>CM056051.1:61633356-62202746 GCA_029574335.1 Rana kukunoris
CTTAGACACTGGTGCCACAACACTGCAACCCCTCACAAGTACTCTAGTTGGAGCAAAGGAATGAGCCCTGCTGCAAAGAATTGCATAAAGGAATCTTATATTTAAAAAAAATATATTTAGTTACATCAGCATCAGGGGCTTGGTAGCTGGTGGTGATACAAGCCTGATTCATTTTTATGAAGGTCAGTCGATCGACCGAGTCGGTGGAGAGACGCACCCTGTGATCGGTTACAAAGCCTCCAGCAGCACTGAATGCGCGTACTGAAAGAATGCTGGATGCAGGACAGGCCAGTAGCTCAATTGCATACATGTGCAAATTCTGGCCAGTGATCCATCCTCAAAACCCAGTAAGCCAGAGGATTTTCAGTGGGAAAGGTGTCCAAGTCTAATCTTGCCCGTAGGTATTCCCGCTTGCTGGAACTGGTCATACCTTGGGGCTGCGGCCTCAGCAACGCATTGTCCAGGACCAGGATTTTGTAACCTCCCAGTCTCTGGGAACGCGTTGCACAGACCTTTCTGCAAGGCCTCCCAAAGATGTTTCATCCTCTGCTCCCTCTGCGCTGGCAAGATAAGGTCCACAACCTTACTCTTGTAACATGGATCAAGGAGGGTTGCCAGCCAGTAATGATCCCTCTCCTTGATAGCACGAATATTAGGTTTTTTCGCAGTCTCTGCAGGATCAGGGAGGCCATACAGCGTAGGTTTGCTGAGGCATTCAGTGCGGAGTCCTCTGGGTCACTCAGGACGACAGGATCCGCAGCCACCTCGTCCCAGCCACGTACAAGTCCATGGGATTCTTGGGACTGTAATTGATCCCTTGAAGACTGCTGCTGATGCTGAGTATTAGGCTCCACCCTCTCCCCCTCCTCCTCGTCCTCTTTCTGTGTGATAGCGGGCTAGCAGGAACACTGTCTGCATAAGGGGGCATTAAGAGGTCAGGAAGTCCTCCTCTTCCTCCCTCTGAGTGAGTGAGTGAGAAACTTATATAGCGCAACACATGCAAACTGAATCGCCTCTGGGCCCTGTCCATTATTCCACGCAGCGTGTGCTCAAACAGGTGGATAAGAGGGACAATGTCACTGATGCATGCACTGTCACTGCTCACCATCCCCGTGGCCACCTTAAATGGTGACAGGACAGTGCATGCATCCCTGATCATGGCCCACTGGCGTGAGGAAAAAAAACAAGCTCCCTGACCCTGTCGTGCTGCCATATTGCCACAGATACTAATTGATGGCCCTTTGCTGCTAGTGTAGCCGCTACAGCATTGCCAACGTAAAGTTCCACCTGGTGGGCATGTCACAGATTAGGCGGTTCTTGGGCAGGCGGTATTCCTTTTGGAGGTCTGCCAGCCGACCACTGGCATTATATGACCATTGGAAATGCACACAGAGTTTCCTGGCCTACTTCAGGACATCCTGTAAGCCTGGATTCCTGCCCAAGAACCGCTGCAGCACCAAGTTAAGGACATGAGCAAAACAGGGCACATGGGTCAGTTGTCCCTGTTGCAGGGCGGAGAGGAGGTGTGTGCCATTATCGCAAACCACCATTCCTGGCTTAAGCTGGCGTGGCATCAACCACCTCAGAGCCTGCCCCTGCAGATCTGACAGAACCTCTGCCCCAGTGTGGCTCCTGTCCCCCAAGCACACCAGCTCAAGCACTGCATGGCATCTCTGCCTGCGTACCTGCGTAGCCCCTTAAACGCCTATGGAGCACCGCTGGTTCCGAGGACACATCAGCACAGGAAGAGGCCACAGAGAAATAAGAAGAGGAGGGGTGGAGGAGAGAGGTGGCGGAACAACCTTTAACACTACTGTACCTTGTCCTGCATCCTTCCTAGCTGCCAGCAGAGTCACCCAGTTTACCGTGAAAGATAGGTAACGTCCCTGTTTATGCCTGCTGGACCATGAGTCAGTGGTAATATGCATCTTACCACTGACCACCAAGTCCAGCGAGGCATGGACATCGCCTTCCGTGAGTGCGTTTGGGAACTTGCCACTGAGATACCGCACATTCCACAAACTCACGGAAGGGGGCAGAATCTACCAACTCGAAAGGCAGCAGTTGAAGTGCTAGCAATTTAGCTAAGCTAGCATTCAACCGCTGGGCATGTGGATGGCTGGGAGAGAACTTATTTCTGGGGCAGGGAAATTTGCCTGGTACAATCTGACGTTGGTGTACTGATAGTAGATTGCCCGCAAGTACTTGGCTGTGACACCCCTAATTCTACACCTTTAGTCCTATCAGTGCAGGATTCAGAGAGGACTGAGTGTATAGTGGGGTTGGAGATCCCAGCTGATGAGGAGCATCATTGGAAATGTGCCTCCTCCTCCTCCTCTCTCCTATCAGACACCCACGTGGAGTCAGTGACCTCATTATCCCCTCCCTCCTCATCACTGTTAAAAGCCTGTCAGTATGCTACAGCTGGGGGAACATGACTGCCATATTGCTGTCCTTCTTGGGCACCCCCTCTCTCTGGGCTCACGTTACTGCCTTCCTCTAGTTGTGTACCATCATCAGAGCCTTCAAAACGCTGCACATCCTCCTGCAGCATGTACCCAACACTGTGGTCAAACAGTTTGGGGGACTCCTCAGGAGGACATGGTGGGGCTAGGGAAGGAGTGACTGATGCCATTGAGCAGATGAAAGAGGCCGCGTTGGCAGCTGCTTTGCCAGACAAAGTACCATGAGCCTGGGTGAGAGGATGAGGAGGATGAGGACTGCTTGGTCATGCACTCAACCAAGTCTTCAGCATGTTGTGGCTCAACACACAGGCTGGTCCACGACCAGCACTGTTGCCTCTAGATGCAGAGCCTGCTTGCCCTCTTTTATCGGCTTGTGACTCTCTGCCTCTCCTCTCCTTGCAGGGAGATGAAGCTGCACAAATACTGGCAATACTTGCTGATCACTGCCTGTGGTATTAATCTGAGAACACAGGCAATTGTATTCACATAGCTTTAGGTGCACACTGTGCAGAGGACACAGTACACCACGTGAAAATACTTGCAGATCCCTACCTGTGGTATTAATCTGAGAACACCAGCAAATGTATTCACGTAGCTTTACATGCACACTGTGCAGAGGACACAGTACACCAAGTGAAAATACTTGCAGATCCCTGCCTGTGGTATTAATATGAGAACACCAGCCAATCTATTGACGTAGCTTTAGGTGCACACTGTGCAGAGGACACAGTACACCAAGTGAGAATACTTGCAGATCCCTGCCTGTGGTATTAATATGAGCAGATCCCTGCCTGTGGTATTAATATGAGAACACCAGCCAATCTATTGACGTAGCTTTAGGTGCACACTGTGCAGAGGACACAGTACACCAAGTGAGAATACTTGCAGATCCCTGCCTGTGGTATTAATATGAGCAGATCCCTGCCTGTGGTATTAATATGAGAACACCAGCAAATCTAATGACGTAGCTTTAGGTGCACGATGTGCATAGTACACAGTACACCAAGTGAGAATACTTGCAGATCCCTGCCTGTGGTATTAATATGAGAACACCAGCAGATCTATTGACGTAGCTTTAGGTGCACACTGTGCAGAGGACACAGTACACCAAGTAAAAATACTTGCAGACCCCTGCCTGTGATATTAATATGAGAACACCAGCAAATGTATTCATGAAGCTTTACGTGCACACTATGCAGAGGACACAGTACACCAAGTGAGAATACTTGCTGATCAGCCACTGCCTGTGGTATTAATATGAGAACAACAGCAATTGTATTCACGTGGCTTTAGGTGCACACTGTGCAGAGAACACAGTACACAAGGTGAGAATACTTGCTGATCAGCCACTGCCTGTGGTATTAATATAAGAACAACAGCAATTGTAATCACGTAGTACACTAAGTGAGAATACTGCAGCTAGCACAATCACCTGCCTGCCTGTTACTGTCAGTATATTAGGAAGAGCGGATTTAGCTTAACTCAATACAGTGTATACATATATATACAACACCTGGGATGCATATATATATCCTCTACACACTGTAGCTCTAGTTGACTAGCCTGCCTGCTCTATCTAACTTAAAAAAAATAACACTCTCTCTGTCCACTCTTAACCACCGCAACACAATACACAAGGCCGACTTCCAGGTGGCCTTATAAAGAGTGGGGAATTTACTAAACCCCCTGAGCCATAATTGGCTAAAGCCACCCTGGTTTTGGCCAATTATGGCTCTCCGTTTTTTTGCGTGCTGTGATTGGCCAAGCATGCGGGTCATAGTGCATGCTTGGCCAATCATTAGCCAGCAATGCACTGCGATGCGAAGTGAATTATGGGCCATGACATGCCACTCGATTTTGGCACGTAATGTTCGTATTTCGACAAACAGTCGAACATACGACGTTCGAGTCGAACATGAGTTGACTCGAACACGAAGCTCATCCCTATTGCTAGAATCCAAAGGGGATTGGTATAGGTCAACGCAGCTTGTTGAAGGTTAAAATGTTATGCACAGATCGTTTCCTCAGGAGCTTTAGTAAATTTTCTGAATAAATGAAAGTACATAAAAAAAGATCTTCAACAGTAGGTTATAAATTCATATTCATCATAACACTAATAATTACCGGTAGTTAGTAGACAGGAGAATAATTCATAAACCCTGTTTCCCAGGCTATGCGTAGGAGTATAGGACACCAGCACAACCAAATGTTGAAATGAGCTAGAACACAGTTCAGGTGTCTTCTTACCTAACACGCTTTGGAGAAAACACAGAATTCCTGAAGCTAACTGTGAAATGTCTTAGCCACAGGCCTCTATCTATCCTCCTCGGAATCCTTTTTATTTTTAGACAGAATTATTATGTTAGCTATGTGAGAATCAGCTTCAAATGGTATTGCATTAAGGTCACAGCCACTTAGCTTAAATCTTCTTTTTATGGCTTTTTTTGCCCACCTTTATTAAAAGAAAGTTCAGTTCAATAAATCACATTACTTTCCATCACAGAGGTTTTTTAGAATTTCTCAGCCACAAAACAAATATACTGTACATTAGCCTCCTGGTATACACCTGAAGTGCTGCTTATCTGGCCTCACACTTCAGCCCCTTTTTATGTCTCCTCTTCTCACAAACTTTGTGCATGTATTTAACAACTCACTGCTGTACTGGCTTTCACCAGTCTCCTAGTTAAAACCCTCCTGACTACAGGGCAGAGACCTTTCCTGTCCATCAGGGTGGAACCCTAAACCCAATCCCAATAAGAGCGCTGGTTGTCCCCTAAACCAAGACCTATGATTGGAGACTTCATCTCTCTTAAGTCTTTACAAAGTCTCTTGACTCCAGATCTCAGGCTATGTTTAATCAACCACTGGGCAAACTAAAAATCCAGTTTCCTCTGTGTGGGACTAGCACTATGGTGCCCCTCAACATGCCTGGATTAGAATTTAATAAATGAGGCAAATGCTTTGTAAAACTTTTTTGCGACCACACAACACTGTAAAGTAGAGGGCACCGTTATATAAGGCCCTAAAGGCCATAGCTAAATCTGAAACAGAACAGGGATAGTCAAATAGAGCACAAGTGGGGAAAAAGGCAATAAAAGTTACAGGAGAAGGCCAAAAAGTAACAGACTGTAAAGCAGAAAGAATTTTAGAGAGTACTCGAGTCAAAGAATGCAGAATCAGGGAAAGCCAGAATTATGGTGAAGACACTCACCCAGAGCACCTCTTTATTCCAGCAGGTCCTGAGGAAAAGTGTTGTCAGACAAAACAGTCAGCAACAACAGCTCCAAACACCCATCTGCCGCACCAATTTTGATGGTTGCTTTACTGACATCTTGTCCACCCACCTCGGCTGGTGCATTTCTTCAGCAACATGTATTTTCTGCTAAAGAAGGTGTAAGTGTTCAAAATTCAGCCTCCATTAGATCATACCTCTATTGTCACCTGTACCTGGCTCTGCCCGCTTTTTTCTGCCAATGAGCTGTAGGGCTGCTTTGCCTCTGAGTCCTCTTTAGTAGACATGTGCACACTGAAATATTTAGTTTTGGAATTTCGTCTGAAAAATACATTTATTTAGTTACTCCCGAAATTCGTTTTTTATTTATCTTGTTTCGTTTAAAAATGCATTATTCAGAAAATCTGAATTAATTGAGGTTGAATCTGTCATGGAAGGCTTATAGTGTCTGTCAAATGTTCTAAGAAGATTCGACGGAGCAGCTAAACTGTACAACGCCGCAATCGTACATTTCTGGTCGAATGTTCTGACTACAAGCTATAGAAGAATTCTAATGTTGTATGACACTAGTAATAATTACTGTATTTATCGGCGTATAACACACACCGGCATATAACGCGCACCCTAATTTTAAGAGGGCAGTTTCAGGAAAAAAACTTTCAACAGCCCCTTTTATATTCCAAAGCCCCCCTGCACATTACACAGACCAAAGCCCCCTCCCCCTGCACATTACACAGATCCCAGCACATTACACAGATCTCAGCACATTACACATAGATCTCAGCACATTACACAGATCTCAGCACATTACACAGATCTCAGCACATTACACAGATCTCGGCACATTACACATAGATCTCAGCACATTACACATAGATCTCAGCACATTACACAGATCTTAGCACATTACACATAGATCTCAGCACATTACACGTAGATCTCAGCACATTACACATAGATCTCAGCACATTACACATAGATCTCAGCACATTACACAGATCTCAGCACATTACACATAGATCTCAGCACATTACACATAAATCGCATTACATTACACAGATCCAAGCACATTACACAGATCTCAGCACATTACACAGATCTCAGCACATTACACAGATCTCCAAACACATTACACACTACACAGCATTTTCCCCCTGCACAGTACACAGCTCCTTTACATTACACAGCCCCCTTGCACTCCCAGGAGACTGCCAGCTTACTGTAAAGTTTAAAAAAAAGCACTGCCAGTCCCTTCTCATACATACTGTGTTCCCTCGGCTGGTCACATGATCACTCTCCTCTGATGTTTTCATGTGACCGCTCTCCTCCTCTAATCTGAAGCTACACTTGGAGGGGCAGGAGGAGCAAGAAGAGGAGAGAAGGGACTCGCATCAATGTTTTTAGTATGCCGGCGGGCTGTCCCAGGACCAGGAGAGGTGAGACGGCCGGCACGACACCCCCACCCAATCCCGCCCCCCCCATTGGTAAAATAAAATTATATCGGCATATAATGCGCTCCCACAAATTCCCCCTGATTTTAAGGGGAAAAAAGTGTGCGTTATACACAGATAAATACGGTATATTTATAAATTATTATTACTAGTCAACCAACATTCAAACTCTTTTATAGCCTATGGGCCGAGCATTTGACCGGAAATGCATGACTGCGGTGTTGTACAGTTTAGCTGCTTGTCGAATCTTCTTAGAACTTTCGACAGACACCATAAACCTTTAATGACAGATTTGACGTTTGTATGTTTTTCGCTGCTTCTTCGAATCTTCGTCGTTCATGTTGAATGATCTACCTCAACACTGTCTCTATAATGTCAAATCTTTTCTCTCTATGTAGAATGTTTCCCCTCTATGTGGAATAATCTTGGACTAATAGAGTTAAAGCGGAGTTCACCCAAAAACGGAACTTCCGCTTTTTGGAACCCTCCGGTGTCACATTTGACATCTTTCAGGGGGGTGCAGATACCTGTCTAAGGCCGCGTACACACTATAGGATCGTCAGAGGAGAACGGTCTGAAGGACCGTTTTCGTCAGTCCAAACCGATTGTGTGTGGACCCCATAGGTTAGTTAACCTTCGGTCAAAAAAATTTGAACTTGCTTTAAAATTTAACGATGGACGCTACTGGATTCAGTAAATACATTTTCTTTAATGCAGAAATTGAGAAATATTCAAAGACTTAAACTTTCTTGACTGCATTGTGCTATTTCATATCAGCACTTTGACTGTGTTCTTTTAGATGCAATACTTCCATATTTTGTCAGTTCTGCTTTTATTATATACTTTCTGCCCACTATTTAGAAATCTTTAATTTATTCATAAATACCATTTCATTCCTCAAATAAGATTTGCAGCCACAGCTACTAGCTTCAATGTCCATTTCATTCATACATAATTAAAGCATTAGTCAATCTGCCAGTGAAGACATTACTTATTTCACAATGTACGCTGTTGTGATTAATAACAATATAAATGCATTTATTTATTTAGCACACCAAAAAGCAAATGCCTGGATTAAAAGCAGCCAAAAGCTCCCCATACTGTGCTCATTTTCTTTCTTAGTTATATGCCAGTCACTTGGCATAGATTAGATTCAAATTCAAAATAATACAGCGATTTGGCTTATTTTTCAAATTATGAAAAGGATTCATAGTCTCCTAGGTTACTTGTATCAGTTTTCCCAAAATAACAGGTGATGTCTGACACTTGGAACCCTATACCCTACAGTAGTTAAAAATAAACAAACAAGTAATTAGTGACAAATTCTAAGCCATTTAATAAAAACAGTATTCAGTTATCTTTAAAGCTAACTACACTTATATTTTCTCTCCTCTCCTCTCCTCTCCTCTCCTCTCCTCTCATCTCCTCTATTCTACTCTCCTCCCCTTCCCTCCCCTCTCCTCTCCTCTCCTCTCCTCTCAAGATGCATACTTACCGTGCATTGGCCCCCAGGCCTCCAATGCTTGTTTACATCCTTCATACAAAACTGCTGTGCATTGGCTGTACCAGTACAGTAGCTTCTAATAGATTTCAACGAGGCTGCTTCCTCAGTGTTGCTCGGTTTGAGACACAGCCCCATACAAGGAAATTGTGCAGTGCTAAATACAAATATAAATATAAAGTATATATTATTATGACAATAAATAAATAAATAAAGTCCACACTTACACTGTGAGTAATCCTATATGCTGAAGACCATCTATGTATTATTCAAGAAAGAAAGCTACACAGCTTACTGGAAGTAAATTACCCTCTTTTTATCAGTGACCCCACTCAAAAAAAGTGCATGTAAATTATAAAATTAAGTTGCGCTAAAAAATGCTCAGGATTGATACCTGAGATGTATAATCAGTCAGTCAGTCTCGGTGCAGCAGGATGCTTTTATGCGAGTCGGCTCACCTTCAGGGCAGATTAGACAGGCAGGTTTTTCTTCTAGCCCCCTGCAACAGCTCGGCTACAACACCCAGGCTCACTGTGTCTCCTTCCCCCTGTAGCCTCCTCTTCTTCCGCCGCCCGGAGCTTTACAGGAAAGGCTCGCTTCTCTCAAGCCTCCGGTCCATCCCCCTGCCCAGGGACAGTGCTACGGCCTGGGGTGAACGGCCAGAGAGAACAGCCAACCTGTATTCCCCCAGACCCCCATCCATGGTAATACATCCCCCTGCCATCTCCCCACCCCTGCTCCCAACATCTCCCACAAATCCGCTGATAGATCGCGGCGGCTGCAGCTAGGAAAGTCCGCGGCTTCAGCCGTGGCCTAGTGGGCGCACCACGCTTTAAAAACCCCCCTCAAACTTCACTTTACCCCACAGAAGGATCTCCACCATCTCCCCCTCTCTGCCCTTGAACCTCAGCCCCCAGCTCAGGCCTAGTCCCGGTTGGGTGGCCATCTTACTACACCCATCCTGCTACACTCCAGCAATCCTGGTATTTTTCCTTCCAGCCACCCCAGTAATTGCGACAACCCTACCATTGGTAATTGGTACGTATACCCCCCCCCGTCAAAGGCCCCCCCCTCTTTTGGCTCTAATAGAGAGTCATTTAGGGACTTCTACTATTCAGCACTTGATCCAGGGCCTGCCCGATTGCCCGTGAGGGATCAGGAAGGAATTTTTCCCCGGTCGCTGCAGATTGGCACAGCACGACCAGGGTTTTTTCACCTTCCTCGGGATTAAACAGGGAGGGAAGATACAGCGAGTGGGGCCCCACTTGAAAATCTTCCTTTTCCATCACCCCTGAATACCCCCCAATCAATATTACCTTCCCCGCGGTTTCTGTGACTATGGCTAATCTGATACTCCGCAGAAACCATCTGGCATCTAAAACCATTTGCCTCAGTATTACCAGTTGTGACCAAAAAAGCTCTAAGGAATGAGCAACTGTTAAGACGCGATCAACGATCAACAGTCAAAAATTATACGTCTTCACCCCAGCCTAAGCATCTGTCATGTGCTTTGGTCAACACAAGATCGGCAGTAAAACACCGACAAGAAATCTACGATTTCATCCTACAATACGATTTAGATTGCCTCTTTATCACAGAAAGCTGGCTCACAGCGGACTGTAACACCATTCTAGGAGAACTGGTGCCAGAAAATTATCGTACTCTAACTGAAAACAGAGTGGGGCAAAGAGGAGGCGGCCCATAAGGCCGCGTACACACGATCAGTCCAAACCGATGAAAACGGACTGAAGTCCAGTTTCATCGGTCCAAACCGACCATGTGTATGGCCCATCAGTCTTTTGTCCTTCAGTCCAAAGTTTTAAAACTTGCTTTAAAATCGGACTGATGGACGCCTGACCATCGGTCCAAACCGATGGTTAGTATGCAAAAGCATCGGTTCAAAAACCAGCGCATGCTCAGAATCAAATCGACGCATGCTTGGAAGCATTGAACTTTTTCGGCACGTCGTTGTGTTTTACGTCACCACATTCTGACACGAACGGTTTTTGAACTGATGGTGTGTACGCACATCAGACCATCAGACCATCAGTCTGTGAACCGATGAAAATTAACTTCAGTCCGTTTTCATCGGTTTGGACTGATCGTGTGTACGCGGCCTAAGGCTCACCTCTCAATCACTAAACCAGACTATCAGAACTCGCTTCCTTTCATGGAAACCCTCACTCTGCAACTGCAATCAAATCCCCAGGACACCGTTCACATTCTACTCTGTTATAGACCACGTGGTCCAAAAACGCAGCTCCTTACTGCATTGACAGAGTTCATCTCCACTTATACCCTAAACAGCAAACATCTTCTGCTGCTCGGGGATTTCAACCTCTAGGCTAACTGCGCACAGGATCCTGTCGCCAATGCCTGCATCAACCATTTGGAAGGATTAGGTCTGCAGCAACTAGTATGTGGGCCCACACATGCTTCAGGCCACATGCTCGATCTTAGTAGCGCCAAAACTTGCATTCGGAAGAACAACTCCAGCTGGTTTAACAACCAGCTGTCGTTGCTAAAGCAAGAGAGCAGAAGAGCGGAAGCAGCTTGGATAAGAAGCTCCTCAGAGGAAAACCTCTCCACCTATAAGGTAATAACAAAAAAATACCATAAAGAAATCTTTAAAGGCATGGTGCCTTCCCTGCTGAAACAAGGGATAATCAAACCTATCCTAAAGAAACCCTCCCTCAATCCCAAAGACCCTAACCACCATCGACCCATAACAGGCCTAAATGTCTTCTCCAAGATTATGGAGAAAGAAGTGGTACAACAGCTACAACATTATTTAGATACCCATAAACTGCTCGATCCATTACAATTGGGTTTCCGTCCCGGTCATGGGACAGAAACAGCACTTCTCAAAATTTGGGACGACGCTCTCGAGGCCGCAGATGAAGGAGAATCTTGCCTTCTAGTACTGTTGGACCTAAGCGCAGCTTTTGACACAGTATTTGACACAATTATTATTGACTTGGCTAACTGAAATAGCCAAAGTCACGGAATGTGATTTATCTTGGTTCTCCTCCTCCCTGGAAAACCGATCACAAATAGTGAAATTGGGACCTTTCACTTCTGAAAAACGCACAGTGTCATGCGGAGTCCCTCAGGGATCCCCTTTGTCTCCGGTTCAGTTCAATATCTATCTCCGCCCTCTTTTTGAAATCATTAGTAGCCAGAAGTTACTTTACCATTCTTATGCAGATGACACACAACTGTATTTTCGCATCTTCAACAAAAAGGATCATAATCTCGCACTAGAGAAATGCCTTTCTTTGATAGAAAATTGGATGACAAAGAGTTATCTTAAACTCAACGGTTCGAAAACAGAACTTCTCCTGTTTCCCGCCAAACGGAAAAATCTCACCGCAATAACATGGATACCCCCACCCATTCTGGGTAAAACCATCATCCCTAGCACCAAAGTCAAAAGTCTGGGAGTCTTCTTCGACACCTACATGACAATGGATGCACAAATAGGGTCAGTAGTCAGCGAATCTCACCATCTGCTGCGCCTACTATGCAGACTCATTCCCTTTATCCCAAAAGAGGACATAGCAGTCGTGGTGGGAACAATTATCAACTCCAGACTGGACTATGCAAATGCCCTTTATCTTGGACTCCCAAAGTACCAAATCACCCGCCTGCAAGTCATTCAAAACTGACCAAAATCTACTCCAGATACCCAAAGCCAGATACAAGTTCAAAGGAGAAAGAAGATTTGCGGTCCAAGGTCCTAGACTATGGAACACTTTACCAACCAGAATTCGGTTGGAGGAGAACCACTTGGCCTTCAGGAAAAAGCTCAAAACCCATCTCTTTTGAGGAATGGACACCAAGCGCCCAAAGGCGATTTAGTTTGCATGTGCTGCGCTATATAAGTTTCTCACTCACTATAACATAAATTCATTCTTATAATAAGAAGAAACTCCTTGCAATTACATGTGATCATATACCTTCAAAAAATAATTAACACTTTCCAGTATCAGAGGTATCTCGCTCTTTTACAACACTATCCAGAACAAAAGTCATTTTGAGAAAACGGCCCCTATGCTCAAATGGGAACTAGACTTGGGACGCTCCTACTCCACCCAACAATGGGCTAAAGCGTGTAAATCCACATATGCAGTCACCAGCTGCTCGACCCTCTGGGAATTGTCCACCAAAATAGCTTTAAGATAGTACTTAACCCCAGGAGGATTTCTAAATTTGGTGGACAGCATAGCGACAGGTGCTGGAGGAACTGTGGTTCCAAGAGGACCTTGCTCCATGTACTATGGAGCTGCCCCCTCCTGACGCAATTTTGGTCTTCAGTCTTCAGCGTGATTTCAGGTGCATCTCGTGTAGTGATCGACCCCCAACCTGACTTGGCACTCCTGTCTCTTGGTTTAGAACACATTCCGGCCCAATCGATACACACTGTTCTCCACATACTGATGTCTGCCAGGATAAATATCACAAGGAAATGGAAAAATCCCCTACCTCCCACCATTGGGGAGGTTATACAAACCACGCAACTACACCACACCTATGAAAAAACCTTGGCATTCACAGACAACAATAGAGAAAAGGCTGCCCAGAAGTGGCACCTGTGGTTGACCTGGTACAATGGGAATTGTTTATCTCCAATTGCTTTACCTTGACTTGTTTGATTGGGATGGTCGGGGGGAGGGGCCTGGACACAGTTTTGAGCCCAGATGGGGGTGTCCGGCTGGAGTCGGTCTTGCTGGCAACCGAACCCTTGAGCGTCACTGGGATTATGCTTTGATATAAGAATGAGAACTTCTTTGGATTGTAGTGTGTACTTTTCTTGGTTTTACACTTGTAGCACTGTTTGGATATCTTGTATCGCTCATCGTATATCACACTAATTTTGTTCTTGTTATGTAATATAATGCTCAACTTAACTCAGCATTTCTGTTTGTAAGTTGTAAAGAAACACAATAAAAATCTATTGTTTAAAAAAAAAAAAAAAAAAGATAATCCATATAATGTGAATACTTGGCCCATATGATGGTCTACAATGACACACAAAAAACACTCATAAGATGTGAGAAGATTAAAGATGTAGCCTCCACCTCTGCACACACTGCCGCTTACCAGCTGTAGATGATCCCCTATTACAGGAGATCACAGGCGCTTGTGACTTATTACCCAGCCTGGGCCTCTATGGAGCACACCAGTAATCTCAGCGCTCTTCCCTATGCGTTCCATCACACCTGACGTCGTCCTGGGGCACTCACATGTGCCAAATGATCGTGAGCAAAACATGCACGCACTGCAAGGAGGCACAGCAACAAAGTGAATACCAAACCAACACATTTAAAGTGAACAATCTATGCCCAAAGGAGTGTTGTTCAGATGAAACAACTGTAGCACCCTGCTTCCACAGATGGTGGCACTGTTCCAAATTTAAGGGATGTCTGGGCCAATAGTTGGGCTCAGACCTGTTGAATTATATACGAATTTGCCTCTGTTCTGGCTGTGGTACTGCCTGGTAGTATTTTCCCTTGTTGCCTGTGGGTGGCGTTACCACTTCAGGCCCCTGTTGGAACGCAGGTATACCATGGTGTATTGGGTGTCCCTCCTCGGCAGCGGTACAGTGGAAATGGTGACCCTGCTGTGCATGCTGGGAGGGGATACGTAAGGGCCAGCAGACGCCATTATTCAGGTGTTCTTCCCCTGGTGGCTCTCCTTGCTCTAGGTGGATGTGCGTGATTTCAGTCTCTGGGCCATGTTGGTCCGAGGCTGTGTTCCTGTCGAGTAGGCCCAGCTTTGCTGGCTGGGGCCTATGGTTCTACAGGGGATCCCAAGCTGTCCGTCCAAGTGGAGGAAGCTTCTTAGCGAAGGAAACCGGGGGAGGACCTGCCCTGGAGGAGACAAGCAAGGCAAGCTGATGTTTCGGGATAGGCCTGGTAACCTCGTTAAAGAAAAGGGATCCGCTATGCAAGTTGTTTTACAACCCGCGGGATTGGCTTAACAGCTCTTTGGCTGTAAGGCAGGAATTTCAGGACTTTAAATCCTGTGGCAGAGGATTCCTGACTATCCATTCTGTGTTCTCAGACGGTCTGTGGCAGAGACTGTTTTCTATACTGTCTGTGCATCACTCCGGCTGCTAGGCCATGTGAGCGGTGTCTATCCAGGTGAGCAATACCCACTCAGAAGTGAGTGGCTAATATTGGAACTTTGAATACTTTGTGCATTCTGTACCGGGAACCTGAACCTCCCACTTCTCTCTATACTCTGTACTTCCTTCACAGGTTTTATGCAGCGAAAATAAAGCCTACAGTTGAAGGTTTTACATCTTGTGTGGACATTGCAATTTCTACAGACTTTCTTCCCTAGACAACAAATTTAGAGGTAACGTGCAAAACCCAAAATCTAAACCAGCAGCTCCATCGGGGGTAGTGCTACACAACCAAACTGCTTACTGGAGCTAAAGTGACCATCTTCATATGAATGATCAGAGCAAGCTTGAAATAATGGACACATGCAACCAGCAAAATGAGGGGCGAGCAGATGCTCTCCACTCAGCAATAGATCACAAAATAATAAAATAATAAACAGAAAAGAGCAGGCTCCACAGTGCAGTAGTCAATAGATAGTGTATTAAAATACAGTACTGTACTCACATAAAAGAAGTTGCATTACCGACATGGTGTATTAAAATCACTCACCAGGAATTTGCATAGAACAATGTGAGCAATTGTGGCTCTTCTCCATGCATTTTATCAAAGAATGATGTTGTCAGGGGCTCAGGAACAGGAAGTGTCAATTGCACACATTATATTCCACAGTAAATTAAGTAATGTTCCCATTCCATCCACAAGACGGCACATGTATGCAAAACTCTCTTTAGTAAACAGTATGCAATGAAACTTTAAGGGAAATAATGAAAATACTTGTGAATCACAACCAGTACCATCTAGTGGAGACTTAATAAAAAATACATAGCATTTCTTATTATTTAACCACTTCCCGAACACCATATTGTAAAATGATGGGGGTGCGGCTCTCATTCTGGGCGACGTCATTTGGTGGTGGCCCATTCAATGGCGATGGGGAGCGCACAGTGCTTCAATGTCAGTGGTGGCATTTCCCCAGTGCTTCACCATCAGTGGTAAACAGCAAATGGCCGTGGCTGTTTACCACGTGATCGGTTGTGATCCATTCAAAGCCGATCACAAATATAAACACAAAGTGGTAACTGACTGTTACCAGGTCTTCTCTTCTCATACTTGTAACAGTGTTTACAGTATGAGGAGAGAAGAGCCAGGATCAGTGAGTTACCAATCCGTGTCTGTTTCAGTGTACAGTGCAAGCACACAATAAAGATAACCTGTTACATCACCCCTATATTATTTTTTATTTTATTTATTTCAGGTACTTATATAGCGCGGTCAATTTACGCAGCACTTTAAATATACACTGTACATTCACATTAGTCCCTACCCTCAAGGAGCTTACAACCTAAGGTCCCTAACACACATTCATACATATACTAGAGTCAATTTAGACAGGATCCAATTAACCTACCAGCATGGCTTTAGAGTGTGGGAGGAAACCCACACAGGCACAGGGAGAACATGCAAACTCCAGACAGATGGTGTTGTGGTTGGGATTTAAACCATTGTGCTGCTAGGTGAAAGTGCTAACCACTACACCATTGATATAGCAGTGTAACAGTCCTCATCAATGCCCAACAGTGTTACTGTCGCCCCCCAGTGCACCTGTCACCCAACAGTCATCACATCAGTGCCCATAATGTGCACCTGTCCCCCATCAGTGCCCATAAATTGCTCCTGTCATGCATAATTGCCAATAAAGTTTACCTGTAGCCATCAGAGACTGTCATTATTGTCATCAGTGTATCTATTGCCCATCAGTGACCGTCAACGGTGCACCTGTCACCCATCAGCAGTCACCTTTCAACCATCAGTGCCCATAAAGTGCACCTATCACCCATCAGTGACCATCAGCGGTGCACCTGTCGCACATCAGTGACCCTCAGCAGTCACATGTCACCCATCAGTCACCCACCAGTGCATATAAAGTGCACCTGTCACAGATCAGTGACTGTCAGTGGTGCATCTGTCATTCATCAGAGACCTTCAGCAGTCACCTGTCACCCATCAGGGACCATCAGCATTCACCTGTCACCCAACATTCACCCATCAGTGTCCATAAAGTGCACCTGTCACCCATCAGAGACTGTCAGCAGTGTATCTGACCATCAGTACCAGTCACACAGCCTCCTATCACTAGAGAACCCATCACACAGCCCATCACCAAGGTACCCATCACACAGCCCATCACCAGAGCCACCGTCACAAAGCCACCATCAACAGTCCAGTACCAGCCATATCCAAAAAAAGATTATAACAATGAGGAGGCTTTCAAGATCCTCTGCATGACTGATGAATGCAGTGGGGAGTTCTCACAGTCAGATTCCAATTCTGATTCCGAATGCAATTCAGAGTTTGAACCCATTGAAAGCAGTGGATTGGGGACCGAATCGGAGGAAGAATGGGTCCCTGCTAAAAGGGTGCTCTGGTAACCAGGAAGCCACCAGTATGTGTAAAGACTGAATTGTAATTATTTGATGTCATGAACTTTACTGCCTGCCGTTAATTATGCCCTAGTGATCAATTTTTTTTATTATTACATTTATATAATTATATCAACTTATGTTGAATTTGTGCGACTGTATTTTTACATCACGAATGCTTTATTATTATATGGTCTTATTATGTTTCCCAATTGTACTATCATGTACTGTTCCTAGGGATCTTTGGCATTCAGTTTCCTTTCATGTGACAGATCCACATCATTACATACACCCACAGGTCTCATTTAAAGTCTAAATCATGGGTCCTCAAACTACGGCCCTCCAGCTGTTCAGGAACTACAATTCCCATCATGCCCTAGTCATGTTTGTGAATGTCAGAGTTTTACAATGCCTCATGGGACTTGTAGTTCCGCAACAGCTGGAGGGCCGTAGTTTGAGGATCCCTGGTCTAAATCCTACTCCTTCTGGTCTTTACACATATATATGCAGGGATGGAGGCCTGTAGGTGTTGAAATCCCAGGTAGAGATAGGTCTTACCCCTTGTGCAAACCTGAAGCCACTAGAAATAGACCCCGGGATGAAATGCCTAGGCCCAGTACCATCGCTGCCACCAACAGTAGAACCCAGTATGGAATTCCCAGGCCCAGTAACCGCGCTGCAGTATCACCCGCAAGTACCAGTACAGGAATTTAAAATCCCCCAAGTACCAGCACTGAAGTGTCACATCCCCTAAGAGTCAGAGCCACTACATACTTCCCGGATGCTTTTGCCAATCCAACATGGCTTCCTTCCAACTCTGGTTCAGCAAGCATTCCCCCTTTCACTGCATAGCCAGATGTGAAGGCCGATACAGATTGTTTTTTTTCTGAAATTTGTATTTTATTTATTTTTGCCTGACACTTTGCTTCAAGTTATTGTGGACCAGACAAATCCATATGCCCAGCAGTATATTTTTGACAACCTCCAATCATTTTATGCCTGTCCGAGTGATTTGATTTTGTAGGAATTCAAATTGTTTATGGGCCTCACCCTTAACATGGGGCGTACAACAAAATTAAGGACATGCCTACTGGTCCACCAACCCCATCCACCACATGCACATTTATTCTGAAGTAATGCCTAGGTCCCAATATGATATGATTATGCGCTCACTTCACTTCAGCAACAACACCCAGTGCCCTCCCCCAAATCATCCAAACTACGAAAAATTACCATATATAAAATTTGCCCACTCGTATTTTTTTCCCCCAAAGATTTGCTAAACTTTATGGCCTAGATTCACAAAGCGATTACGCCTGTGTAAATGTTGTTAGACTGGAGTAATTTCGACTTACGGGCGTTTTTACGCTAGTCGAAATCCTCAAACCATGAAAAGACACCTGCGGGCTTCATTTCGACTGTATTACGTGTTAGTACGCCTTCAGATCTACGCTGCAAGAAAATTGCGGCCACTGGGCGGACTTCCTGTTGTTTTTCGCCGTCAGGGTATGCTAATGAGCTTTTGCCTGCAATCCACAAAATTTCGCACTTTCAACGCAATCTCTTACGGCACCTTTAGTCATCTTTTTTTTCCGTTTCACTATACCAGCTTTTTGCTGGTCTAATATTAGACAGCCCATGTTAAGTATGGCCGTCGTTCCCGCGTCGAATTTCAACGTTTTCCGATGTCTTTTATTATTTTTAACGTAAGTCGTCCGGGAATAGGAATGTTCGTAAACGCCGCTACTCAAACAACGAATGACGTCACGACGTGATTTCGCGCAATGCACGGCGGGAAATTCCTGAACAGAGCATGCGCAGTTCGATCGTCGCGGGGACGCGCTTAATTTAAATGCTTCACGCCCCCTAATCACGTATTTCGATTGCGCGGCGGAAAAAAAATACGACACAATAGCGTACGCGCAAAAAAACTACCTGAATTCGGTGTAGAGTCTGGTGAAATACGGCAGCGTACCGTATTTCGATTACGCAGCGGAATATTACGTCTTTGTGAATCTGCCCCAGTGTCCCTATCTGTGGATATATATATATATATAATATATATAAATATATTAATTTTGGTGGTTAAATAGTCCTATGATAATTTAAGCCGCTTCTCATGCAAGCTTCCCATATAGTTGAGAGCTTTTCAAGGTTGTCCACGGCTCCCATATGTTAGTGAACTTAGAAATCTTACCTAAAGTAATGTGGATCAGCTCCTCCATCTCCGCCACCTGATTGATTCACTAAAACCATTCGGTAATGGAGGGCGGGGATGTGTGTTTTTTTTTTTTATTTATAGCACAAAAAATACAAAAACCCAGTGGTGATTAAATACCTTCAAATGAAACAGGACACACATTTCATATGGGTACAGTTTTGCATGATACTTGAGTGATTGTCATTCAAAGTATGAGAGCATGGCCTAGGCAGGAATGGGTTGAAAATGCACAGTAAGCAAGTGGTTAAAAACTATTTAATATACAGTATATAATGAAACAATTAAAAATTAATGGGATGCATACTGCTTTTACCTTAATTCTATATTCACCTCATAACATCTCTCCATGTTATTATCACAATTCATTACCTGTTGATCTCTTTACTATATAGTCCGAATGTATTCTTTGAATATTGTACCAATAAAAAATATTTACCTTCTGTACTCTTATGTTTTACTTACAGAATCTATTCATAATTAACCACTGTATCGCTGTGTCTACATCTTTGAAAAATGTAATAAACCTCAAGTTTAAAAATAAAAATAGAAAATGAATGGGATGAGAAAAAACGTAATAATAAATTACATATGTGATATAAAGTGCAGCACTGAGATCTGTACACAAATAAAAGTGCAATAATAATAGAAATATAAAAATAACTAACGCCAATAATAAATGAAAATAATATAAACATGATACTAAAAAGGTGAACATCAATAAATTATTAACGTCCATATAAAAATACATGTGATGAATCATAAAATTCCAAGAAGGAAAATAGGTGACTGAAGTGAAAAAACAGTTCAGTATGGATTCAAACTTCTACTTCTGGGGAGAAGTTTGATCTGCTTGTGAAGAGGACCATCGAGAGTTAAAATTGACATCAAATGTGCAGCCACCACCAAACACAATGGGCTAGATTCAGGATGGAGAGCCTATCTTTATTTTGGCCTAACATATCTCATTTACGTTAGGCCGCCGCAACTTTTTCAGGCAAGTGCTTTATTCATAAAGCACTTGCCTGTAAAGTTGAGGCGGCATAGCGTAAATCACCCGGCCAAATTCAAATTCGGCGGGTAGGAGGCGTGTATCATTTAAACGAAGCGCGTCCCTGCACTGAACGAACTGCGCATGCGCCGGCCGTGGTTGGTTCCCAGTGCGAATGCTCCAAATCAGGTCGCTAGTTGTCAATGAAAGCGACGTCAGCGTAAATGACAGCCAGCTCAATTGTGAATGGACGTACGCAAACGACGTAAATTATGTTGGTTCCGACGTCCATACTTAACATTGGCTGCACCAGGTAAAGCAAGGATAACTTTAGGCCGTGCATAAGTCTTACGTAAACGACGTAAAGAGATACGCCGGCCGGGCACACGTTCGGGAATCGGCGTATAGGCTCATTTACATATTTTAGACGGGAACGCCACCTAGCGTCCAGCCTAAAATATGAAAATAAGATTCAACTGCGTAAGAGACTTATGCCTGTTGGATCTTATGGAAATCTATGCCTAACTGATTTGATAAATCAGGCGCATAGATAGGAGGGCCAGATGCTGAAATAAGACGGCTTATCTGGAGATAAGACGGCTTATTTCTTTACTGAATCTGGCCCAATGTTTGGGTACTCTTACCAGATCCAGTGGGCTACTAGCAAGCAGCCAAATGTGAAGAGAACAAAAGGAGATAGAACTACACAGGGACCAGCAGACACAGGGACCAGCATACACAGGAACAAGCACACATGGAGCCAGTACGGATAGAATGCAGCCAGTCCAACTCAGCGTCCTTCAAGAAGTTCCTAGGTAATGCCTCCATAGTAGTCTGTGAGTAGAGCAAGTGATACTGATCACATAGAACTTCTCCCCAAAAGGAGTCCCGACAACATCTCCCTCACTGCTAGAGGCTGTTCCACCTATAACTGGTACATTCTACCGACAAGCTGCTTGTTAACCACTTGCCCTTGCCCTCATGGTAAAAAGACGTCATGTTTTTTAAACATGGATATCTCGGTAACGGCAGCAGCTGCTGCCACAACCGAGATATCCATCTCTCCTGTGGGCAGTTCTGTTAATGATAACGGCGGTCTCCGCGGCGGATTCACCGCAAGATCGCCGTTATCCGTGGCGGGAGAGGGCCCCCCCCTCCCGCCGCTCTCCCGTGCCCTCCGCCGCTTACCGGAGCCATCGGTAGCGGCAGAGGCGATCGGGTCCATTCGGCTCCTCAGCGGGGATGCAAGTGAGGGAAAAATCGCCCCCACCCGTCCCCAGAGCTCTGCTGGGCGGAAGTGACGTCAAAACGTCAGTCCCACCCAGCGTCTTAAAGAGACATTTTTTTTAAATGTTATTTGAAAAAATGACATTTTAAATTTTTTTACATTTTTTTTTGCATTTAAGCCTAAATATGAGATGTGAGGTCTTTTTGACCCCAGATCTCATATTTAAGAGGACCTGTCATGCTTTTTTCTATTACAAGGGATGTTTACATTCCTTGTAATAGGAATAACAGTGATATTTTTATTTTATTTATTTATTTCGGTGTATAAAATTATAAACTAATTTAAAATAAATAAGAAAACATACGCGAGTAGCGCCCGCATATGAAAACGGTGTTCAAACCACACAAGTGAGGTATCGCCGCGATCGTTAGAGCGAGAGCAATAATCCTAGCCCTAGACCTCCTCTGTATCTTAAAAAATGCAACCTGTAGAATTTTTTAAACGTCGCCTATCGAGATTTTTAAGGGTAAAAGTTTGACGCCATGCCACGAGCGGGCGCAATTTTTAAGCGTGACATGTTTGGTATCATTTTACTCGGTGTAACATTATCTTTCACAATATATAAAAAAATTGGGCCAAATTTATTGTTGTCTTATTTTTTTATTCAAAAAAGTGTTTTTTTTCCAAAAAAGTGCGCTTGTAAGACCGCTGCGCAAATACGGTGTGACAAAAAGTATTGTAATGACTGCCATTTTATTCTCTAGGGTGTTCAAAAAAAATATATATATAATGTTTGGGGGGTTTAAGTAATTTTCTAGCAAAAAAAACTGTTTTAGTCTCGTAAACACTGAATCTGAAAAACAGGCTTGGTGGGCAAGTGGTTAAACTTCCATTACTCTAAGTAACCATTTGTATCTTCACACTACTCTTCATAGCCCAAAAGGTTTAAGACCCACTCGGTATGCCATTTACTTACACCACATCCCTAGTAACTTCAGACCAGGCAAGGACAACGTTTTAAATGCTTTACTCAAGAAGGGTGCAAATAAAAATATCACAGTCCAGCAGAATAAGGTATTATTCTTTCCTATTTCCTAACTCCAACTACATGCTTGAGTGGCCCGGCATACCTGCAAAGGTATTGTATTGTCCAAGCAAAGATAAGGGTTTTATAGATATCTCCATGCAGGCACAATTCCTTCTGAGGCACAGATCGGTGCTGGTGTCTTTAGGACGAACCCCTCCTTCTGGGCTTCTCTATGAGGGACTCCTCATGCCACTGTCCCAATTCATATGTCACAGAATAAGTATGCTGGAGAGGAACCCGTCAAAAAAGACCAAAGAGCCAGGAAAGGCACCAACTCCCACCCTCTCGACTGGGACAGCACCCATCTAACTATTTCAACCCTCCCACATGTCTCTAGCCAAACACCTGGCTACACCTACATTGCCCCAAATTTAAGCCTAGCCCAGCTCCTTCTTCAATAAAATTATATTGCAGCTCTTGTATTAGTCTTTATACCAATAATGGCTTTATGTGAACATTTGAGTATTGAGCAGTTTAAGTGATACAAAAATTCCCAAACAGAAACAATTACTGAACGAACATTGCATCAGGCAAGTCCAATGGGACAGCATAAAAATTGTTCTGGACCACATTGTGCGACACAGTTAGTAGTTAAACAAATGTTGCTTTACAGAAGATCATAAGTTGTCTAACAAATAAACCGCTAATTTAAAACCAATAATTTTTCACTTTCTATAAATGCCATATGTACTTTCAGCACCGGCACAGTATTATATGTATTGACATATTCATTCACTGTAGTTTATGGCTCTGTATAGATTGAGTAGGTTATCCATTATTACTGATGTGGGGACACATTGCTTGTATACTTGTTAATTTGAAGTACATCTAGCTGAACTATAATATTCTCCCACAGGATATACTTAAGGAATGATTGGTCGTCTGTAATTATTTAGTATGCTGGGAAACTGCTTCACTTTTACAGGCGAATATATCACTGTGTGTATAGAATATACAGTAAATGTTAAAAGCAATCTGTCACAATGCTACAAATCTGCTAAAAGCTTCCAAAGAGGGTATCCATTAGCTACCCCTACACTAGTTTATGGACAGTAAAGCACTAGAAACACTTCATTGCAACTGATGTGACTACTCTGAAACTGGATTGGCCCCAGAGGTGGAGATGGCTTCTGTAGTTAGGGGATTCCCTATCTGAAAATTACTCTGGTGATAAATTCCCTTTAGATGTGAGGCTCTGCAAAATGTGCCACTTTTTACTTGGGAACTATTATTCTAGGCATTTTTAAAAGTAAGCTCTAGTCAATTAAAAGATAAAAAACACCGAAGCGATCCTTCATTTGTGTTGTCACTTCTAAGCAGCTCCCAGCACTTAAGCCGCATACACAACCATTTTTCATGACGGGAAATTTTTTTTTTTTTAAATTGGTCATTAAAAATGATCATGTGTAGGCTCCAGAGCATTTTTAACGATGTGAAAAATGGGCATTAAAAATTTAGAACATGCTCTAATTTTTCTTGTTGTTTTTCACATCGTGAAAAACGGTCGTGTGTAGGTTTTAACGATGTGAAAAAAAACATGCATGCTCAGAAGCAAGTTATGAGATGGGACCACTTGTTCTGGTAAAACTAGCATTTGTAATGAAGATAGCACATTCATCACGCTCTAACAGACAAAAAGTAACGAAGACTGAAAAGCGCGGATTGTCTCTCACCAAATATTTACTAACATTTTTTTATGATCGTGTGTATGCAAGGTAGGCTTGACAAGAATCAAAAGAAAACCTTTGTTTTTTCCATGACATTAAAAACGGTCGTCTGTATGCTGCATGTGATGCAGCCAGCAACTACAGAGAAACTGCAGCACATATAGAAGTAGCAGGCCTATCCCATAGCCTATACCATAGCTGCCGACTGAACCCAATTTGAAGGGAATGTTACTCCTGTGGAGAGGCGACCCTGTGTCACTGTGTATGTTACCATTTTCAGCCTGTTTTTTTACAAAGACAGGCATGCTGATTGCACCCGTAGGCTGGGTTTATATTCTTCCCAGGATTAGAGCTTAGGGCTCCCACTTGGAGACAGCCCCACCAACGCAGACAGGAAGTCTTGATGAGGAGTCAGGAGGGCTCTGCCCTACCAGTCTGTGTGTGAGTGTTGGGAAGACTCCTATGTTCTTTAGAGAGACTGCAGGTGGAACCCTGAGTAAGCTAGGAGAGAGCTTGACCCAAGCATACAGGTCTGAGGAAGAGGCCTGAAGCAGCTGTGTTGTCAATAGGTAAGCCAGGAGGTTGAATAACAATGATGCATTAATGTTGGACCCCCCTGCAAGGGAAATTTCTGTTTAATTTGAACTTGAACTTACTTTAAATAAAAGTGGGCTGCCATGCCCTTGAAAATGCAGTCTGGACTGACACGTGTTTCTTCAAATCACATACGCCATCTGCATAGTTGCCAACATTGTAAAAAAATGTATAGGGATACTTTTTTGGCTGTAGGCATAGTCTTAATATAATTAGGGAGTGGGACATGCGTTTGTAGCCATGGCATAGCACAAAATGTGACAAAATAGGCGTAGTTTACAAAGAATAGTGGGTGGGAGAGGGAGGGAGGGAGGGAGGGAGAGGGACGGAGGGAGAGAGAGAGTGAGTGAGAGGGAAAGGGAGTGAGAGAGAGAGAGAGGGGGAGAGGGGGAGAGAGGGAGAGGGAGGAGGAGGGAGAGGGAGGAGGAGGGGAGAGAGAGGGAGAGAGAGGGAAGGAAAGAGGGGTGTAGGGACAGCAGGCCCAGATCCTTCACCACAATAGAAATATGTGTATGCCAGAGTTTAACAAATCAGCAGATAAAGAAACTCCAAACACCTGGTGTTAGTGCTTCAATCATCCATGGTTGTTATGGTGTCGGGATGATTAGTGTGCATTATTTCTGTTATTACATTGTAATATAGAATAAAATCATTCAACTCACCATAATGCAGAATCAGTGGAACCCCTGAGGGTGTCACCTGCTACATCCACTCGTCCCCCCATAGCATTCCATATACTTAATTTCCTCTTTTTCTGCTCTATTTGAGGTGAAATGTGTACTTGTTCTGAACCATAATAGTCTCTATTACCTTATCTGGTTAGAATGTATACTTGCTTCCACTCCTTTGGTGACATTCCCTAGTTAGTTACTCTTGTTATACCAGATGCGCTAATATCAGTTAACTAGGATTGTTCTGACTTTAGCTATGCTGTCAGGGCTGATTCTATATTACTGTTATATTTGTTCTACGATGTGAAGGCTATGTTATCTGTCTTAAAACCTTCATGGATACATGATCTGTGTCTGCGATACTTTTATATATTGTTTAAATAAAATTCTTAAAAAACATATAAATAAATAATTCCACTGCATTTGTGAAGAAGGCTTCAGGGTGCCCAAGAAAGTCCAGCAAGTACCATCTCCTACAGTTAATTCAGCTGTGGCACCACTGGGGAACCACCAATGCAGAGCTTGCTATGTGGTAAAGTAATTTTCTCTGATGAATAATTTCCAATTGTCTGAGGCATCCGGGAAAAACCTTGTCCGGAGAAGAAAAAGGTAAGGCCTCGTACACACGATTAAATATATTTGAACAAATCTGTCTGCTGGCATTTTGGTTTGCTCGCGTGTACACACGAGCAAACCAAAATCCCCGCCAGCAGACAGCGCGCTGACGTGTCGGTGACGTGGCGGTGACGTTGACGCCGCCACGTCACCGCACCAGGAAGTAAAATACTTCCGCGCATGCGTCAAAACCATTCGGCGCGTGTGCGAGAAGACATGTCTGCTGGTTAGCGTACTAACCAGCAGACATGTCGGGCGGACGGGTTCCCAGCCGACAGATTGGTAAGCATGCTTTCCAATCTGTCGGGTGGCCAAATCCGTCTGTTTGCCCGTACACACGATCGAATCTGTCTGCTGAAACGGTCTAGCAGACCGTTTCCAGCAGACAGATTTGATCGTGTGTACGAGGCCTAAGCGCTACCATCAGTCCTGTGTCTGTAAGACCATTCATGTGTGGGTATGCCTCTCAGCCAAGGCAGTGGACTCACTCCAAATTTTGCCTAAAAACAGAGAATAAAGAATTGTACAAAACATCCTCCGAGGGGGACTTCTCCCAACCACCCAAAAACAGTTTGGTGAGGAACAATACCTTTTCCAGCATGATGGAGCACCTTTGCATAAGGCAAAAGAGATAACTAAGTGGCTTGGGGAACCAAAGATCAACATTTTGGGTCCATGGCCAGGAAACTCCCCAGACCTAATCCCATTGAGAACTTGAGGTCAATCCTCAAGAGGCGGGTGAACACAACAAAAACACAAATTCGGACAAACTCTGAGCATTGATTATGCAAGAATGGGCTGCCATCAGTCAGGATGTGGCCCAAAAGTTGATTGACAGCATACTGGGGCAAATTGCAGAAGTCTTGAAAAAGAAGGGTAAACATTGCAAATATTGACTCTTTGTATAAACCTTATGTAATTGTCAATACATGTTTCTGACACTTTTGAAATGGTTTTAATTATATTTCAGTATACCATAGTGACATCTGACAAAAAGATCTAAAAACACTGAAGCAGCAGACTTTTTAATGTGTGTAATTCTCAAAAATGTTGGCCACAAATGTACACTCACCCCTTTAACCACTTCCCGCCCGGCCAATAGCAGATTTACGGCTGGGAAGTGGTTATGAAATCGTGACTAGACGTTCTCAAATGTCCAGCACGATTTCATGCCGCGCGCGCCCGTGGGGGCGCACAGCGCGGCGATCGCTGATGCGGGGTGTCAGTCTGACACCCTGCATCACCGATCTCGGTAACGAGTCTCCGGCGGAGGCTCGCTACCACATGATCAGCCGTGTCCAATCACGGCTGATCATGATGTAAACAGGAAGAGCCGTCGACGGCTCTTCCTCACTCGCATCTGACAGATGCGAGTACAGGAGAGCCGATCGGCGGCTCTCCTGACAGGGGGGGTTCACGCTGATTGTTTATCAGTGCAGCCCCCCCTCGTACTAGACCACCAGGGATGCCCACACTGGCAGGGCAAAAAAACTAAAAAAAAAAACTAAAAAAAAAAAAACCACAGGATTAAAAAATAAATAAAATACAGGTAAAAAAAAAGAAAGATGCCAGTCAGTGCCCACACATGGGCACTGACTGGCAACATATACATCAGTGCCACCCCTCAAAGTACATCAGTGCCACCCCACAGTGTCCTTCAGTGCCACCCATCCGTGCCAATCCATGCCCAGTGCCCACCTATCAGTGCCCATCTGTGCCACCCATAAGTACCCATCAGTGCCACCCATAAGTGCCACCCATGAGTGCCATTCTGTGCCGCCTATGAGTTCCCAGTGCTGCCCATTAATGCCCATCAGTGCCGCCTATGAGTGCCCATCAGTGCCGCCTATGAGTGCCCATCAGTGCCACCTATGAGTGCCCATCAGTGCCACCTATGAGTGCCCATCAGTGCCGCATACCAGCGCCGCCTATCAGTGCCAATCAGTGCCACCTCATCGGTGCCCATCAGTACTACCTCATCAGTGCCCATCAGTGCCGCCATATAAGTGCCGATAATTGAAAGAGAAAACATACTTATTTACAAAAAAGTTAACAGAAAAAAATAAAAATGTATTTTTTTTCTAAATTTTCAGTCTTTTATTAGTTGTTGCGCAAAAAATAAAAACCGCAGAGGTGATCAAATACCACCAAAAGAAAGCTCTATTTGTGGGGAAAAAAGGACGCCAATTTTGTTTGGGAACAGTGTAGCATGACCGCGCAATTGTCATTCAAAGTGCGACAGTGCTGAAAGCTGAAAATTGGCTTGGGCGGGAAGGTGCGTAAGTGCCTGGTATGGAAGTGGTTAAGAAGTTTATCTCTACATAAAGCCAGTTATATTTGATTGCATTACGTAATCCCACCCCCCTGCGATATTGCATACTCAGTCTACTTATCTGTTTTTTGCCTGCATCTAATATAAACTTGTTCTAGGCTGAGTGCCTCTGTCTAAAAGTCCTTCAGATGTTTATGCAGTGACGCCTTGAAACTGGACTTCTTATTTCAGTCTCCTTGTCTCTGCCTTGTTGATGCCACAGTCTTTGGTTACTTTTCCATTAAGTTCTAAGTTGCTGATAACTGCAGATATCATAGTGCCTATTCCGTCTTGCTTCTGGAAAGATGAAACTCATTAAAGTTATTTGATTACTTCTTTTACTAAGGGAATACAGCAGTCCCTGGTGTAAGGACAGAATCATATCCCATCCTTTGTCTATCATAACAAATTCTTAACAGAAATCAATAAATGCAATGGATTCAGATGAACTATAAAATCTGCAGTTGCAAGTTGTCCATATATTATTTATTAGGAAAACCATTAAGACACATTTGTACAAGAGAATTCTGAGTTAAGTGCCCTAGGCCTTAATGAAGTCCATATTTTGTATCATTCATAGACAGCATACTGCAATAAAATTTATATCATCAACATAATATTAATAGGGGAATATGATGATGTAATAGCCTTAATAAAGCCAAGATAAAATGCATCTGGGAAAGAAGATGATTTACTGCATTACAATCCTACTTATTTGATTAAATAGGGGCAATGCTTATTATGATTTGTACTTTGGCATAGTAATACATATACTTGCAATAGACGATACTGTGCCCTTCTGCTTACTAGTTTTCAAAACTCACTAAAGTAAAACTCCATAATATATACTGTATATAAATAAAGGCATGCACCTATATAACAGTATCCTCAATTTGTGGAATTAGGAATGCTACATCACTTATCTCACCAGCTGTGCGTTACTGCTAAACTGCTGCTAAACTTTTCAGAACGTATCCTATATTGTTAAAAAGCTACAAATGCAGCAAATATGAGAGAGCCAAAATAATATAAAGGATCAGTACTGGATGAATAATTTGTATTTTTTACTAAATTGTAAGTGCATTAACCCATAGCGACCAATTAAAATTCATCTTAACCTGGTCTGATTTAAGCAGACTAAATTCTTATTGGTTAATATGTGTTAACTAAAAAATGCATTTCCTGAGGAAAATACGTGGGAATGCTGAATAGCTGAATTGCTAAGCCCGCACAAATGCCATTCACCATAACCACTATACTATCTTTAGGACATACAAGCAGTGTTCCTTCAGTACTTATAAAGCCTCTCTTTGATCATTAAAGGTGTTGTAAATGTAAAATAATTTTCCCTAAATTGCTTCCTTTACCTTAGTGCAGTCCTCCTTTACTTACCTCATCCTTTGATTTTGCTTTTAAATGTCCTTATTTCTTCTGAGAAATCCTCACTTCCTGTTCTTCTGTCTGTAACTCCACACAGTAATGCAAGGCTTTTTCCCTGGTGTGGAGAAAGCCTCTTGAGGGGGGAGGGAGTGAGCAGGACACCCACTAACACACAGCTCCTGTCTCTTCTCTGCAAAGTAGAGAATGTCCTGGTCGCCCCTCCCCCTCAAGAGGTTTCCCCCATATATAGATCTATATATGTATATTTTATATCAAACATTATAAACTGTGAATTAACAATAATTAATAACAAAAAAATGCATTACAGCTGTAGTTTGACCTACAATTGCAAATAGTCCCCTGGGCTAGTAAAGGGCAATTTGGAATCTTTTTAGCATGGAAATAATTTAGGACAATGCCATGTCTTGGAATAAGCATATACAATCTGTACATTATAAAATAATAAATATATTATATATTATGTAATAATATAAGCCTTTATTAACTAGCTTAATATAGTTGTAAGATAACTATGAACAAATAATACTAACATACTGTTTCATATCAGTGTATGCACATTAATATTGAATATTATACAATTCAATTAAAGCTCTTTTATAAATCACTCATAACAAATATGTTTAATAATATCTGCAGCATAATACATTTACAAAAGCATCCAAATGTATGAAATGTATGTCACTATTGCTTCTGCATGTACTTTAGTTTGTTATGCTTATTTCACTTTAGACACTTTGGCGTGTTTTTTGGAAATTACACAAGATTTTAAGATGTGTCATTTGGGATTTCCACTTCAGAGGTCAGTTAGTCTTCAAGGAGCAATCCCATTTTTAATAACAAATGATCTGTGCATTAATTATAAATTGCAAATGGAAAAGAGTTCAAAGGCATTACATCATTATCGCTAGCAATAACATTACTGATATGTATTTGCATACCCGTTCTCCCATCTGTGCCATAAAAAGTAAATTTTGTGTAACATGAAAAGTTAAAATGAACATTTTTATTGTAAGTTTAATCAAGTTGATGGTAAATTTCTTCCTTTAAAGCTGTAAATAGTTTGACAAGCTTTTCATAAGAATCAGTTGATAAAGGATTTACATATAGATTTGATTCAGCTGGTGTTATTGTACCATAAACTACCATATTGTTGTTCTAATCAGGTGAAAGGATTTTGTTCTTTATACATTGTGCACAGTTTAAATGAAAAAAGGTTTAAAAGAGCATATTGTGCATATCAAGAATCTAGATTATGGTATGGAGCATGATTAATATTTGGAGCTGGGTATTATTTACTTTCAAAACTCGGGCAGATACTTATCCATCATGCCATACCATCACGAAGGCATGTGATTGGCCCCAAATTTATTCTGCAACAAGACAACAACCCCAAACATACATCCAATATCATTAAAGGGGTTGCAAAGACAAAAATATGTTCCTGTTAAATTAAAGTCTGACAGTAGCTGATAAAGTAAAAAGTAATGTTTTGCATTATAACTAGTTAGATACCTGTTGAAATCAAGCTATTTTATTTACCTCCGTCACTCCTGAATCGTTATTCTCACTGACTTCCTGGTTTGCGGTGTGCATTCATTCTTGCTAGCTCACGGCCTAATGGGAACTACAGTTCCCATTAGGCTTAGCCTCCATGCCTGTGAGGGATAAGAGGAGAGCATCTTCACGCAGGGCTGTAGTCATAGGGAGGGGGTGAGCACATTCTACTTTCCACCATGCAGATGCTGGTGGAAAGCAAGAAGAGGAGAGACAGGAAATGGCATTTTCAAACCTGGATTACTGTATTTTGGAGGTCAAAAGGAAAAATGAGGTAAGTGATATTTAAATGCTCTAGCTTACAGCAATCAATTGATCTAATAAAAAACGAAACTTTAGTGTTCCTTTAAGAACTATTTTAGTGTAAAGAAGAATAAAGAGTCCTGGAAGTGATGGTTTGGCCCTCACAGACCCCTGAACTAAATGTCATCAAGTCTGTCTGGGATTACCTGAAGAGACAGAAGAATTTGAGGCAGCCCACATCTACAGGAGATCTGTGATTATTTCTATGAGATGTTTGTAACAACCTACCTGCCAAGTTCATTCAAAAAATGTGAGCTAGTGTAGCTAGAAGAATTGATGGTGTTTTGAAGGCAAAGGGTGGTCAGACCAAATATTGATTTGATTTAGATTTCTCTTCTGTTCATTTACTTTCCTTTGTGTTAACTGATAAAAATAAACTAATACTTCTATTCCTGAAAATATTCTTAATTTACAGAATTTTTTATATCTGCCTAAAACATTTGCACAATACTGTAATTAACCACTTGCACACTGGACACTTAAACCCCCTTCCTAACAAGACCATTTTTCAGCTTTCGGTGCGTTCACATTTTGAATGACAATGCACTCATGCAACACTGTACCCACATGAATTCTGGGTCCTTTTTTTCACACAAATATAGCTTTCGTTTTGGTTGTATTTTGTTTTTGTAATAACATTTGGCAAATTAGTAATTTTTCATACATTTTGGCCAAAAGCTATACTGCTACATATCTTTGGTAAAAAATAACCCCAAATCAGTGCATATTATTTGGTGTTTGTGAAAGTTATAGGGCCAGATTCTCGTAGATTTGCGCATATTTATGCAGGCGTAGCGCATCTCGGTTGCGCTCCGCTGAGGTAACCTAGAGAGACAAGTCCCATATTCCCGGAGCACCTGCGTCCTACGTTGCGCAATCGCAACGTAAATGTGTCGGCGTAAGCCGGCGCAAGTGAAGGTAGGAGGGAAGTGCAAATGAATTCCGGAACGAACGGAGCATGCGCTGCACGTGCCCCGCCCCTCTGCGCATGCGCAAAACAACTTTGTGCGTAATCTGCACTGAGATGGGCCGGCCCAGAGCATAAAAGCGTCAGCACATGCGCCCGTCGTGCGCAACGTTACACCATTTCTTTAGTTGGTGGAGGTGTATGCTCTTTTGCTGTGTCAACTTTATCATGCCTGCTCCCAGGAAGGAGAGACGGAAGAAAAACTTTTCCCCAGATGAGAGGGCAATCGTGGTAGCTGCCATGGAGAGGTATGACGCTCGGCTCCATGGTGCGGATAGTGCCAGCACAAGCAAGTCAAAGAGGGATGAGATCCTCATGAGAATTGCAGCACAAGTGAATGTCCTCTCCCATGAGGTGAGGACCCCCCAGGACATAAAAAAAATGAACGATCTGCGGCGTCTTGTGAAGGGCAAGCTGGCTCAGATCGCTCGGCATGCCAGGGGCACTGGAGGGGGACCACCCTGTCCAATCAGGCTTACTGAGGAGGAGAAGGTGGTCGCCTGCTGCCTTCAGAAGGAGCAGGTGGAGGGAGTTGGGGGCTACGACACAGGTGAGCCGGCCTTGAGCACAGGTAAGTGTGTTTTATCTACTATGTGTTGTGTAGCATGTGTGGGGGTGGAAGGGAACATGTGACAAGTGTGTGGGTCCACCAACATGTGAATGTTTTGTGTCATCCACAGATGTGCAGGAGGGAGGTAGGCCATCCAATGCTGGCAGTGGCCATCCTAGATCATCCCCTGAGCATCCTGTTCCTCTGGATGACCCCCTTGGAAGCCCAGAGGCCTTGGTGGAGGGAAGTGGCCAGTCCTCAGCACAGGAGGTGGTTGAGGAGGAGGAGGTCCATACGGAACATGATGTGTTTCTTTATTTAGATGAGTCCCATGTCTTGCCAGGACCATCCCAACCAACAACCCCCATCTTCTCCAGCCCCTCAGGGTCCACCCACAACCTCTCCAGTCCCTCCTGTTCTATCCCCCTCATCTCCAGCCCCTCAATATTCTCCCCCTATGCAAGGGCCCCAGCCACTCCTTTCCCCAGGAAGGCGACCCGAAAAACAAGGGGTGCGCCGGAATTCCTTAAAGAAAATCTGGCCAGGCAGCAGGACAAGCAAAGCCGCCATATGGGCGAAGTAGTGGTGGAGTTGAGGTGCCTAGCTGATAACCTGCCCTCCTCGGGTCCATTACCAGATGCACTGCAGGATGTGGCTGGAAACAGCACAGCAACGGTCACCAGCCTCGGTGAGCTGCAGGCGACAACGTCTGAACTAGTGGGGGAGGTCAAGGGCCTAAGCATGGATGTACAGGCCCAGACAGCTTCCATGGAGGCCCACACAGCTTCCCTGGAGGCTGTGCTAACACGCATAGGGGTGGCATAGGAGGGCCGACAGGCAGCCAGGGAGGGACCTGGGGATGCTCCTTCACCTGATGTCAATCCGTCAATTAGGCAGAAATCACACATTGCCTTCTGCCGCAGATGCTTCTGGGTGGGTTTGATGATTTGGAGTGTTGTCAGTACCTTGACCAGTGGCTGCAGTGCATGTGAGCGGTGTGTCTTGCTGGTGATGTAATGCTGCAGGGCTGTGGTTATTTCCAGGATTGCAGCAGGGCTAAATCTGAAGAGGCGATACACCTCCAAATCCCCCATGCCAAAGAGACTAATGTGCCTCGGTATATCCTGTGCCGTGCCCTCTCACGCGCCCTCCTTCTCCTTCTACGTGCCTCTTCCTCTGCACACACTAGTAGTGCTAAGACCAGGCCTGCCCCTGGCATGTTGGCATACAAATGTGTTGTCCTAAGTGTGATTGCTCAGTTCGTCTGGAATAGTGCTGCTGTAGTTGCTCTTCAGCTGACATGCACACGTCTAGTGCAAAGCTACCCCTGCTTTATGAGGGGTAACTTTAGGCCAGACATTCGTTTTACGCACACCGCGCGTAGCCTTCGCCGAACGCGCAGAGTTTCGGGAATCAGCGCGTCTCCCTCATTTGCATATTTGAATACAAATTCAATGGGAGCGTACGATGTTGCCCGCGTAAATATGCGCTTGCGCTGCGCAAGAGTAGAATAGTTAGTACGGGTGGAAAAATATTTTTTTTGGCCGTATCTGGTTCTGTGGCTACGGCGCATAGATACGACGGCGCATATTTTCATTTACGCCGCGCATCTCCATATACGCCAGCGTAACTTCTTTGAGAATCTGGCCCATAGAGTCTAGAAGCTATGGTGGCAATAGTTTTTTGAAGTTGTCATTATTTCCCACAATGCTTTGCAAAATTAAGATTTTTTCACAAAATTGTCATATTAACAGGTTATTTCTCTTACATGGCATGTTTATACCACAAATTACACCCGCATACTTTCTGCTACTCCTCCTGAGTATGGTGATAGGACATATGTGGCTGCACTGATGGGAGCTGATGAGGCAGGTCTAATTAGGCTGCACTGCTAGGTGCTGAAGAGGCTGCACTGCTGGGTGCTGATGAGGGTGCACTGCTGAGTACTGCTGAGGGTGCACTGATGGGTGCTGAAGAGGCTGCACTGATGGGAGCTGATGAGGGTGCACTAATGGGTGATGATGAGGGTGCACTGCTGGATGCTGATTAGGGTGTGCACTGATGGGTGCTGATGCGGGTGCACTTCTGGGTGCTCATGAGGGTGCGCTGATGGGTGCTGATGAGGGTGCATGTATGTGCACTGATGAGGTTGCACTGATGTGCACTAATGCACTGCGGCTGTACTGATTAGCTGGCACTGATGAGGATTCACTGACAGGGTGGCACAGATGAGCACTCCATTATGGGAACTGATGCATACTATTGGGCACTGCACTGTAACGGCATTGATAAGCAGTGTAGTGGCACTGATGGCAAAGGTGAGCACTGTAGTTGCACTGATGGTCACATGTAGCACCAGTGGCACTGGCATGACACTGATGGGCACTGTAGTGGCACTGATGGTGCAGATGAGCACTGTAGTGGCACTGATGGGCACAGGTACCACTAATGGGCACTGTAGTGGCACTGGTGACAGTGTAGTGGCACTAGTGGCACATATGAGCACTGTAGTGGCACTGGTAACACTGTAGTGGCACTAGTGGCACAGATGAGCACTGTAGAGGCACTGGTGGCACTGTAGGGCACTGGTGGCACTGACGTAGCATTGTAGTGGAACAGGTGTCACAGATGTGGCACTGGTGGCACAGCTATAGCACATATGGCACATTAGGGCACAGTAGAGCACTGATGTAGCACTGTATGGCACTGCTGGGCACAGTAAAATGAATCAGACTCACAGTTTGGCACTCGATCTCTCGCCTCTCCACACACACTGAGTTGAACTCCTGGATGACCCAACATTGTTTACATTCTGATCGCTACGTCATTGGACAGAGCGATCACGTGGTAAAGGGCCTCTGTCATTGGCCCTTTACCGCGATCCATGATGCATCAAGTTTACTGGACAGTCCCATGTTTGCGTCCCAGGGGGCTCGTGGACAGCACATTTCTGGGTGGACATCATCGTACACCCTCCCAGAGTTACCCGATTGTGCTGTAGCCTTCATTCGGCTATGGTCCAGTTAATAAGCGGTTAAAGCAAACTAATATTTAGGATGTCATTATAGGAAGTTCTATATTCAAGTATATACAAGTTATAATCAAATGTTAATACTTTTGTGTTAACAAAAAAACATATGCTCCATTAGGTTTTCTATTTTCTCCTCTTTTTGTTTTTAGAAGTGATATATAGACTGGAATAGAAGTAATGGCAAACTGGTGAGTTTTTTAAAGAATTAATATTTCCAGAAAAGGATTTCATTAAAAAAAGGCTCAGTTAACTGGAGTATCATATATGGTTAATTTTTATAGATAAGTAGTTGCTTTCCAGCAGTTTTTCATTTTCTTTCTTGTCTGCATGTTAGAAGTATTAAGAAACTTTTACTATATTTCAAAGATTTTTCCAGTATTTCCATGTCCATAGAGGCTTCAATCCAGTCCGTTTAGGGGGCTACTTGGCATTTATCCAAGAATCAGAGCAGTGAGGATGAACTCAGATGAATACCGTTTTGCAGAATTGTTTTCTTGCTTATTGCCAACAAGATGAAGGAAAGCTCTTTGCTTCCTCTAGATGTCCTAAGCTTGGGTTATTATCCTGATAATCAAGTTTTATGCAAAACCTGGAAACAAAGGAGTTGATTTTCTAAAGGCAAAACGTCTGTTCACTTTGCTAGGGAAGTAACACCTTGTAAGTGAATTTTCCTTCGAGCTTAGTGAATGTGGTAGAGTTCCACTTTGCCTAATACCTAATCACATGGAAGGACATTAAAAAATATATATATAATGTTGTTCACATATAATCAGATGATTAAAGGTGTGAAGTGCAATGACCCTCTCAAAGTAAACAGTCTTTCATAAATCAATCCCAGAATACCTGCAATGCTGAGGATTTAGCTCCTTCTTGATAACCAGGAATCAGTAACATAAATAACAATATAGATGTGCTTTTTAATGATCTGATGACATTTTATTAGAATCAGACTGATTGTTGTAGGTTACGTGCACTTTTCTCATCAATAGTTCTCTTCGTACTGTTGAATAAGTCTTTGGGATATTTTTATTTATTATTTTTCATCCATAATATATTTATAATATATTAAGTTATAGTATCTGTTAACTACGTCATTACTCTAATTGAAGAACTTATTCTGTCACTCACAAAATTGTTTAGCATAAACAATATGCTTCTCGTTTTATATAAAAATAATAATAGATACTTCACCTGACCTCTTTTATTTGTCTGAGACACATAAACCCACTATTCTTAGGTCTATAAATGAATAATCCTAATATTATTCAGTAATAGAAAGAGCAGAAGTTATCTAAGTCAGTGTGTTTTTTTTTACATGTTTCTGCATCTAGCACCTATATGACTTAGGCCTCATACACACGAACGAGAATCTCGTCAAAAAAAAAACATTGTTTTCCTTGACAAGTTTCTTGTCAGGCTTGTCGAGAATCTTGTCAAGCTTTCTTTGCGTACACACTGTCAAGACAAAATCCTGTCGCGATGACGTAGAACACGTACGACGGCACTATAAAGGGGAAGTTCTATGGGACTGTATGCAGAATGCTCCCTAAAATAATGATTCCCGAGTTTTATTAAACAGATAACCATTTCAATATAACACATAAACACATCACTTAATAACTTAAACACCAGCATTCATCAACCCAGTCACCACGACTCAGGTTGGATACAACATTTATTATTAACTCACCCCTCTTTGTTCATAACAAAACCAAGAGGGAGTACCACGTAATAATTAGGCTGCGACAAGGGAGGGGGGAGGGAGTTCACAGGTAGGGATCACCTGAGAATTCTGGTTGCAGTGGTCAGTTGCCTTCCCTAAATAACCTTTTCCCTTTCCAGAAAGTTCCCTAGTACCATGTGACCTGAATCCTAACCTCCTATTGGACCCAAGCTAACTTGCCTAAGAATTTACCTAACAGGTGTGAGGGGGAGGAGCCACCCCTGCCCTAAGAGCCTAAATTAAAATTATTAATTACCAGGTGAGAAGGGGGTGGGGCTAACAATTTCCCCTCTGCAACATTTCCATGTGCTCAGGGAGCTTAGAACAGCTCCCTTCACATCCATGTGACTGTATGCAGAATGCTACCTAAAATAACGACTCTCGGGGCAGAAAGTGGGTTAAATTTGGCCTCAGGCCTTTATTACTGGTATTTATTTTCTTATACTTTAACCATATTTTATTAAACAGATAACTATTTCAATATAACACATAAACACATCACTTAATAACTTAAACACCAGCATTCATCAACCCAATTACCACGACTCAGGTTGGATACAACGTTTATTATTAACTCACCCCACCAGCCGGGCTTGTTTATACTTTAACCTCCTAAGAAACAAGGCCGGGCCGACCAACCCGCCTCGCGGCCAATTCCACCATAATCTGCAAATTATTATTAAAAATGTCAAGCCCAATTTCAGACAGATGGACACCATCCAGTCTGAAAAGCCTGGCTATCCCCCTTCTAAATCTTCATGCCGGAAGGACAGACCTCCAATAGTGGGCATGAACTTTGCTATAGCCCTGTTTAACCTTTTTCTAACTTTCTCAAACGGAGAGTTTAACCATACCAATCTCGGACCAAACGTACCCCAGGAAAGGCCTGACGAAACTGACTCAAATCATACTTGATCTGGAAAAACAAATCCAGGGACTTACTACGCCCTATATCGTTCACCCCAAGGTGGATAATTAAAACATCTGGAATAGGCATGGATTGGAACAACAAACTCAGCTCCTCAAACAAATTCTCCCATACCATACCCATTCTACCGTGCCAACAAATATTCACCAACTTGGGGTCGAAATTCAAGCTTCCCCAATACACAATTCGCAAAGCTCTCCTTTCGGCACAGACTATGAAAGAGTGCCCTACGATCCATACTGATAGGGCTTGACCTGTAAATTAACAGAAACAGTGATGACGAATGTAGAGCTTGTAAGCATCAGACTGCCATCTCCCAATGCGCTTAATATTAACAGCGTCAAGACCCAATATAACTGCCTCTGTCACCACACCTATACGAAATGAGTGCGAGGAGAGGGGCAACCCGTCCATATCCAGCATGGATAAACATTTGCGAAGAACAGAATTAAACTGGTAACTGGTCAAAGGAAGGCCATTGTTGTGAATAAAAAATGACCCACCTTCGGAAACCCCTAACCTGCAAGAACTGCCCCATTAACTTGACTGGGCAAATGGGGGAGTCCGGGAAAGCGTGAAGTTTCAGCCAAGTTCCCTTGCCGAACTGATCGGTTTTTGACCTTGCAATAAAAATCAAAAGAATGGAACCCTCCAACAAAATATGAGACAAGTGAATATTGGCTTTCTTATTTGGGGAGACGAGCTTGGATAACCTAAATGCCCCAAAGAATAATAACGAAAAAACAGCCTGAAAAAGGGTCGCCTCGTAACGCAAAAAACATACTAATTCAGCCGCCGAGCATAATTTGGCGAGGATGGCTGGAGTTACCGCCATTCTGTTATCCTTGTTGTAAGAACCCCTCCTATAGCCCTTTAAGGCCTGGCGTTCTGAAAAGAAGGAAGAGCATGGGGGGTGATTATTAAGCTTACCAAAGAACGAAACCCCAGCCAACATTTTATTTACCTGGGACCATAATACAGAGCTGGCCAGTAATTTGTTCAAAAAACACAAAACCAAATCCTCAGAAAAAGCAAACTGATGCTCTCCCAAAGATACTAAATGAGAAAGCCACAGCTGCCAAGCCGATGAATATGCTGCCAGAGTAGCGGGGGCGATGGATTTCACAATATTTGACCGCACAAGTCCGCACACAGATCCCATAAATGAGCAGGACAAAGTATCCCTTCCTCGTCCACAGTTGGGAACAGCAACTTGAATCTCCTCATCTGTAAACGCGAGAGAGAGTCCGCAATTACATTTTGTTTACCCGGCAGATAACGAGCCTTGATCCAAACATTCAAACTCAAGCATTTAAAAACGAGGCACCAAATTAATGAAATGACCGGAGGTGATTTGGACGATAAAACCCACTGAGCCCGCTGCACCTGTGAATAAGCAGAAATCTTTGTTGCATATAAATTCTGATTGAAAAATTGCTCTGCCATTGAATTTGACCAGAAATTGTGACCATACCAACAGGTCCTCCCTAATTTCGGAATAGATTCTAATATGGGAGGAGGGGGATTTAAACCCCGAAATATCCAAATAAAGGTGCCTCGAAAATATCCGCCCAACAGGCAGGATTCTGGAAGCAAAAGCAAACAGACCGAGCAATTTTTGAATCTCCTTTAAGATAGCCTTCCTTCTTCTAATCATGGTGCACAAATTGTCCCTTAATTGGGTGACCTTCTCAGCTGGCAGCTCAAATTCCATTGCCACTGTATCAATGGTGATGCCTAGGAAAACCAAACGTGTTGTGGGGTACAACGTTTTTTTATGGGCCAAGGGAATGTTAAAGGACCCGCAAATTTCCAAAAAAGAAGACAACACATTTGACATTTGACAACACATTTGAGCAATCAGCTGCAGAAACCCCTAAAAAAGGAAGTCATCCAGGTAGTGTAATAAAAATGATGAGCCAGAGTGCCTCTGCACAACCCACTCGAGAAAGGTAGCGAAGGTCTCAAAATACCTGCAGGAAAGTGAGCAACCCATTGGGAGGCAACGGTCGAAGAAAAAACAGTCATCCAAAACAAAAGAATTGAAAGACAAAGGGTTAATGGACAAGAAACGAAAAGCAGACTGAATATCAGCCTTAGCAAGGAAAGCTCCTTGACCTAGCAAACGGATGTTTGCTAAAGCATCATCGAACGTTGAATACTTTACTGACGCCATTTCCTCACTAATTTGATCGTTCAGAGAATCCCCTTTAGATGAAGACAAGTGATGTATCAGCTGAAACGATCCTTGCTCTTTTTTAGGAACGATCCCAAGAGGGGAAACTCTGAAGTTTTCAAACGGGGGGAAAGAAAAAGGACCTGAAATCCTACCTGCATGCAGCTCTTTAACCACTTCCATACCAGGCACTTACGCACCTTCCCGCCCAAGCCAATTTTCAGCTTTCAGCACTGTCGCAATTTTAATGACAATTGCGCGGTCATGCTACACTGCACCCAAACAAAATTGGCGTCCTTTTTTCCCCACAAATAGAGCTTTCTTTTGGTGGTATTTGATCACCTCTGCGTTTTTTTTTTTTGTGCAACAACTAAAAATAGAGCGAAGATTTTGAAAAAAAAATAAAGTTTTTATTTTTTTCTGTTAATTTTTTTGTAAATGAGTATGTTTTCTCTTTCAATTATGGGCACTGATATGGTGGCACTGATGGGCACCGATGAGGTGGCACTGATGGGCACCGATGAGGTAGTTCTGATGGGCACCGATTAGGTAGCACTGATGGGCACTGATAGGCGGCGCTGGTATTGGGCACTGATGGGCACTCATGGGCGGCACTGATGGGCACTCATGGGCGGCACTGATGGGCACTCATAGGCAGCACTGGGCACTCATAGGCGGCACAGGTGGGCACTCATAGGCGGCACAGGTGGGCACTCATAGGCGGCACAGGTGGGCACTCATAGGCGGCACAGGTGGGCACTGATAGGCGGCACAGGTGGGCACTGATAGGTGGCACAGGTGGGCACTGATAGGTGGCACAGGTGGGCACTGATAGGTGGGCACTGGGCATGGATTGGCACTGTGGGGTGGCACTGACAGACACTGGGGTGGCACTGATGATCACTGAGGGGTGGCACTGATGGATCAATGTTGCCAATCAGTGCCCATGTGTGGGCACTGATTGGCATCATTTTTTTTTACTGCCCCCCTTTTTTTTTTTGTCATTTTATTTTTTTGTCATTTTTTTTTTTTTTTTTTGTCATTTTATTTGTATTTTTTTTTTGTATTTTTTTTTATTACCCTGGTGGTCTAGTGTGGCGATCCGAGGGGGGGCTGCGCTGATAAACAATCAGCGCAAACCCCCCCTGTCAGGAGAGCCGCTGATCGGCTCTCCTCTACATGCGTCTGTCAGACGCGAGTGAGGAAGAGCCGTCGGCGGCTCTTCCTGTTTACATCGTGATCAGCCGTGATTGGACACGGCTGATCACGTGGTAACGAGGCTCCGCCGGAGACTCGTTACCGAGATCGGAGGTGCAGGGTGTCTGACTGACACCCCGCATCACCGATCGCCGCGCTGCGCGCCCGCACGGGCGCGTGCGGCATGAAATCGTGCTAGACGTTTGAGAACGTCTAGTCACGATTTCATAACCACTTCCCTGCCGTAAATCGGCTATTGGCCGGGCGGGAAGTGGTTAAAAAGTTTTTCTCTAACTACCTCAGGGAAGTCTAATGCTGATTTCAAGTTCTTACTTAACACACAACCTTGGCCTTCAAAGGGGGGGAAGAACAAAACCGACTCTAAACCCTTCGGATAGCAACTGGGCCATATGCCTGTCTATGTAAATTTGAAGCCACTGAAGCATTCTTTGCAGGCTCAACGGGGATAGCACTTTTTGGAAGGGATTCCCGATACTGGGGCTGGTTAGAGCTAGCCATTTTTTTTAAGCATTTGGTAACGGGGTGTGCCCCTGCTCAAAAAGCGCACTCATGCCTATACCTGCAGCTACCTGGGAATCTGCATTGTGAATAATTAAATGAAAAGCATATGCCTTTTCTATATGCAGTGACTGGTGCACCTGAGACAGAGGGCTGTGGCTTTGGATTAAATGCTCTCTGCGGGAGAAAGAGATTGAGCCACAGTCCGATGTCTTTTGAACCCCATGTCAGATTGTGATGCACAGATAATTTTTGACAGAACGATTCGTCATATACGAACCATGCGACTCCCCCAAAATTCTTATATGCTTCCAGCACTATGTCCATATGTTGCAGAAGACCCACACTCTTCTCGGGACATTTCTTGCATATAATACTGGCATAGATCAGAAAGGCCTGCAACCAATTATTGAAACTCCTGTACACTGGCCTGCGCCTATCCTCTTCACTCCTTTCCTCCTTTTTTCCCTTAAATAAAGACTCCTTTGCGGAAAGTGACAATATGTCCACGAATTCACCTCTGACAATTTTTTCCTTTATAGCAGATGACAAGTGATAACCCAGAGGTGAAAGCGTGCATGGCAACGCTTCCCTAGCGCAAGTTTCCGGTACATTTACAGGGATATCAACACCCGTTACCGACTGCAAAGGCCCAGCCAAAGGGGCGGCTAAACTACCCCCATTCCATGACCCCCCGTACCTCATCAGGGCTAGCGCATACTGCGGCTGCGGAGCAAGGTGCATTCTGACTGACAGCAGGCATATTAGGTGACAAACCTGCAATCAGGGAGGACAAAGAAGCAGTCAAGGAGGTTAACAAATGCAGTTGATTCAAGCTCTCATTACCTGGCCCTGGTGCAGTCATCTGGGAGCACACCACAGGTATCTGCTGTGCTTGAGGAGGTGACTGGGTGATAGGACCCAGGACGCTTTCCTTGGCTCCAGCTGTCTTCTTTTTCTTGCTGGTGCTGCTGCCGAGACTGGCCAGCAGCCTGGAATCCTTTGTGCTGCTTGTTGCATGTGACGCCTGTCCCGAAACCTGTGAAGAAAATGACACAGCTGCTGCCGACCGGCCGCTATTGAGGGGGGACCTGCCGCGCCCCGCATGCTGACCTCCGCTACCTCCGCTACTACCACCCCGGTCTGCTCTGAGAGGAAAGAGTCTAGCAAGTAGCGGCGCTCTGTACCTGGGGACACAGAAAGGCACTGCTGCATCCATGCCTCGCCATCCTCAGCCCCAGCTCTCTCCAAAATGCGGCGTACCAGGCTCTTCATGGCACCTCAGAAGACATAGCAGGAACACAGGAGTAGTTCACAGTTAGGGATCACCTGAGAATTCTGGTTGCAGTGGTCAGTTGCCTTCCCTAAATAACCTTTTCCCTTTCCAGAAAGTTCCCTAGTACCATGTGACCTGAATCCTAACCTCCTATTGGACCCAAGCTAACTCGCCTAAGAATTTACCTAACAGGTGTGAGGGGGAGGAGCCACCCCTGCCCTAGGAGCCTAAATTAAACCTATTACCTACCAGGTGAGAATGGGTGGGGCTAACAACTTCCCCTCTGCAACATTCCCATGTGCTCAGGGAGCTTAGAACAGCTCCCGTAACATCCATTCCATTGGTGCCACCCTTGGGGCTGCTTTTGCTAATCTCGTGTTGCGGCGTGTTAGTAAAAGTTTGGTGAGAGGCGATTCACGCTTTTCAGTCTGTTACAGCGTGACGAATGTCCTATCTCCATTACGAACGCTACTTTTACCGAAGGTGCGCTCCTGTCTCAGGCGGCGTACACACGACCGAGGTTCTCGCTAGAAACCAGCGAGAACCTCGCTGGAAGCTGCATTCCAGCGAGAACCTCGGCCGTGTGTACGCTCTCGGCGAGCATCCCGTCGGGAATGCCGTCGAGCAGAAATAGAGAGCATGTTCTCTATTTGCTCGACGGGCCGCCTGGATGAATGGCTGGTTGCCATTCCCGACGGGCGGGTCGCCGAATCTGACGGCCGGCAGAGAACCTCGACCGGCGGAACGATGTGTTCTGCCCGTCGAGGTTCTCTGCCGTGTGTACGCGGCTTCATACCTTATTCTGAACATGCGCCCCCTTCAAAGCATACACACGAACGTGTTTCTCGTCGTAAAACAGCCCGACAAGAAACACGATGAGGAAATTAAGACTCCCAACGAGAAAAAAAAAACTTGTTCTCTTTTTTTCTCGTCGAGATCAACAGTTTTCTCGACGAAAAACATACACACAAGCGTTTTCCTCGGCAAAAAAGCTCTGCCACCAAGTTTCTTGATGGATTTTGTTGAGGAAAACGGTCGTGTGTATGAGCCCTTAGGCCAGTGTCCCAAACATGGAAACATAAAATAGCGACGGCAAGAAAAATTAGTCCATCGAGTCTTCCCAGTTTTTTTTGTTTGTTTTTTCTTAACTTTTTGTCAAAGTATAGATCTATGTTCATCCCAAGCATGTTTGAAGTCATTTACTGTTGACTGCCTCACTTCTTCAGCTGAATGTTTATTCCAAGTATCAACTACCCTTTCAAATAATACTTTCTAAAATGAGTTTTGAACTTTCCTCCAGTTAGTTTGTCCTTGTGTTCTTAATTTTGGCTTCATATTAAAAAATTTGCCCTCCTGAACCTTGATCAACCCCCCCCCCCCCCATTGTTGTATTTAAAGGTTCCCTTTTACCTTATTTCCTCCAGACTGTATATTTTAAAGTGGATGTAAAAAATTGAGCTGGGCACATATATCTGCAGTATGTTGTTGTCTCTTTTCAATGAGCTAAGTCTTAACAGAAGCTCTCTTCTTTGACATATTTTTTTTTACTTTTTATACAAAAGTAGCCTGAATCTTTTGTCAAAGGAGGTTGCTAAAATATAGTAGCAGAGAGCAGCTCCTATTACAAAACAGCTCTGAGAGTCTCTGCCTATGATGAGAGGGGGTAATGCCTTTCCTCCAATCAGCAATGTTAGCTATCTTGGCTGTATGCCAAGACATCACACTCTGTGTTAACCAGGAAGAGAAAATCTGTTAACAAAATCTGAACTTTCGAAACAGTATATAAATGTGAAGACAGCAGATATGCATATAAAACCTATATAGGGAGATTTGGATAACCTCTGTATATCATCTGAGGCTGTTCACTTCCCTGGGTGTATGGAGGGTTTACATCCACTTTAAGTTTCTGAAGTCACTCTTGATATGTGTTATCTCTCAGACCTTTCAACATTTTTGTTACCTGTCTCTGGACTTCTATCTTATCAATATGTTTTTGTAAGTGAGGTCTGCAGAACTGGACACAGTATGCTAAATGAGGTCTCACTAAAGAACTTTTTAGGGGAATCAGAACGTCTTTCCTCCTGCTGGTGATCCCTCTAGTGATGCATCCTAGAATTCTATTTGCTTTTCCCACTGCCTGGTCACAATGTTTGCTCGTTTTGCAATAATCTGAAATATTTACCCCCAAACCTTTTTCTTCTGTAGTTCTGGCTAACACTGTACCCCCAATGTTGTACTCTCTCAAGGGAATATTTTTCTCTAGGTGTATTATTTTACATATGGAAATATTGAATTGTAGTTTTCACAGCTTTGACCAATCTTCCAGCAATGCCAAATCATGTTCCATGTTGCAGACACCTCCTGAATCCTATTGCACAACTTTGTATTATCAGCAAAACGACATACCTTAACCAAAAAACCTTTAGTTATATCACTTACATATTGAAAAAATAGAACAGGACCCAGTACAGAGCAGTGTGATACACCACTAGTGACCGGTCTCTGTTCCGAGTAAACCCCATTTAGAACCACAATCTTCCAAAAATAAAGAGCTGCCAATGGGCACAATGAAATTCTATGGACTTGAAGCACCTGGCTAGAGTTGGTTATAGCAAGAAACATTTTTCGGCAATGCAGAGTGAACCAAGGCAAATGCTTCATTGAGTGCTCAATACACCCTTTCACTCTTGAGTGAACCCTTTTAATGCCGTGTCATCAAGGTCTTGTACAGACAATTCAATAGCTCAGGTTTAATTAATACTGACAGGTTGATCAATATATTTTATACATGAATGCTGTCGGTCAGTAATTATTTACACTGAAAAGCTAGAAAATTTGAGGGCTAAGGAAAAAAACAAAGTCAAGGTCAGCCATTATGTAGACTATGGGGTTGGTTTACAAATCAAGGCAAATAGGCTGTACACTTTGCAAGGGATTTTTCCTTTAGCTTAGTGAATTATGTGAAGTTCTACAAACTTTCTGTTATCCAATACATATTTTATTTTCCTTTCAAGTAATTGTGTATTTTTTGCATAGTAAACTTTCACCACATTCACTGAGATAAGGGACATTTCTTTGCAAAGTCTATTTGACTTTAGTAAATCACCCTCCATAAGCCTGCTATGTTGAGCTCTGGGATGCTCCCTATGGCTCCGTTCACATCTAGGAGTCCCGGATCGTAGGCGTCATTGCAGCTATTCTGTCTGCAATCCCTAATCATAGCAAATCATGGGCAACAATCATGGCAAAATCGAGCAGCAATTTGCACCCCAATTGCTGCGCAATTTTGCCACGATTGTCGCCCGACGAATTGTAGTGAAATCGCGCAAACAAAATTGTGGTACGCCTGTCGCCCAAAAGAAGTTCAGGAACTTCTTTTGGCTGGCAGTGCCGCCTATGAGTGCCCATCAGTGCCGCATACCAGCTCTGCCTATCATTGCCCATCAGTGCTGCGTATCAGTGCCCACCAGTGCTGCCTATCGGTGTCCACCAGTGGCACCTCATCGGTGCCCACCAGTGCCGCCATATCAGTGTCCATAATTGAAGAAGAAAACTTACTTATTTACAAAAAAATGAACAGAAAAAAAAGTAAAAACATACTTTTTTATAAAAATGTCGCTCTTTTTTTAGTTGTTGCGCAAAAAAAAAAAAACGCAGAGGTGATCAAATACCACAAAAAGAAAGCTCTATTTGTGGGTAAAAAGGACGCCAATTTTGTTTGTGTACAGTGTAGCATGACCGCGCAATTGTCATTCAAATTGCGACAGTGCTGAAAGTTGAAAATTGGCTTGGGCGGGAAGGTGCGTAAGTGCCCTGTATGGAAGTGGTTAAATATTGTACCTGCTGGGTGTCTACAGTTTGCCTGTGAAAACGTCTTTGAGAACCCGGGTCTTGCCCGAGGGAACATGCATCAATGAAAAAAAAGTTAAAAAAACTGTAGTTTTTTTCAGGAGCAGGACTCCTGAAAAAACAACCGTTTTTAAAACTTTTTTTCCATTGATACATGTTCCCTCGGGAAAGACCCGAGTTCTCAAAGATGTTTTCACAGGCAAACTATAGACACCCAGCAGGTACAATATTTAAAGGATTTTTTTTTTTAATTTAAGCATCATTAAAATAACTGCTCCAGGAGCAGTGATTTTAATGGTATTTAAATAAAAAAATAAAAAATGAAAAATTCCTTTAAATATTGTACCTGCTGGGTGTCTATACCTGTGATAACGTCATTAAATAGCACAATCACCCGCCTGTCAGTAAATTAGGAAGATCTAGCTAAGCTATACAGTGTATAAATATATGTACAACTCCTGGGATGTATATATATATATATCCTCTACACACTGTAAATTTAACTAAACTGACTAGCCTGCCTGCTCTATCTATCTATCTAGTAATAAAGACACACTCTCTCTCTCTCTCTCTCTCTCTCTCTCTCTCACTCTCTCTATAGGACTGATCTCTTTAACTGCTTGCCGTCCGCCCACCGCAGTTATACGGCGGGACGGTGGCACTGCTGGGCGAGAGCACGTAGCTCTACGTCCGATCTTATTCGGTCGCTAGGGGGCGCAATCGCCGCCGGGCACGCGCGCTCGTTCGTTACAGAGCGGGGAACGAGAGCTATGTTTGTAAACACATAGCTCTCGTTCCTGTCAGCGGAGGAAACGCTGATCTTCTGTTCATACAATGTATGAACAGAAGATCAGTGATTCCCCCTAGTGAAGCCACCCCCCCATACAGTTAGAACACACCAGGAACACACTTAACCCCTTCCCTGCCCCATAGTGTTAACACCTTCACTGCCAATGGCATTTTTATAGTAATCCAATGCATTTTTATAGCATTGATCGCTATAAAAATGCCAATGGTCCCAAAAATGTGTCAAAAGTGTCCGATGTGTCCGCCATAATGTCTCGGTGCTAAAAAAAAAAACGCTGATCGCCGCCATTACTAGTAAAAAAAATATTAATAAAAATGCCATAAAACTACCCCCTTTTTTGTAAACGCTATAAATTTTGCGCAAACCAATCAATAAACGCTAATTGCGTTTTTTTTTACGAAAAATATGTAGAAAAATACGTATCGGCCTAAACTGAGGAAAAAAAAAGTTTTTTTAGATATTTTTTTGGGGATATTTGTTATAGCGAAATATAAAAAATATTGAATTTTTTTCAAAATAGTCGCTCTATTTTTTTTTATAGCGCAAAAAATAAAAACCGCAGAGATGATCAAATACCACCAAAAGAAAGCTCTATTTGTGGTAAAAAAAGGACGCCAATTTTGTTTGTGAGCCACATCGCACGACCACGCAATTGTCAGTTAAAGCAACGCAGTGCCGAATCACAAAAAGTGCTCTGGTCAGGAAGGGGGTAAATCCTTCCGGGCCTGAAGTGGTTAACAACGCCACAACACACTACACTAGGCCGCCTTGCAGGCAGCCTTTTATAGTGTGAGGCGTGTACTAAACCCTCTGAGCCATAATTAGGCGCCTTTCACACGGGCGGCTGTCCTGCCACAGTTAAAAGCATGTTTCTTTCTTTTGAAATTCAAGACTCCAGGCACAGCGATCGGCTGCATTTGTACACTGCGATTAGCTGCGTTTACATACAGCTACGTTTAGCTGCGGTTGGCCATTATTGTAATCCCCATAGCAACCGTTTTTATTTTGATGTGCTTCCTGTTGTTTTTTCTTTTGTTCACGCTGCTATCCGCAGCTGACACAGTGCACTGCGTTTACTTGCAGTTATGTGCAGATAGCTGCGCAAAATCGTTCCTGGACGCAGTCAAATCTATTTTTTCTATCTGCACCAAACTGCATGTAATGAAACTGCAGCTAAACGCAGTGTGTGAATGGGGCCATAGGAAAGCATTGTGTGCTTTCAGCTGCAGTAGAAAACTATAAAATCCGCAGCTAAAAGCACTATTCTATCCGTCCGTGTGAAAGGCGCCTTATGGCTCTCCGTTTTTTGCGCGCTGTGATTGGCCAAGCATGCGGGTCATAGTGCATGCTTGGCCAATCATCAGTGCGCAATGACGCAGTGAATTATGAGCCATGACACGTCACTCGAATTTGGCACGAACGATCCGTTTTGTTCGAATTTCGATGAACGTACGAACAGATGATGTTCGAGTCGAACATACATTCAAATCGAACGCGGAGCTCGTACCTACACCATAAATGACAGAGAAATTGGATAGGACAAATTTACTCCATTACAATAGATTTCTATATTTAATCAAACAATTATTTTCCCCTTGTAGATATCCTATCTTGCTTTTATTAAATTTGGCAGACTAACAATATCCTTCAGCCCACTGCAGCCAAGTCAAAGGGTGTAGTCCATCTGTAAATTATGTCAATACAGCAAAATATAATAACCAAATAACGAGGTGTTAGGAGATATAAAGCGAATAGCAAATTGACTGACACAAAATGAGTAAAATCATCAAGATTTTTTTTTTACTTTTAGTCACCCCCCCCCAAAAAAGTGAATGTAGATTGGGTAAATCGGATAGCCTTTAAAATGGCCGCTGACCAGACCCTCAAAGAAGGTTGCCAATCAATGGGTTGAGTTTATCTTCCCAAAATGGTGTCTAGCTAAGCTGACAGATATGAGCGATGGGTTGTATGATAATGGTTGATGTGAGGATCTTAAATGTCCCTCTCTGATTTTAAGTGTCCAATGAACCCCCCCCCCCTCTTGTCTACCTGCTCTTGCTATATATGAGTTGCAAATAATATAACCACTGGAAACCTGCCCAGAGGGTGTATTTGGCATTATTTACATATTTCTCATTGGTGGACAATGTTACTGATCAACTATGTGTTTGTGCAAGCATTAGCTCAAATTGGCTACCAGATGGCACTCTAATACCAGACATCTCTATACTAAGATTTTCATGGATAATGAATTTTCTAAAATCTCTAAACGTTATAGTAGCTAATCATTTTCTTTAAAGATTACATTATTTTACCTAAAAAGCATAACATATCTTTGATAATCTGGCAGCCTTTTAATTTATGGTATTTAATCTTTTGGTGTAGCAGCATTTAAATGGAGAATTCTGGCTACAAAGAGGTATAATTTCATAACTAAATATTAATGATACACATATAAATAATTACTTGGGTATATCTAAATAATAACACACATATTTTTAAGGACCATTATTACAACAGACATAACTATGATAATATTATGGATAAGTCCCTTTTCAATAATATGGTAATTTGTTTCAAAATCACATCTTTTCATACATTATAATATTATATTTGGACACAGTGATATTCCTTTTTTTACCCCTTTCCCAAAAAATGAATGAGCCCCAACAGTGTCAATGGTTTCATCTTATGAAATATTGGAATGCACATCTTTCTTACTATAAAGGTTGCAATCACCTATAAACATATGAATAATCATGACTGAGTTTGGATATCGTGTACGGATCTATATACATTGAAAAGGGTCCTCATATTTTTAAAGTTAAATATTATACTCACTGTGGAACCTACGGGGGTTATTCCTCTGCATTGTGTAATAAGGCTGTTTGATCCTGTCTTCTCTGATCCTCCCTTTTTCCACAGTGCCCGATCCATCTCCTGATAGTACAGAGCCTTGGTGGCAAGTTGCACATACTGCGTTTGGTATGCATTGCTATAGAGTTTTTCTTTTCTTGGGAGGGTGCATGAGATCAGCACAGGGCCAATCAGTACTGTCCAGACAGAGGGTCAGCGGTCTTGCAGCCTCATAAGACAATCAGGGAGAATGAAATCTCCTCTCAAAAGCTTTAACCAGACACTGATAGCAGTCACATGAAAATCCGAAAACTCGAAAATTTGAAAATCTGAAATAACTAACTTATAATAACCTAACTATTACTAACTATTAAATTATGGGTATTGGAATTTCCTTTTAAATTTGGCTGTTGGTAAACGTGGCGAATACAAATTTATCCAAAGTTTATGTATCTGAAGTTACAAATTATCCGAAATAACAATTGCTGCATCTTTCCCAAATGCACGTAATATAACTGAGTACTAAGATTTGTAGGTAAAGTTGATCCGGTGTAATTCCGATTGCCTCTTGGGGGATCAGGAAGGAATTTTTTCTCCTCCTGTAGCAAATTGGATCATCTCTCTGCTGTTTTTTTTTGCCTTCCTCTGGATCAACTGTGGGTGTGGAGTGGGGTGTATGGGATTGTACTGTGTTTTATTTATTTTAAATTTTTTATGGTTGAACTGGATGGACTTGTGTCTTTTTTCAACCTAGCTAACTATGTAACTAACTATGTAACTATGTAAACAAATGGAACAAAATGAAATCATTTTTTATTTATTATTTTTGTTATTTATTATTATTAATTTGTGATGTTCCATTTGTTTAGATAAAACATTTGTTATTTCAGATCATTTGTATTCATTACATTCACTAACAGACAAATTTGAAATAAAATTCCAATACCTATAATTTAATATTTAGTAATAGTTACATTTCAGATTTTCACATTTTTGGGTTTTCAAAATTTCCGAATTTCCAAAATTTCTCATTTACAAATTTTTACATTTACGAATTTTTAAATATTGGATATTTTCGAATCAACAAATTTGTCGAAATGTGTTAAAAAACTAATTTGAAGGAATTACACAGGTCTACTAATGTAGTCATTTTTGGAGATAAGTTTGAATTTTCAAATATACAAATTTACGTACTTTCGAATATTGGATATTTACGAATTAACAAATTTGTCGAAATTTGTTAAAAAACTAATTTGTCTGAACAAATTTGTTTAAAAGACCATGAGTTATAAGAAAAAGTATGTTTGCTCTTGGCATTAACCCCATTGACGGTATCCCCGAGCGTGACTCAGGGTTGTTTTTTTCTGCTAAGATCGGTATCCCCGAGTCACGCTCGGGGTGGATGTGCAGAGCCTGCAGCGGCGTTCTTTACCTTCTCCAGGCGATCCAGCGATGATCTCCCATTGCTGTGATCGCCGCCGAGATCCCTGCCGCGCCGTCCACCGGTCATCTGACTTCCTGGTTCCGTTCCCTGCACCGCAATGGTGCATGGGAGCGGAACTGGGAGGGAAATTCCAATGTATGCACAAACACAAACACATAAAAAGGAGGTGATACAATGTAATCTGAGAGGATTACACTGTATCACCTTGGAATCTGACAGTGCCCTTTTAGTGCCCCTTGCCATTGTCATTTGTGACAAATAAAACCTTTGAAAATCCTTTGAAAATGGCATCTAAAAAGCGCTGTCCTACAAATCCTCTTTTTGATCAGCTGAGCGACAGCGGCAGGGCAACGGAGTTGATCGCAGAACAGAGCGACAGTGAGTCTTGGGGCGATTTGTCATCTGGCTCTGACATCGACACTGATGCAGAAAGTGACAACGCCGATGATCCCGCACCTGACCTAAGTGATATGCGCACTTGGTGCGAAATAGACAGCGATGCGGACCAGGCAGCGCCCCCGAGGTTCCGATTCACTGGATCTCCTGGGATGAAGGTTGATGTGGAGAGGGACAACCCTCTGGCGTACCTGAAACTTTTTCTTTCTGAGGAGGTAATTTTAAAAATTGTGACAGAGACCAATCAATACCACGATCAGCAATCTGCTACTCTGCGTGCCAGATTTTCCAGATTCAGGAAATGGGAACCTGTCACTAAAGAGGACATCTGGAAGTTTCTAGGACTCATCATCCTTCAAGGGGTGGTGGGCAAACCGCTCCAGAAATGGTACTGGACCACCAACAAGATGCTGGCCACGCCATTTTTGGGTCTGTGATGTCTGAGTATCGTTTTTAACCCATTATGAAAAACTTACACTTTGCCAACAACGAAGAATTTTATGAGGCCACGCATCCTGCGCCCAAGCTAAAAAAAATCTGGGAGGTGTGCCAGATGATTGTCGCCAACTTCTAGCAGACCTACGTGCCAGAAAGGGATGTCAGTGTGGACGAAAGTCTGATGGCCTACAAGGGACGCCTGAGCTGGATCCAATTGATTGCGTCCAAAAGGGCGCACTTTGGCATAAAATTGTATATGCTATGTGAATCTTCCACCAGGTACAACCGCTATGGGATGGCCACATCGTCAGTCCTTTCACTGCTGGACCCATTACTGAACCAGGGATATTGCGTGACAACAGACAATTTTTATACGTCACCGGAACTTTATGAGGTTTTGCTCCTCAACAAAATGGATGGGTATGGTACAGTGAGGCCCAACCGGCGTGACGTGCCATCTACGTTTGGCAAGAAAAAACTAAAAAAAGGAGAGATGGTTGCCTTCCAAAAGGGAAAGATTATGGCAATGAGATGGAGAGACAAAAAGGTTGTGTGTCTCATGAGCACCGTGCACAGCACCTCCACTACCAACACGGAAAAGATGTGCTGAAGCCACAAGTCGTGATCGACTAAAATCACACGATGGGGGATGTCGACCGAGCCGATCAGGCAAAGACATTTTACCCGGCGATGAGCAAACAACAGAAAAAATACTACAAAAGGTTTTCAGGCATCTCCTTGAACAATGTCTTTGGAACGCCCATATTCCTTATAAGGCAAACACGAACACACCTCTTATTCATTGTGACTTTATATGGAAGGTGGCTGAGCAGATTTTTATCAACCACCCGACGCCATCAGTGACCCAGACGACGCTCTGTTGACGTTAGCAATCCAGAGCACCTGATAGGTCGTCATTTTGTAGACTTTGTACAGCCAACCGCACGAAACTTAGCGCCTACCAGGATGTGCGTCGTTTGCTGTTCCAAGAAGGATGGAAATAGAAAAAAGGTCCGAAAGGAAACCAGGTACTATTGCCCAGATTGCAACGGCGGACTTTGTCTAGTTCCATGTTTCAAACTTTTTCACACCCAGGATGTGTATTAAATTTCTTTGTTTGACTAAGTTCCTTATTTTTCTTTGCATTATTGAATAAAATGATATTATTTATTAGATTATAATTCATGTGTTTGTGTTTCAAATTGATCACATCTGGAATGTCTACTAGAGTCTTGTTTTGGTCAGGTTTAAGTAAGTAATTACTAAGAATTGCAGGCCTATAATACATATCACCAAATTTCCATGCAAAAAATTGTACCGCTTTTGGTACGTAATTCCAGACAGAATCATACCGCCAGGGAGGTTAAAGACCCCATGGCCAAACATCCAGCACTGGGTTTCAAGCACCAACATTTAATGTAACAATAATATAACAATCACATTTTAAGACGTTTCAAGACTTTTTATGAATTGAAAAAAAAAATCTTAAATAAAAGAACAGTTTTTCCATAGACTTAAATAAACTCTTATGCCGCGTACACACGATCATTTTTCTGCATGAAATAAACGTTCTTTAAAAAAAATGGCATTTAAAATGATCGTGTGTGGGTTTCACATAATTTTTCGGCTTCTGAAAAACAACAATTTTTTTTCCGAGCATGCTGCATTTTTTAACAACGTTTTAAACTATGTTGTTTTTTGGGTTGTAAAAAATGGTCGTGGGTGGGCTAAAATGACGTTAAAAACCCACACATTCTCAGAAAGTTATGAGACGGGAGCGCTCGTTCTGGTAAAACTACCGTTCATAATAGAGTAAGCACATTCATCACGCTGTAACAGACAGAAAAGCGCAAATCATCTTTTACTAACACAGAATCAGCTAAAGCAGCCCCAAGGGTGGCGTCATCCGCATGGAACTTTCCCTTTATAGTGCCGTCGTACGTGTTGTACGTCACTCCGCTTTGCTAAACGATGGTGTGTGGGCAACGTCGTTTTAATGATGAACTTGGAAAAACTTTGTTTTTTCTACATGCCGAAAAACTTTGGCCCAGATTCATAAAGCAATTACGCCTGTCTAACTGGTGTTAGACAGGAGTAATTTCAAATTTTGCGCGCCGTATCACTAGTTTGAATCCTCAAACCATGATACGGCGGCTTCGGGCTTCGATCCGAGAGGCTTACGTCTTCGTAAGCCTTCGGATCTACGCTGCGATATTTTTGCAGCCGCTGGGAGGAGTTCGCGTCGTTTTCATGCGTCGGGATATGCAAATGTATTTTTACGGCGATCCACGAAGATACGAGCGGTCTTCGCAATCGCTTACGTCTGGGTTTTTTTACGTACTGTTAGACCTGGTCTAACGGTGCGTAGCCCATGTTAAGTATGGCCGTCGTTCCCGCGTCAAATTTAATTTTTTTTTTTTGCGTAACTCGTTCGGGAATAGAAATGTCCGTAAACGACGCTACTCAAACAACGAATGACGTAACGACGTGATTTTGCGCAATGCACGGCGGGAAATTTGCGAACGGAGCATGCGCAGTTTGCTCGCCGCGGGAACGCGCCTATTTTAAATCCTTCACGCCCCCCACTCGTCTAGATGGATTGCGACAGGAGAAATACACTACGCCGCCGTCGTTTACTGGACAAAATCTACCTGGATTCCACGTAGAGCCAGGTAAAAAACGGTGGTGTAGTGTATTTCTGATACGCTACGAGAATCCAATTCTCTCTGAATCTGGGCCTTTGTTTTTTTTCATGCCGAAAAATGATCATGTGTATGCGGCATTAGATTTAGACATTGAACATTTTTTTCTCCTTTTTTTAAAGAGATGTTTTTGAATCCCAACTAAGGACACTGTCTAGAAAGACACTCACATACTTGCAGATTTTCCCTCAAGTGGCACCTAGGAGTGAGAAGTCCCCTTTGGTGAAACAATCAACTAGAATCAATCACGAATCTCTTCTCCGGCTGTCTGAGTAAATTTCTGCTTTTAAATGATACCAATCACATCCCTGCAGTTTTTTCTGAATACTTTCAAGTATTGAGGCTGGCGCGTATGTAAAAATCCCTGATCTCCAGACAGTATTAGTTATTCATAAGCTCAAAGGACATGTAGCCTGCAGATTTCAATCCCATCTTCTGGTGTATGCATGACTAAGCTTACACAGCTAAGGCAAACATTACTTATTATTACAGATAAAAGACAAAATTTAATGGCTAAGCCTGGCAGCATTTTTAGCTTTGTCTTCTTACATAAAAGAACACAGCTTTTAAGCAGTAAATCCCAACCCCCACTCCATGTTTTTTTTTTTTTAAGAAAAGCTTTCAACCTTTTTTTTTTTTTTTAATCTGATGCATAACTTTATAACCCCCATGGAAAAAAAAATATTCTGATAAACACCTTTTCAAGTATTATGAACTGCATATTTAAAAAATGTAATGTTATTTTGTGTTATGGCCATGCAGAAAATAATCATCAGCTTTAAGCTACTGCACCCCTTGTCCAAACTGTTTTTACTTACCTTCCTATTTGCTCACCTGTTCTGCCAATCTGCCAAAGAGAGCTCTAGGCCAGAGGTTGTTCTCCTTTCTAACACATGCTTGGGGTGGGAGGCATTGACTCAGCACCAGGGTTACAAGCATTTTTTACTGACAAAACATGGGAAATGTACTGGCAGAGCACATATTTTACTGGCAACCTGAGAAATTACAGAACTCCCATTGAAAACTAACACAGTGAGTATAAAAATGATATGGAAATACTGACAATTTCTATAACAAAGTGATTTGTATGATTTACACCATGGGTGCCCAACTAGTGGCCCGTAGCCTCATGTGGCCCACAGAGCCCTCTGATGTAGCCGGCGACCTCCTGCTGCTTATTTAAAGGTACGTTTATTACTAAATCACAGTGTATATATGGGTATATCTGTTCTTCAGTGGTTTCTGGGCTTTTTTTTTAAACTGATCCGGAGGTTCAGAGAAGTGCACCTGTGGGTTACCTGCACTGAGCCATAGACTTCTATTACCTGCCAGTTTGGTGTGCTTTCTGAAAGTGTAGCACACCTACAGGATGTCTATGGCAAAGTGCAGCTAACCTTCAGGAAAGCCACTGGCGAACTGTTCTGCACCGGTGATGCGGATTAACAACCGTGCGGAAAGCAGCCTTATGCCCCTTTCACATGGTCAGTCCGAGCAAATCGGACTCTCCATTCACCTCTAAGGAGTGGAAAATGTAAATTCCCTCATTTCCATTTACATACGCCTACCCCCAATTCAATCTCAACAAAAAAAGAGAATAGGCTCTATAGAGCCGAGTGGGCCGCCATTCACCTACTCCAAAAACATACTGGTAGGTACATTGGCATCTGTCAAAATTGACCCTAGTATATGAAAGTTAGGGACCATAGATTGTAAGCTCCTTGAGGGTAGGGACTGATTTGAATGAACAATGTATATGTAAAGCACTGCGTAAATTGACGGTGCTATATAAGTACCTTAAATAATAATAATTTTCCCCAGAGCTTTGTAAATGTCATAAAACATTAAAACATTATTTTGTAAATAATACCATATAGTGTGCAAGGAAAATAAAACAAACAGTATTTTTGACTGCATGTGATTTTATGATGGAAGTCAGCAGAGCTTTACCACATTTACTAAGCTCTGGGGAAAATTAGTTCAACTACATTTGCATAGTGCACAGTCTAATTGCCTTTAATAAATCCACTCCTATGCATCATAAGCAGGCTTTTGGGGTCAAAGTTTGAACAAAATTATTTGGAACAATAACTTTCCTGTCAAAGATTGCATCCGAGAACCAAGCACACAAATTGCTGAGCAATGGTTATCAAAATGTATTTATTACTCAGTTATCTATCCATGTTTCTGATTATATGTACATTGTTTAATAAAAGGAGCATTGGGTTTTCCCTTCCTCTCTTATAGCTATTTGGTAGTTGCTATCTTTTTACGAAGCTGATGACAAGCCAGACAAGGAAAACACTATCAAGTCAACTGTAGATCACAATCTCATTATATGTAACACAATATGAGCAAACCAAAAATGTATATAACATATAGCGCATCCACTTGATTTTATACAAGTTTTGACATGACTTTATATGAATTAGTGCAATAGATATTTCAAAGCTTAAAGTGAATGTGAACCTGATTCATTGAATTTGACCTAAGCACATGCATATATGTAGTGTTTATTTATCTCTCTCCAAAGCCCTAAGTCCCGTGTCTGTATGCTGCTCCGTTCGTCTGTTATTAGCATGATAACTTTCTGACAAGTTCTCTGACAGCCAAGATAAAACATGCTTGAAATTTGTGTCGGGGTGGGTGCCATAAATAGATTAGCAGAGAAATGGTTTATTCACAGCACAGCTGTGCACATTCCTTCCTTCCTCTGCCTATGTGGGAGGGGGGGTGCCTTTCCTCCAATCAGCTGTCACACAGTGTTTGCCAAGACTTCACTCCCAGTGCTGAACAGGAAGAAAAAAAATACTAAGACAATGTGCACTTTCTAAAGAATATAGCATGCTGAAGACAGCAGCTATACATGTAAAACGTATGCAGGGAGGTTTGTTTCATCTCTGTGTATCATCTGAGGCTGTCCACTTCATTGGGTATATGTGAGGGTTTACATACACTTTAACAGACATTTCAATAGCCTTTAGTGACTGTGAATTTAGTCCATCTCTAATTGTTAAAACTTAATTTGAACCAAATAGGCGTATTTACTGTATTTTTTTAAAAATATATTTATATATTATTTTTATGCATACATAAATTATCTTAGCAAGAACTCTAAAATGTAAAAGTGGGGCTAATGTGATGTGATCAACACAAAGTGGCACATAATTGTGAAGTGGAAGGAAAAATGATAAATGGTTTAAAAATTGTTTTACAAATAAAAATCTGAAAAGTGTGGCGTGCAATTGTTTTCAGCCCCCTTTACTCTGATACCCCTAATTAAAATCTAGTGGAATCAATTGCCCTCAGAAGTCACCTAATTAGAAAATAGAGCCCACCTGTGTGTAATTTAATCTCAGTATAAATACAGCTGTACTGTGAAGCCCTCAGAGGTTTGTTAGAAAATCTTAGTGAACAAACAGCATCATGAAGGCCAAGAAACACACCAGACAAGTTGGGGATAAAGTTGTGGAGAAGTTGAAAGCAGGGTTAGGTTATACAAAAATATCCCAAGCTTTGACAGAGCACCGTTCAATCCATCATCCAGAAATGGAAAGAGTATGGCACAACTGCAAACTTACCAATACATGGTTGTCCACCTAAACTGACAGGCCGGGCATGGAGAGCATTATTCAGAGAAGCAGCCAAGAGATCTATGGCAACTCTGGAGGAGCTGCAGAGATTCACAGCTCAGGTGGGAGAATCTGTCCACAGGACAACCATTAGTCGTGCACTCCAAATCTGGCCTATGGAAGGGTGACAAAAAGAAATCCATTGTTGAAAGGAAGCCATAGAAAGTCCCATTTTCAGTTTTGCGAGAAGCCATGTGGGGGACACAGCAAACATGTGTAAGAAGTTTCTCTGTTTAGATGAGACCAAAATGTATCTTTTCAGGTTAAAAGCAAAAGGCTATGTGTGGTGGGAAACTAACACTGCACATCACCCTGAACACACCATCCCCATCGTGAAACATGGTGGTGGCAGCATCATGTTGTGGGGATGGTTTTTCTTCAGCAGGGACAGGGAAGTTGGTCAGAGTTGATGGGAAGATGAATGGAGCCAAATACAATCTTAGAAGAAAACCTGTAAAGCCGCGTACACACGATCGGTCAAAACCGATGAAAACAGACTGAAGGTCCGTTTCATCAGTCCAAACCGATTGTGTGTAGGCGCCATCTGTCAGTTATCCTTCGTTCCAAAAAAATAGAACTTGCTTTAAAATTGAACCAATGGACGCTTGACCGATGGGTCAAAACCGATCATTGGTATGCAAAAGCATCGGTTAAAAGTCTGTGCATGCTCAGAATCAAGTCGACGCATGCTTGGAAGCATTGAACTTTGTTTTTTTCAGCACGTCGTTGTGTAAAAACACTTAAACGTCACCGCGTTCTAACACGATCGTTTTTTTAACCAATGGTGTGTAGGCACATCAGACCATCAGTCAGCTTCATCAGTTAACCGATGACAATGGTCCTTCAGACCATTCTCATGGGATGGACTGATCATGTGTACGAGGCTTTAGAGTCTGCAAAAGACTGGGAATGAGGTTCACATTCCAGCAGGACAACGACCCTAAACATACAGCCAGAGCTACAATGGAATGGTTTAGATCAAAGAATATTCATGTGTTAGAATGGCTCAGTCAAAGTCCAGATCTAAATACAATTGAGAATCTGTGGCTAGACTTGAAAATTTCTGTTCACAGACGCTCTCCATCCAATCTGACAGAGCTTGAGCTATTTTGCAAAAAAGAATGGGAAAAATGTCACTCTAGATGTGCAAATCTGGTAGAGACATACCCAAAAAGACTTGCAGCTGTAATTGCACCGAAAGGTGGTTCTACAAAGTATTGACTCCAGGGGGCTGAATACAAATGCATGCCACATTTTTCAGATATTAATTTGTAAACAATTCTGAAAACAATTTATAATTTTCCTTCCACGTCACAATCATGTGCCACTTTGTGTAGGTCTATCACATAAAATCTCAATACATTTACTTTTTTGGTTGAAACATGACAAAATGTGGAAACTTTCAAGGGGCACTGTTTGCCATATGACAGGAAAAAGCCAAAGGTCATTACACTGTTTATAATATGCTTTCCTGTTGGTTGGAAGCTTGCTCTGTCCTCGCTACACGTTGCTCTGTGTGTAACTCAACATGCAGCTAAACCATCCTATTCTGCAATAAGCCAGACTGAGTGTAATCTTGAAGCTTTATTAAAAAAAACATGGTGGGGTGAAACTACAGAAAAACAGTATATGAAATATGCAGAAAATACATTGAATAAGCTAGATGGTGATAAGTAATTCTCACCAGCGATGATGCCAATGGACGCAAGTTAAGTCTGAGCTCCCAGGATGCACCTGTTTCTTTTTTCTTAGACTAAAGAATGATGGGAACTTTTGTTAAAGATGAACAGTTTCTAGTTTTTACAAAACTGTAAATTTACCACTGGGTCCATCTTGTGGTCAAATCTGATATTTCAGACAAAACAACGTAGTGAATCCTGCTGGAGGCAGAACAAAGTTGTTAATGAGTATTTGTAATTTCATTTCAAACATAATAACACTTGGAATGTCCGTAAAATTTTGATTTAAATTGATCAAGTTTTTGTACATTTATACAAGTAACTATAAAGCATCCACCTGCACATATAAATATATATCCATAAAATCTGATTTTATTAAAAGACACGGGACTCATCTGATAGGGTTTGGCATGACTAGGCCTTAAGGTGTAACTAAATACAAAACCAAACATTTTACATATTAAAGTATACTAGTCCTTAGATGTGGTGGCTGCATTAGTTTGCTTTTTATATTCAGGCTTTTCTTTTTTTTTTTTTTTCAATAATTTTATTGACAAGAATGTTAGCAGTACAAGCAATACAGTGCAACAAACACAGTAGATTTAACAGTGGAGTTGCGGTCGCAGCCGCTGTGCCACAAAGAGTAGTTAGTACAATATAACAGAAGTATAAGCAAGAACAGGAATGGCAGCCGGAGAGTGTCACAAAGTCTGGGGGCTCCTTTTTTGCCCTGCACAAAGTCAATTTTAAAGGTACGAACTAAAGATTGCATGAGGGAAAGAAAAACTGGTCGCAATCATAACACAGTAAGCAAAAACAAGCAAAGTACATCGGGGGGTGGGGTCGGGAGGTGTTAGGCAATCCAAGTGGAGCATATGAACCTAGCAGATGGGGAGCATCCATCCTCCTGGACCCTGTCAGGGGGACCTCTGTCAACGAGGTAATGGGAGTATCTTAAGTGTAGCGGTCCAGAGGGGGATGTGCACGGGAGCTGCTTTGTGTAGGTGATATAGGCTTGGACCAATGGGGAGCTACCCTACAACCGCCCACCCCTATCGGGAACAACCTGTGGACGGGAGGGAACAGGAGTCTCCAGAAGTGGTAGAGCTGACTGGCGTTGTCCAGGAAATGGGAAGAGGTCACTTAGCACGGGGACAGTCCAGGGGGTGGAGGTATCAGCTACTGGGGGGGGGTGAGTCGGGTCTGCTCGGCTTATGGAGGGGCACGAGGAGTTCAAAGAGGTTCTGTAGTGGGTCCAGCAGGCCCACGTGTGTCTGTATTTGTCCTGGGTATCCTTGGCTTGGTGGATAAGCATTTCCATCTCTTCTATTCTGTCTACTCGGGACCGCCATTCAGCTACAGTGGGGGGAAGGGGGTCCTTCCAGTGAACCGGTATGCACTGTGTGGCCGCATTAATAAGGTGCAGGACCAGTGATTTACGATATGCCGATTTGGGTAGGGACGTGTGATGCAGTAGGTATTGTGCGGGGGTGAAGTCAGGTGTGTAGGTGGTGATTTGGGATATGAGAGTATGTACTTCTTTCCAGAACGGTTGCAAGGTAGGGCAATCCCACCACACATGGAGGAGAGTGCCGGTGTCCGATTTACATCTCCAGCACGTGGGGGCTACGGAGGGGAAGATTCTGTGGAGTTTCTCGGGTGTTCTATACCAACGGGAATAGAGTTTAAATCTATTCTCTTGGGCCGACACGTTAACCGACCCCTTGTGGGTGTGTTCCCAGACGTCGCTTGAGAGGGAAATGGATAAGTCAGTTTCCCATGAATGGTGGATATCAGAGTTGGGCTTGAGTCTGGAGGTCAGTAGAGAGTACAACGTCGAGATTAAGTGTTTCTGCGGGTCAGGCTGGTTGCACAAACACTCGAACGGGGTGAGGTCTCTGGTCCAAACCCGTAGAGTCGGTACGTTATGAAGGAAGTGTCAGATTTGGAAGTAGTTAAAGTAGTTAAAGCGAGGAATAGTAGCCTCCGGGAGCCTCGAGGGCACAGCCGAGTGTGTAAGCAGAGAGCCATTCTCGAAGAAATGGTGGGCACGAATCGTTCGTTCTCGTGAGGGGGCATTGCCGGTTAGCACTTGGATACCCGCCGGGAAGTCGGGGTTGTGGGTTAGGGGCGTCATGGGACCTGGGGCAGGCGTCGTGTCCAGGGATCTGCACGTTGTCCTGATATTCAGGCTTTTCTACTTTGCGTTTACCTGGTAATTCTTCCAACAACACACTTCCTGTTCTATGCTGACAATATTTACAATATTACAATATGCATTGTTATCCTAGGATAAGACTATAACAAGTTTCCCCATCTCTTCATCTTCTTAAAACAGAGGGAAGGTTTTTCTGTAGTTCCAATGTTTAAGGTTAACGGATGAGAGATAAAAATATTGTTTGAGATTTCTGTTTAGTGCACAAGAAGTTACAAGGAGCAGGGCCATCTTTTCGCATGGGCCCAGGTACTGTTTCCTCCAGAGATGGGGAATATTTCTGAAACCAAGCTTCTCTGAGGCTCTCATTGCAGCAGCCTAAAGCAATATTTTACATCTGCTTTGAAAGCTGCCCCAGCTTTAGGTCTGTATAAAAGGTCAGATGTCAATTGTCAGTTAAAGCGACGCAGTGCCGAATCGCAAAAAGTGGCCTGGTCTTTGACCAGCAAAATGGTCCGGGGCTGAGACATTATTATTATTATTTCTTATTAACTGCTTGCCGACCAGCCGCAGTTATACGGTGGGAGGTCAGCTCTGCTGGGCGAGAGCACGTAGCTATACGTCATCTCACTGAGAAGCCAATAGGGGCGCATGACTCCTGCGTGCGTGCCCGGCGGTCGCGATCACCACCAGGCACCCGCGATCGCTCGTTACAGAGCGAGAACCGGGAGCTGTGTGTGTAAACACACAGCTCGGGTCCTGTCAGGGGGAGAAATGCCTGACCGTCATACAATGTATGAACAGCGATCAGTCATTTCCCCTAGTGATTCCACCCCCCCTACAGTTAGAACACACCCAGGGAACATACTTAACCCCTTCTCCGCTCCCTAGTGTTAACCCCTTCCCTGCCAGTGGCATTTTTATAGTAATCAATGCATTTTTATAGCACTGGTCGCTATAAAAATGATAATGGTCCCAAAAATGTTTCAAAAGTGTCTGAAGTGTCCGCCATAATGTCGCAGTCCTGAAAACCGCCATTACTAGTAAAAAAAAATATTAATAAAAATGCCATAAAACTACCTTTTGTGCAAACCAATCAATAAACGCTTATTGCGTTGTTTTTTTTTTTAATGAAAAATATGTAGAAGAATACATATTGGTCTAAACTGAGGAATTTTTTTTTTATATATATATATATATAAATATATATATATATATTTTTTTGGGGGGGATATTTATTACAGCAAAAAGTAAAAAATATTATTTTTTTTCAAAATTGTAGCTCTATTTTTGTTTATAGTGCAACAACTAAAAACCACAGAGGTGATCAAATACCACCAAAAGAAAGCTCTATTTGTGGAAAAAAAAAAGAATGCCAATTTGGTTTGGGAGCCACGTCACACGACCGTGTAATTGTCAGTTAAAGCGAAGCAGTGCCGAATCGCAAAAAGTGCTCTTGTCTTTGACCAGCAATATGGTCCGGGGCTTAAGTGGTTAACCACTTAAGGACCGCCTCCTGCAGATTTACGTCGGCAGAATGGCACGGCTGGGCACATCAACGTATATATACGTTGGTTTTAGTACCCAGCTGTGGGTCGCGAAGCTCCAGGACCGGGACCGCGGGATTCGCGGACCCGATCGCCGCTGCAGTGCGGCGATCCGTCCCTGGAGCGGAAGAACGGGGAGAGCCGTGTGTACACACGGCTTCTCTGTGGCCGGAGCATCGATCGCGTCATCCCTGTAATAGGGGGACGCGATCGATGACGTCACACCTACAGCCACACCCCCCTACAGTTGTAAACAACACATTAGGGCACACATTCCCTACAGCGCCACCTGTGGTTAACTCCCAAACTGCAACTGTCATTTCCACAGTAAACAATGCAATTTAAATGCATTTTTTGCTGTGAAAATGACAATTGTCCCAAAAATGTGTAAAAATTGTCCGAAGTGTCCGCCATAATGTCGCAGTCACGAAAAAAATCGCTGATCGCCGCTATTAGTAGTAAAAAAAAAAATAATTAATAAAAATGCAATAAAACTATCCCTTATTTTGTAAACGCTATAAATTTTGCGAAAACCAACCGATAAACGCTTATTGCGATTTTTTTTACCAAAAATATGTAGAAGAATACGTATCGGCCTAAACTGAGGAAAAAAAATGTTTTTTTATATATTTTTGGGGGATATTTATTATAGCAAAAAGTAAAAAATATTGCATTTTTTTTTAAATTGTCGCTCTATTTTTGTTTATAGCGCAAAAAATAAAAACCGCAGAGGTGATCAAATACCACCAAAAGAAAGCTCTATTTGTGGGAAAAAAAGGACGCAAATTCTGTTTGGGAGCCACGTCGCACGACCGCGCAATTGTCTGTTAAAGCGACGCAGTGCCGAATCGCAAAAACCCCTTGGGTCATTTGCCAGCGTATTGGTCCGGGTCTTAAGTGGTTAAACAACATATTTTTGAGTGTAGTCATATTGTTGAGAACATGAATACACTAAAGAAAAAGTTTGTAATTTGGAATTAATTAAGAGGTCTATTTAAAATTCACAATACATACTCATTTATTGACAAGATTGTATATTGCAAATTGTAGCATCTTATAGAGTATGTTGAATCATAGGTGTTTCTGCCCAAGAGAAGCTCCAAAGATTTCCGAATGATTTCCTCACATTCATACAAGGAAGAAAAAATTAACTTAGTGGTTTCACAGTCATAAACAATTTCAGAAGTGAAAAAAAATAGCCATTTTTTCTTTAAAATAATCATAAAAAGGACTAATGAGGGGCTAATTTTGAAAAAAAAAAAAATATGACATTTAAAAGGGTCATTCACTAGCCTCAGCCATTTAAAAGCAACCCCTCCCCCCAAAAAAACAGAAAAAAACAAATGAATATTACAATCTTCTTTGGCTCCAATGCACTTTGCTAAAATGGCAACATTTTGTCAAAATCTCAGATATTCTGTCAAATTTATGAGAATTTAAAATTCACGATTTTACTTTATTTTATCCCTACCTGTGACTATCTAATAACACAGTCAATCTGACATTGGATATTGTTACCCAAACATTACATCAGATTATAATACATAACTTTCCTTGTTTTATATATGTTCAAAATTCAAAATTCTCAGAAGTTACTCTTTCGCTGGTACCTCACTCTGCATCGTTTGTCAAAGATATTCTCGGACACCTCCTCAGAGTGTTAGAAATTAAGTGGGGGCAGGGGCACATTGGTCCACATACTATGGGGTTGCCCAAAAATCAAATCTCTGTGGGTCCAAGTGGAGAGGCTGACAGCTGATATCTCACCCTTCAATCAACAACTGCAACCTAGTATGGCCATTCACTCCTTAGAACTGGGTTCAGTTCCCATACCCTATTAAACTGTAGTTTCACACATATTGATGGCCACCCTCTTAGTTATTCTTAGACACTGGAAAAATATTGATGCTGCAACAATCTCAGAAGTTATAAATACAGTACAAACACATAGTACATACGAGATACTCCATGCATCGGCAAAGGGAACATTTGAGAAAGCATCCAAACTGTGGACACCTTGGCGAAATTGGAGATCAGAAAGGAAATAAATAATACATTTATTTAGTTACTCCCAAAAATCGCTTTGATTTATTTTGTTTTTCGTTGGGGAATAGCTTCCAATCCAATAATACTTGGTTTCTGTCGAATGGTCAACGAATATTCGACGGAACTTCGAAACTTTACGCCGAATCGTACATTTCCAGTCGAATATTCCGCCTACAAGAATTCTAATGTTGTATGACTAGTAATAATAATACTAAATAATTATATTATTATTACTAGTCATAGTCAACCAACATTAGAATGTTTCTATAGCCTATGGGCGGAGCATTAAAATGTACGAGTGCAGTATATCTTCTCCGTCGAATGTCGAATCTATTATTTCTATAGTTTTGAATCTTTTCTCTATGATGTCGAATCTTTTCTCTATAATGTCGAAAAGTACCGTATATGTGTGTATAACAGGTTCGATAGACAGATTGATATTCTGTATTCAGTCAGCGTCATGTCAAATCTCTCTATATCAAATTTTTACCGCAATGAAAACGAAAATAAAGCATTTTTTATGTCGGATCTTTCGGTTTTCGTTTCTTGCGCTTTCGTTATCGTTTGTCAAAATGATAACGGAAAAAACTGATTTTCGGACGAAAATGCATTCTAACGAAAACGAATGCACATGTCTAGAGATAACTGATTAGTGTAATATTGCTGTTTACCATTTAACACCATATTGACTGAACAGGGCAAAGGTTACTGTTACTGTTACTTTAATTACATTTTATGTTACTTGTTATGCTTGATTCTTAATACAAAGTTCGAATCTATCAGATGTCTTAGAATGCCTAAGCTGTTACTATGCAAACACAGAGATCCTCTTTTAATTTAATTTTGGAGTTGATCACTGCAACCAGAGAGAGAGATCATAAGTGGTTGACCATAGCTAGTACCCCAATGAGGGAGTCACCCACTATCCCAATAAATGTCTTGATGAGAGTTGCTAAGATTGTACAACAATGAAACTGATCAACTTGTTGTGTCAAAGGAATGTGTTCCTTACTTTATTATCCCTTGCTTTTTTTATTGAAATTAAAAATTCTAAATTATTAGGTATGAAGCTTTTATGAATATTTTTTTTCCTGAAACAGAGCAACCTAAAAGGTACCACATATTTTATGAAATTCTTTCAAATATATGACGAACCAATCTCCTTGTATTCTTCAAAGTGATGCCATTTTTTTAACTGAAGCATTAACATTCAAAGAAAAAGAAGAACAGCATTTAAATGCAAATGTCAGGAATTGGCAGAAAACATGTTGTGCACAGAAAACAAAGAAAAATAAATGAAAACCTATGCAAATACAGTTAGTATAGTTAGTAGCATACAAGTCTGGTGACAAGTGATGTATAGCTCAATGCTATTGCATCTATCTGCTCATAAAACAACATTTAAGCTACAAAAACAAACAAAAAAATTGCTTCCAGACTCATTTCTCCAAATAAGAACCATAGATGATGTACAGCTTCACTTACACTAAGGCAAAACAATAAAGCCATTTCAGAAGAGAGTATAAGTGAATGATAAAACATAAGGTATAGCTCTCTCTATATTAGTTAGATTGCCTCCAGCAACATACAGCCAGTTGGAGATGGGGTCAACAGTAATGGCAACACATTGCTCTTCGGCCAGGAACAAATTCCAAAAAAAGAATAATGGAAGAAAAATCATTCAAGTGCAAAAGCATGAAACAAAGTAAAACAGAGGACCATTATATAAGGCAAGAGACTGAATTAGCTGTAACTTTTTTGTGAATAAAGCACTACAAATCTTGCTGAAAGTAAAAAAAAAAAGAAGAAAAGAAAAAGGCAATGATCTAAACTATATAAATGTTTTGTGTGGACCCAATGCTTGTACATTCTGTGAAAAAGTACAGTTACCTTGTTGATTCATTAGTAATTGTGACCTAAACCTACTGTTATGCCTCATACACACAATGCGCTAGATTCAGGAAAGAGATACAAGAGATATCTCCAGATACGCCGTCGTATCTCTGCGTCTGAGCCCTCCTATCTATGCGACTGATTAATAGAATCAGTTATGCATAGATTTCCATTATATCTGACTGGTGTAAGTCTCTTACGCCGTCGTATCTAAGTTTCATTTTTACGCTGGCCGCTAGGTGGCGTTCCCGTCGATTTACGTGTCGAAGGAGAAGCAGCAAGGAGAAGGAAGCAGCAAGACGTGTAGCAAGACGTGCTCTCTCCTCTCTCTGTGCTGATTTCACGACCAGGTGTCTACTGCTGGTTGTGTCGGCCCCCTCTCTCTCCTAGGGCTTGAACCAGGGAGTAGCAGATACTGGCGCACGGATCCCAGCAGTGGGACGTGTGGCTCATACTCCCTGGATAGGCAGGGTTTTTTGGCCACCCCCGTTCCTGATCCAGCTCCTTCCCTGCTCCAGCCCCCATCCTCTGAAGGTAAGTCTGCCTGCTCTCCCGGGGACTAAAAGCGGCCGTCCTTGTCAGGACAAGCCGCAGTCTTCTCTATCCCGAGAGACAGGAATTTTCTTTCCCCATCCTTGGTTTCCCTGCACTCCCTCACCTCCCTTACCTCCATCATCCCCAAGGGCCCCCTTCCTCTATCCTCCGCCCGTGAAGTTTTCGCCATTCTGGGGCACCGCGCCAGGCCGCTCTGAATCGCGGGGCCGCGGTCTAGGAAAGACCGCGGCTTCACTTGCGGCCTAACGGCGCGCCGCTCCCCACGCCTCTGTGGTCCTCTCTCAGCCTCCAGGAAACCCCCCTTACCCCAGAAGGACAGTTACCCGGCCTGTCTCCCACCCCCTCAGCCCCCTGTTTAATTAAAGAAACACCCTGTCAGCCCTCATCCCACTGCCTGAGCAGCCATCCCACCAGACCAGCAACAGGGTCCCCCTCACAGCCCCAGCCCCCCCCCCCCTGTCTTTCCAAAGCACAGAAGCCTGATCCAGGGGTTACCCGATCGCCTCTTACAGGGGTCAGGAAGGAATTTTTTCCCTGCCGGAGCATATTGGCCGAGCGCCGCCAGGGTTTTTTGCCTTCCTCTGGACCAAGCCAGGAGAGAGGAGTTAGCCAATTCCTCTCCCCACTGCCCCGAAATCCCTCCCCCCCCCCGGGTGTATTGGCGATCATGGCACGTAGGCAATATTCTGCCGAAACCATTTGGAGTTTGAGGCAATGCGCCGCAATACTGCCAGCCATCACCAAAAAGGCCCTAAGAACTGAGCGACTATTGAGAATCGATCATAGATCGACGGTCAGTCATTTCAGCCATTTACCCCAGCTTAAGCACATGTCATGTGCTCTGATCAACACAAGATCGGCAGTAAAACACCGACTTGAAATCCGCGACTTCATTCAACAAAAAGATCTAGATTGTCTTTTTATTACAGAGAGCTGGCTCACAGCCGACTGTTACACCATTCTAGGAGAACTGGTGCCAGAAAATTACCGTATCATAACGGAAAACAGAATAGGGCAAAGAGGAGGCGGCCTGGCGGTGATCCACAAGACTCATCTTACGATCACCAAACCAGTCCGCCAAAACCCTCTTCCATTCATGGAAACCCTTACTCTGCAACTGCAAGCAAGTTCAAAGGAGACCGTCCACATTCTGCTCTGCTATAGGCCGCCCGGCCCAAAATCGCAGCTGCTATCATCATGGACGGATTTCTTCTCCACTTATACCCTCAACAGCAACCAACTTTTGCTGCTCGGGGATTTCAATCTCTGGGCCAACTCCTCACAGGACCCCATTGCCGACGCCTGTATTGACCACCTCGAAGGATTAGGGTTGCAGCAACTAGTATGTGGACCCACACATGCTTCAGGTCACACACTTGATCTTATTTTCAGACAAGCTCTGGAAATAAAAATTTGGGAAAATGAAAAATTGCCATGCAATTAGATTCAGTATTTCCACCATCCCCCCTGCAACAAAAACATCAAATCCAGTGACAACACACTGGACTAGATGCCAGAAGAAGCTCCACTCGGAACTCTTCAAAACCACTTTAAGGAAAAAAATAGAAACAACTCAGCCGCATCAAACGGCCGTTGAAACATTGGAAGCCATTAACTCGGCCATGCTACAGTCAGCCGACTTGGTAGCGCCGAAACGACGAACCCGCATTCGGAAAAACAACCGCAGCTGGTTTAACAACCAGCTGTCGTTACTGAAGCAAGAACGCAGAAGGGCAGAATCTGCCTGGAAAAGATGTTCTTCAGAGCTAAACCTATCCATCTGCAAGGCGACTACAAGAAAATACCACAAAGGAATTTTCCAAGCTAAGAAAAAGTATTTTTCGGAGGCTATCAACGGCGCCCTAAACCGCCCCCGCGAACTCTTCAAGATGGTCACCCAGACCATGAAGCCAGGATGCATTGAAACCCCCAGCTCGGACACACAAGAATTTTGCAATGAACTATCGGATTACTTCATTAATAAAATCGAGGTAATCCGTGAAAGCATTCAGCAAAACAATTCCCCCCTCAGCCCCCCCTGCAGCCTCTCACACAACACCCATAGTAATTCTCCGATATCAGGTAAGTTCACCCTAGAACCCATCTCCACCGAGACCACTAAAAATGTCATTTGTACTCTGCGTAATGGCACAGCGCCAAATGACATTATCCCCACTAAACTGCTAAAGGAATGCGCCGACATTCTGGCTCCTCCCATCACGCAGCTTATCAACCAGTCTTTCTTGGAGGGCATAGTGCCCTCACAGTTGAAAGAGGGTATAATCCAACCCATCATAAAGAAACCCTCCCTGGACCCCAAGGATCCACTCCACCGCCATCCCATAACAAGCCTCAACGTACTCTCAAAGATAATGGAAAATGTAGTGGTACAACAGCTGCAACAGCATCTAGATACCTACAAGCTACTTGACCCATTGCAATCAGGCTTCCGTCCCGGACACGGGACGGAAACAGCATTGCTGAAAGTATGGGACGATGTTCTCAAGGCCGCAGACGAAGGAGAATCTTGTCTTCTAGTTCTGTTGGACCTAAGTGCAGCTTTCGACACTGTAGACCACAATCTGTTACTGACTCGGCTTGCTGAAGTAGCCAGAGTCGCAGAAGGCGATTTATCTTGGTTCTCCTCTTTTCTGGAAAACCGATCTCAAACAGTGAAGTTAGGACCTTTTACGTCTGAAAAACGCACAGTAACATGCGGAGTCCCTCAAGGATCGCCTCTGTCACCAGTGCTGTTTAACATATATCTTCGTCCTCTCTTTGAGATTATTAGCAGCCAAAAACTGCTTTATCACTCATATGCAGATGATACGCAACTGTATTTCCGCATCTGCAACAGACAGGATCACCGCCTCAATCTAGAGACATGTCTCTCTTTGATAGAGGACTGGATGACAAAGAGCTATCTTAAACTCAATGGAGCAAAAACAGAACTTCTCCTGTTTCATGCCAAGCGCAGGAATCAACTTTCAACAGCGTGGACCCCCCCCGCCCATTTTGGGCAAAATCATCACCCCTTGCGCCAAAGTCAAAAGCCTAGGGGTCATTTTTGACTCCTATATGACAATGGACGCACAAATAGGGTCAGTAGTCAGTGGATCTCACCATCTACTGCGCCTACTACGCAGACTCGCTCCGTTTATCCCTAAAGAAGATTTAGCGGTCGTGGTGGGAGCAATTGTAAACTCCAGGCTGGATTATGCAAATGCCCTTTACCTCGGCCTCCCCAAGTACCAAATCGCCCGTCTACAAGTCGTTCAGAATACGGCCGCCAGACTTGTGACTGGGAAAAAACCCTGGGAATCCATCTCACCATCACTGAGGGCACTTCATTGGCTGTCAGTCAAAGACAGAATTGCTTTTAAAGCTCTCTGTCTTACGCATAGATGTGTCCATGGGAATGCCCCACTTTATTTATGCGAAATAATAAAAGCGCATAATCCCAATCGCGTTTTGCGATCCACGAATCGGAACCTACTCCAGGTTCCGAAAGCCAACTTCAAGTCCAAAGGAGAAAGGAGATTCGCGATCCAAGGCCCCAGACTATGGAACGCTTTACCAACCAGCATTCGGTTGGAGGAGAACCACCTAGCATTTAGAAAAAAGGTCAAGACTTTTCTCTTTTGATATCAATGGAGACAGGAACAACAAGCGCCCAGAGGCGATTCAGTTCGCATGTGTCGCGCTATACAAGTTTTCATTCATTCATTCATATGCGAATGAGATAGATATGCCGATTCCCGAAGGTACGCACCGCCGTCCCATAACAAGCCTCAACGTACTCTCAAAGATAATGGAAAAAGTAGTGGTACAACAGCTGCAACAGCATCTAGATACCTACAAGCTACTTGACCCATTGCAATCAGGCTTCCGTCCCGGACACGGGACGGAAACAGCATTGCTGAAAGTATGGGACGATGTTCTCAAGGCCGCAGACGAAGGAGAATCTTGTCTTCTAGTTCTGTTGGACCTAAGTGCAGCTTTCGACACTGTAGACCACAATCTGTTACTGACTCGGCTTGCTGAAGTAGCCAGAGTCGCAGAAGGCGATTTATCTTGGTTCTCCTCTTTTCTGGAAAACCGATCGCAAACAGTGAAGTTAGGACCTTTTACGTCTGAAAAACGCACAGTAACATGCGGAGTCCCTCAAGGATCGCCTCTGTCACCAGTGCTGTTTAACATATATCTTCGTCCTCTCTTTGAGATTATTAGCAGCCAAAAACTGCTTTATCACTCATATGCAGATGATACGCAACTGTATTTCCGCATCTGCAACAGACAGGATCACCGCCTCAATCTAGAGACATGTCTCTCTTTGATAGAGGACTGGATGACAAAGAGCTATCTTAAACTCAATGGAGCAAAAACAGAACTTCTCCTGTTTCATGCCAAGCGCAGGAATCAACTTTCAACAGCGTGGACCCCCCCGCCCATTTTGGGCAAAATCATCACCCCTTGCGCCAAAGTCAAAAGCCTAGGGGTCATTTTTGACTCCTATATGACAATGGACGCACAAATAGGGTCAGTAGTCAGTGGATCTCACCATCTACTGCGCCTACTACGCAGACTCGCTCCGTTTATCCCTAAAGAAGATTTAGCGGTCGTGGTGGGAGCAATTGTAAACTCCAGGCTGGATTATGCAAATGCCCTTTACCTCGGCCTCCCCAAGTACCAAATCGCCCGTCTACAAGTCGTTCAGAATACGGCCGCCAGACTTGTGACTGGGAAAAAACCCTGGGAATCCATCTCACCATCACTGAGGGCACTTCATTGGCTGCCAGTCAAAGACAGAATTGCTTTTAAAGCTCTCTGTCTTACGCATAGATGTGTCCATGGGAATGCCCCACTTTATTTATGCGAAATAATAAAAGCGCATAATCCCAATCGCGTTTTGCGATCCACGAATCGGAACCTACTCCAGGTTCCGAAAGCCAACTTCAAGTCCAAAGGAGAAAGGAGATTCGCGATCCAAGGCCCCAGACTATGGAACGCTTTACCAACCAGCATTCGGTTGGAGGAGAACCACCTAGCATTTAGAAAAAAGGTCAAGACTTTTCTCTTTTGATATCAATGGAGACAGGAACAAGCGCCCAGAGGCGATTCAGTTCGCATGTGTCGCGCTATACAAGTTTTCATTCATTCATTCATATGCGAATGAGATAGATATGCCGATTCCCGAAGGTACGCACGGCCGGCACATTTTTTTACGTTGTTTGCGTTAGCGTAACTCCGGCGTAATGTTACCCCTGCTATATGAGGCGCAGCCAATGTTAAGTATGGACGGCGTGCCGGCGTATTTTTTCCCGTCGTTTACGTTGTTTGCGTAAAACATTCCCGAATAGGGCTTTGCATACGTGACGTTCACGTCGTTTTCATTGAGTATTTGCGTGGTGATTTGGAGCATGCGCACTGGGCTACGTTCCCGGGTGGCGCATGCTTAGTTCGTTCGGCGTGGGGGCGCGCTTAATTTAAATAGAAGACGCCCCCTACCTTCCCATTTTGCATTACTCCGGCCTATTTACGCTACCCTGCCGCAACATACGGAGAAAGTGCTTTGAGAATACAGCACTTGCCCGTAAAAGTTGCGGCGGCATATTGTGAATAGCATACGCTACGCAAGTTCACAATTACGCCGCTTGTTTTTTTTTTTTATTCAGGAAAACCGACCGTGTGTATGCTCCATCACATTTTTTTTTTGTCAGTTTCTCCTGCCAAGAAAAGATTGAGAGCAGGATCTCAATTTTCATTCCTATCGCAAATCACGTTCGTCTGTATGCAATTACGACGCGCAAAAAAACATACATGCTCAGAATCAAGCATAAGAGCCAAACTGCCCATTGAACTTAAAGGGTCACTAAAGTCAAAAATAGATTTTTTTTAAAATAACAAACATGTTATACTTACCTCCACTGTGCAGTTCATTTTGCACAGAGTGTCCTCTAACCCTTTCTTCTGGGGTCCCTCGGCGGCTGTCTCAGGTCCTGCTCGCAAAAGCATTCCACCTTAATGCGAGCACGGTGGAAAGCTTTTGCGAGCGCGCTCCCGTGATACAGCAGCGGCCATAGCCGCCGACTGTATCACTCGGCCCCGCCCCCCGGCACGCCGCGTCATCAGCTGTGTGACACTGCACTGCGCTTCCCAGGCTGCGCTGCTATCAATCCGCTCAGCCTAGCCAATCAACGGCCAGGCTGGGAACCGAAGAGGATGACGTGGACACGCCTGGGAATTTCGAACGGTCAGGTAAGTAAATCGGGTGCTCGGGGGGCGGTACCATCGGATGTTTATTCACCTTAATGCTTAGGATGCATTAAGCTGAATTTTTTTTTACCTTTACCTTTACAACCCCTTTAATTGATCTTGACTCGTCGTACATGTTGCACGTCACCGCATTCTTAACGTTCCGAATTTCAGCCAATATTTGAGTGACGTGTGTATGCAAGACAATTTTAAGCCATTTTCTTGCTGGAAAGAAAAACACGGTTTTCCTGTCGTAAAAACTGATCATGTGTACGAGATATTAGAATATTTATAGTTCCAGATCAACTTATAGTTACTGTAAAATTAAAGTGTATCTAAGACCTCTTTCACACTGGAGGCGTTTTTCAGGCGCTTTAGCGCTAAAGATAGTGCCTGTAAAGTGCCTGAAAAATGCCTCATCTGCAATCCCAGTGTGAAAGCGGAGTGCTTTTGCGAACGCGCTCCCATGATAAAAGGTTAAAAGAGCCCCACTAGCGGCTTAAAAGCTCCACTATAACAACGGTAACGTGGCTCTAAAACTTTACCGCCGACATCCCCGCGCTGTCAGTGTGAAAGGGTTAGTCAGTGTGAAAGAAGTAGTTAGTGTTACTACATTGTACTATCTTTTGAATCCTGCTTAGGTTCTGTGCAAGCGGCTTCCCCTTTGCTGCCTATTGAACTTCATTGATCCCGGCTCGTCGTATGTGTTGCATATCACTGTGTTCTTGACGTTCGGAATTTCAAACAAGATTTGAGTGACTGTGTGTATGCAAGACAATTTTGAGCCGTTTTCCTGCTGGAAAAAAAAAACAACGTAATTCCCCTTTGCACTTTGACCAGTGGGGGGGCTTCCTCTGCCCTGCCACCATTAACAAAATGCATTGAATTGTTTTCAATGAATAGAAGGTACTCTCTAATTGAAGGAGGTGATGAGGAGGGGTGTCATAAGGCTATTTGCTAGAAGTTACGAGGCTCTGGGTAAGAAAATATGATATTTTCTACTCTTCTGTGATGGTCTATACAGCTGAAAAGTAATATTTCTTTTAGAAAATGATTTTTATACAACAACCAGAACATCTACACAAGTTGTGCCTTGAGCAAAATATAACCTAAATGCTGCTCTGACAGAAAGCATTTGAATGATTTGCAGGTCAATGCATAAATGCTCCTTGGTTGAGGATCTTCACTTAATAAATGTTGTCAATATTCACTTTATTTATTCCATCATGTGAAAAGTAAATTCCAGCTCACTGTGAACACCTACTCATGCAAAGACTAAAGTAGTTTTAAAGGCTGAAGTTTTTTTTTACCTTAATGTATTCTTTGCATAAGGGTAAAAACTTCTGAATGCAGCTCCCCTCCCCTACATATACTTATCTGAGCTTGATCTCGATCCAACAATGTGCATGGGAACAGTGGCTCTCTCGGCTCTCTCCCGCCTCATAGGTTTAGGCCCCATACACACGAGCGGACAGATTTGTTCAAATCTGTCCGTCCGACAGATTTGAACAAATCTGTCTGCTGGGATTTTGGTTTGCTCGCGTGTACACACGAGCAAACCAAAATCCCCGCCAGCAGAGAGCGCGCTGACGTGTCGGTGATGTTGACGCCGCCACGTCACCGCACCAGGAAGTAAAACACTTCCGCGCATGCGCCGAATCCATTCGGCGGCGGTGCGGCGGCGGAGCGGGACGACATGTCTGCTGGTAAGTGTACTAACCAGCAGACATGTCGGGCGGACAGATTCCCACCGGATAGATTTCAAAGCATGCTTTGAAATCTGTCGGGTGGACAAATCTGTCCGCTAGCCCATACACACGATCGGAGATGTCTGCTGAAACGGTCCATCGGACCGTTTTCAGCGGACAAATTCGATCGTGTGTACGAGGCCTTAGAGACAACAGTGGAAGCCATTGGCTGTAAGCTGTAAACAACAAGCACATACTGGGAAGAAAAAATACTTATTTTTAGGAGAGCAAGTTTTCCAAGACTGAGGGCTGCTCTCCAAGATTTAGGCTGGAGGGGATGTTGTCATTAAAGCGCACAGAAAATAAATGCTTCAAACTGACTATAAACACACTGCAAAAAACATTCCCATGGTCAATAAGTTTAAAAACCCCAAAAAAAAAGTTGGCATGGACATTTTTTCGCTTATTTGCCTAAAGCTGTGCAGGAGTCCAGAAGACCTCTGAGGGCTCTTCAGCTCCTATTATCTATTACCTGTGACCTGATTCCTGTTTGCTTCTGTGTTCTGACCTAGATTTGTTTGACTTCAGTTTCTCCTAAATCCGCATTGCAGACATTAGCTTGTGACTCAACCTTGACTCCTGCCTGGCGTGCAATTGCCTTCTCTGCTCACCTGATACTGACCTTGGCTTGGCCCTGACTCTGCAGTCTTTAATGGGTATAGTATTGACATAGACCCAAATGATCCACAATGGCTCAAAACTGATGTGGTCCAGAAACATTTAGACAAAATAAAGGTGGTTAAACCACCTGGACCAGGTGGCTTACACTCACGTGTCCTCAGAGTTTTGTTCTGTTGTTTTCAAGCCATTATTTCTAATTTATAGAGAGTCTTTAATGAATGGTGTAACACCACTAGATTGGCATTAGATCTGCCACGATCAGAGGGAAAGACCAGGACTGTAAACTCGGGATCTAGCAGGCCAATGGAATAACTGGTGTGCCTGAGTCTCAGGATTTAAGGAGCCAACACCAGAGTTGTGGATGTTGTGCTGCAGGGCAGCCCCCAGGTTGCATCTCCCTAGCACACCCATACAGGCACAATGAAACCAATTAGCACACTGGAAGGACACTGGATACACCTAGGATAATAGGAACCAAGGAAACCTATTGCAGCTAGCTAGGAAGGGATGCCAGGGGAGTGGACACAGCGAGCAAGCATAAAGTGCATGAAAGAGGGGGATACTGAGCAACATAGGTGTATGCAGCCTATTGCATTAGGGTGTGCACTTCGAAGCTCATACACATACTGATCCTTTAACTGTGTTTATTTAGAAAGGGAAGGGGCCAGTAAATTACATATTTACCGTCCCCTTCCCCCACTCATTCTAAAACATCCTCCTGTGTGTGCCTGCAGCACAGCCAGTAAGGAGGAAGGAATGGAAGCCAGAAGTGCTGCAGGGGGAGCCAGGGCAGTAGGGGACATCTGTGCTGCACTGAAAGATTAGGGTGTGCCCAGACACACCTGGCACACCCTGTGCGCACGCCTATGCTGAGCAATGGTACAGAGAAAGAGAGAGAGAGATACTCAGCAAGCTGGAAAGGGCTGCAGACAAACAACAAAAACAATGCTGAGAAAAACACACACAGCAACAGGAAATGAAGGGATCCACGGACAGAAACCAAAGGGAATATAACTGCACAGTCAGAAGGAAAACATGGAGAACAAAGACAGGAGCAAACAACACACAGAATATGGGAATACTCAGATAGCAGCGGTCACCACAGGAACAGAGGGGTCCAACTTCCACATAAAGAAATGTTGCTCAAACACTTACACAAAGGTGCAACGTCTTAATAATAATACCTAGGTTCATGGTTAATAGCGTCAATAAGCATCAATTTTTAAAAGAAAAACAATATTTTTTACCTTTTGATTTAATAAATGTCATACTTTTTTTTTTTTTTTTTTTACTTTTTTTTACTCAGTTTAGACCGATACGTATTCTTCTACATATTTTTGGTAAAAAATCGCAATAAGCGTATTTGATCAGTTTGCGCAAAAGTTCTAGCGTCTACAAAGTAGGAAATAGAATTATGGCATTTTTATATTTTATTTTTTTACTAGCAATGGCGGCGATCTGCGATTTTCTTTATTGTGACCGTGACATTGCGGAGCACACATCAGACACCTTTGACCCATTTTTGGGGCCATTCACATTTACACAGCGAATTGTGCTATAAAACTGCACTGATTACTGTGTAAATGTGACTGGCAGGGAAGGGGTTAACACTAGGGGGATGCTGAAGGGGTTAAATATGTACCTAAAGTGTGTTCTAACTGTTAGGGGGAGGGGGACTCACAAGGGGAGGAGATCGATGTGTGTTCCTCTGTACTGGGAACACACATCAGTCACCTCACCGCTGACAGGACATGGATCTGTGTGTTTACACACACAGATCCATGCTTCTGCCGTGATTGTGGTGCAATCGTGGGTGCCCGGCGGTCATCGTGACCGCCGGCCACGCGCACCGGGTCCCGAGGAATGCGCGTGCCACCTAGTGGCCAGAAAATGCAAGGACGTCATATGACGTCCAGTCTGAAGGACGAAGGGTCCCCACCGATGTCATTTTAGTATGGCTCGGTGGGCAAGTGGTTAAAAACTCTAGGTATACAATGAGTTAAGTCTAACAAGGTGCCTGCCTCCTCATAGACTTACAGCTATTATTCACATCTGACAGGTTTATTGTGCTCCAGGAAGATAACTTCTGAAGCTCCAACTCTGCTCACTGTGTTCTCAGTTTCTTTAAGAGCAGAGACCACTAATCCCATCCCGTCCCTCTTTGTGCCCAGGGAACTGGTTAAGCAGTAGTCAGCATGGGTTCACAAATCAAACTTGTTTTTACGAGAAAGTAGGCAAAAACCTAGACAAAGGATTGGCTGTGAATATAGTATACTTGGATTTTGCATTTAACACAGCTCCCCACACATGGTTAAAGTCTACAGAATTTGTGTTTAAAATGTTCAATTTCAGTGTTTTCAGATGATACCAAGCTATGCAGTGGATTAACATTCTTACAGGATGTTTCCAATTTACAAGCCAAACTTGATGCACTGCTTAATTGGACAACTATGTGGAAAAATAAGTTAGATGTTGATAGATGTATAGTTATGCATATGCAATATGGGGGTTAAGGACATGCATGCATAATGCATTCTAGGAGGACAACAACTGGGGGAGTCAGTGGTTAAAGTGATTGTAAAAGCAAAAGGTATTTTTTTTGCAAACAGGTGTAGTAGTGCTGCTACCTTCCTTCAATCCTCAGCTTCACCCGGTGCTCATGCTGAAAGGCTGCTGATGCCTCTGTGTACCATGAACTGCTGGAGGGACAGTTGACACTTGGGTGAATGTCAAATGCCAATATCCTTTATTGAAATGACATGAAACAGCTTTAAATCAGCCAATGTGTTTCAGTCTTCAGGCCTTAGTCATGGCTGAGATTAAAAAAAGTGTAACAAACATTTAGATAACCTTAATGCATTCTCTGCATTGAGTTAAAAAACCTTACACTAGCAGCACCCACAAGCCCCCCCCCCCACCTTAAATACATACCTAAATCCTGTATGTGCTTCAGTTCTCTCCCCTCTCTGGGTTCACAGGCTTCAAAGGCTTTACTGAGAGCAGCAGGAGCCATTGTATCCTGCTGGTGTCAGCCAAATCGTATGAGGAGGGAGCAGGGGCTGGTCAAACCCCACTGTGTGTGTCCTTGGGCCCATACATGCTGGCTTATGAGAAAGCTTGCACATCTGCACCCATAGCAAACACACAAGAGGAGAAGCCTAGAATGCCAGTGAGGGACCCCAGAGGAGGAGGTTCAGGGTTTTATTAATTTGCAAAATCATTATTCAATTTAGAAATTACACTGCTAAATGTTTCTCAGGCCATGAAGTCACTTAAATGCAGAGGAATCCTGCACTGTCATTAAAAAAAAGTTGGCTCCCTTTTGGTCCCATCATCTAGCTAATTCTTGCTATTTGAAAAGGTGACAACTTTCATGATGACTCCCTGTCTGCAGCTACATGTGTGATCCCAAATCTAATTCAGATGCCATTTCATGGTCCAATTATTGTCCAATCTCCATTATTAATGTAGACATCAAACTATTAATCCAAAAAAACTGGCTGCACACTTAAACCTTAGTTTGGTGGTCTTGATTGCAAGGGACCAAGTGTGTTTCTTCCCAAAAAGATGGGCAGGTGACAATATTAATTTCCCTTCTATAATATATTTATAAAACGAAAATGATAATCCTTATACTCCTTTCCCTTTATATGAAAAAAAATGTGTAATAACCTCAACTGACTGGTACCATACCTGTATCTCCACCTCTAAGAGCACTTATAATGTTTTTACACCAAAGACTAATTGCAAACCTCTTATGAAATGGTACCTGGCCCTATCCAGGATTTCTAAAGCCTTTACCAAACTATTCCCCTAATTTTACATGTTGACAGACAGAAGGTACCACGTTTGGTGAAAATGCTAGTAAAATGGCCCTTTGGACCCATTACTGTCTTATAGAACATTCCCAGATATATGTGTTTTATCAAATGGAATGTGACCTTCTACCATATGCCAAGTTGTAACGGTGCAGCCTTAGGCCGCGTACACACGATCAGTCCATCCAATGAGAACGGTCCGAAGGACCATTTTCATCGGTTAACTGATGAAGCTGACTGATGGTCTGATGTGCCTACACACCATTGGTTAATAAACCGATCGTATCAGAACGCGGTGACGTAAAACACGACGTGCTGAAAAAAACAAAGTTCAATGCTTCCAAGCATGCGTCTACTTGATTCTGAGCATGCGCGGCTTTTTAACCGATGCTTTTGCATACTAACGATCAGTTTTGACCCATCGGTTAGGCGTCAATCAGTTACATTTTAAAGCAAGTTCTCTTTTTTTTGACCGAAGGATAACTGACCGATGGGGCCCACACACGATCAGTTTGGACCGATGAAACAGACCTTCAGTCCGTTTTCATCGGTTTTGACCAATCGTGTGTACGCGGCCTTAGGATGGTATTGTTCCCTTTATACATGTACACCCTCCCTGTAAACCTATGTAGACTTGAGAAAATGTATAAAAAAATCAATAATAAAAAAAAAAAAACACTTCTAAAAAACCCAATTACGGCTAATTCAAGAAGTGGATTAATTATTTGGCATTAAAAGTTAAATTCAAATCTTCACATTCTCCTGTTTTCAATGAAAAGGTGTAGGATCTATGCTATACTGTATTACAAAACATCTATATTATGATACATTTGTCACGAAAATTACCTAAATCTTAGGATTGTTTTAAATGTCACACTACAATACACAGCTACATCTTTCTCATCTTAAATCCATTATTTCATATCCCTAAAAGCCAAATTTCATGTTGCAGACTAGCAACCACTTATCATATCTTAATTATCCTAGCAAAAAATCATTTTATGTTTAATTGCTTTCCCTTAGATTGTGTGCCTAAAAGTTTGAGTCTCATAAAATAGCCCATTGCTGCTGAATATTAAAAGACCATATTTTGATTACAGCTCTTCAATACACTTACATATTTTATAGAGCAATTTAAAAATAGTGCTACTTGTCCAGAGCACTTTCAAAGAGAACAATTTTATTTTCAGTAAAGTTACTATTGCTTAAAGCAATTTGTATTTTTTTTTACAGCTATTAAATGCCTTTTAGAGTGTTTTAAATCAAAAAATCATTTTTTTTGTACAGACTGTCTTGTGTTTGTCAAGTTAAATCCAGGCATTGTATATTATACCAACAATTTAGTGTACCTTAGAGACAGGAAGAAAAAAAATATATACCTATAACTAATCTCTGGCTATTCTGCAGCATTTTCTAAAATTGTAAGAAGCATTCTGTAAACATTATTAACCACAAACTGATTTAGTGCATACAGGTGTCAAATCACAAAAATATATAGTTCATATGTAGTAGTACGCAAAGAGGAACTTCAAGCTAATGTGAAGGGTAAAATACATCAGCAATAGGGCAAAATTGAATGTACTAAAGTATATGTGATTTAAAGGAAAATGTCACTTAAACTAGAAAAAAAATGATACAGTATATGTAATTGCAGCACGAGTCATTTTGTAATTTAATGTTACTAAAAATTACTTTTTTCATTTCAATTTGCAGATGCTGTAATTTTTTTAAATTGCCAGAAAAATCAAATGTCTCTTTCTTTCAATAAGGCAACCTGGAGGAGTATAAAAGACTAGACAGCTTGCTTTTGTTATAGACTTGCTTTTCCCAGAAGTCTGCACTGAGCTCAAATTCAGGCATCACCTTCAATAGAAGTTTAAAGCGGATCTTTTATTCCCAAAAGAGAGTTTGGCTTCCTGCAAGATCCCCATACTCTGCAATAAATATTTTTAGCTTGTTTACATTTTTTTATTGATTTACTATGGCCCCATTCCCCACTGCCATTCTCACAAAAATTGCATATTTATTTGACAGGGTGTGGTCCCCCTGGATTAAGTACCTCCAAGCCCCATAATCTCTAGAGCTGGATAGTGGGGGGCCTAGGCTGAGTGAAATTGCTCCTACTTTGGATTCTCCTTTCTCTATCCTTCCCTTCCTCCCCCCTCCTCTTCCTTATTTTATTTTAATTCAATTTACTCTCATTTATTTCTCTTCTTCCCCTTCTTTTTTCTCTTTTTTATGTTCAATGATTCAATTTATGGATATAAATGGAGAGTCCTGGAGCCTCTCTCTTCTTGACACCGATGTGGGAGCAATGTAAAATAATTCTAAGTACCTAACCACCTTTGGTGTTAAGGGTCCTGATCTTGAGCTATGCTAAAGGCACTGCAGCTTGATCCAACATTACCAAGTACTCCGCTCGAGCGGGCAGTAGTCTTACTTAACTATAATTATTGTTATAATTGTTTTTACATTACCCAGCCATATGGATTAGACATTTGGTCACCTCTTAAGAGTGTATGGATCATTCTGTACTGACATACTATTTGTATCCTAACAAAATTTGTTAAACTTTTGAATAAAAATCTATTTAAAAAAAAATGCATATTCTTGTCCCTGCAGACTTTTGATACAGCCCTTCACATATCCCAGGAGTTTGCAGGAGAAGGAACTCACAGTGGCGTGTGGGTGGTCATAATGCACACCATCAGGGCTGTCTGTAACAACCTGGTAGAGAAAATGGGCTCCTGATAATGTCAGAGGGGAAGATAGTGGTGCAGGACTGGTTTATGGAGCCTGAGGGTTTATTTACTAAAGCTGGAGAGTACAAAATCAGTCTCACTCTTGTATAGAAACAAATCAGCTTCTAACCTCAGCTTGTTCAATTAAGCTTTGACAATGCATCCTGGAAGATACTTGGGCCCAGATTCACGTACATCTGCGCATTATTGGACCGGCGTAGTGCACCGCCTTTACGTTAGACGTGCACAATTTTGCCGCGTAATCACCCTATTCTCGTAGCTTTTGCGCAGGAAATTGCGCATACGTAACGTTTTCCAGAGGCGTAAGGAGGAGTAATACAAATTGGGAGGGACGTGGGTGTGTTACATTGAAATGAGCCGTGACCACATGCAAATGAAGGGCCGGCCGGCTCGCGCATGCGCGCTTGAACGAGACCATGTCAGCTCCGATGTGCGCATGCTCACAACTCGGGAGCGGCGCAATCAGTGAAATTGGAAATGGACTAGGGCAACGTTGTGAACTACGCAAACAGTGTAAATAGACACACACAAACGCACTTCCTTTGAAAAAGTACATCCCTTTGTCCCTTCCCATTTAACAAAGTGCTTTTGTTCTTGTTGTTCGTTGCGGTGTGTTTTGTAGTTGTCAGATTAGTGTTCTGTGTGATCAAGTGGTTGTTGTTAGATTTTTGAAAGTGGTTTTTGATAAGTGTTTGAGAGACTGTTTGTTTGATTGATATATTTCTTTTTGTTTCTTTTCCTGCTGTATTTTTTTTTTTTTTTTGTGAACTGTTTCTTGGTGAGTAGTTTTCTCTCTGTGTGTGTGTTTTTTTGTGATTGGTTGTGCTTGTTTGTGTGCGTGAATTTTGTTGACTGGGACTGTTTTTTTTTGGAAGGATGACTGAGAGAAAATGAAAGCTTAATTTTACAGTTGTGGAAAAACAGATTCTTGCCCGGGCCATTAGCGAGTATGGGCGTTACCTCCACGGCCCAGAGAGTGCCAACACCACCCCAGCCAGGAGGAGGGAGATTTTGGATAGGATCACTGACCAGGTGAATTCTGCGGGGCAGGGGGAGACACGGACCAGGTCTGGGATTGACAAAAAAAATCAATGACCTCCGGCGTCTGGTCAAAAAGAAGTTGGCCAGAATGCATGCCCATGCCAGGGGCACAGGAGGGGGCCCACCATGCCGTATTAGCCTGACAGCGGAGGAGCGTGCGGTGGCCCTGACCTTTCATCGGCATGAAGTTGAGGGCCTGCCCGGCTTTGACTCCAGTCCCCAGCCCGTGGTGCCAGGTAAGTTGTTTTCTTTTTTAATATCAGGTGCGTAGCATGTGTGGGGGAGGGGGTGAAAGGGAATATGTGGCAAGTGTGTGGATCCTCCAACCTGTGAATGTTTTGTGTCATCCACAGATGTGCAGGAGGGTGCAGGGCCATCTGGCCTGACCGCACCAACCCCAGGACAGCAGCCTAATGAGGCCCCCCCAACAAGGCCGGAGTCCGCGGAGGAGGTTCAAGAGGAGGAGGACAATCATGAGGAGCAGGACAATCATGAGGAGGAGGAGAATCATGAGGAGGAGGAGTCCATGTCAGGCACTGGACGTTTGGGTTTTGAGGACTCCTCCCCTCTGGCTGCCAGCAGGCAGGCCTCCCTAAGAGGGAGCCCCCCCCCTCCTCCCCCAACATGGCTCCCCTCACAAGGGCCTCCCCTTCTCCCCGCCACAAGCATCAGCTGGAGGCAGGATGTCATCCCAGACCACCAGGGGGTTGGCCGATCTCCTGCCCGCCACCCTGAGAAGGGACCAGTTCCTCCAGACCCGCCATCTGGGACAGGTCAGCCAGACATTGGTGCGGATGGAGGAGAGCCTGTCCTCCATCAAGGATACGCTGGGGAACCTGGACTCCCACTCCCGGGCTTTCACAACCTGCCTAAATGAACTGCAGACGACATCAGCAGGCGTTGGGCAGGATGTGAGGGCCCTTACCCTGGCTATCCAGGCCAACACGGCAACAGTTGGTGCTGCCCTGGACAAAATTGCCGTGGCCTTGGAGGGCAGGCCACCAGGTGGGCAGAGATCAGGGGCTGATCCTCCTTCCCCGGTTTTACCACTTCCCCATGAGTCTCCCCTGAGAAGCCGGGGCCGTGGCCGGGGGCGCCCCAGGCGTGGCGCACGCAGAGGGCAGTAATTTGTTTTTCCCCCAATTTTTTTTTTTCTAATTTTTTTTTTGTCTTTTTTTTGCTGGAAATTTTTTGATTTTGCAGGTCATTTTTTTTTGGGGGTTGTGAATGCTGTGTGAATGTGGGGGTGACATTCCTGCCGGAAAAGGGGTGTCACCCTCAATTTTGGTGGAGAAGGGTTCCCCAGGACCAGGGAGAAGCGATCCCCAGGTCCGTGTGAATGGTGTATGAATGTACAGTGACATAATTGGAGCCTTGGCGTGGCGTTGCTGCTCACAAGTCCAGCATGGTGGACTGTTGCCAATCCAATTTGATGTGGATGTGGGGTGTGTGTGCTAGGGACCACAGTGGTGTGCATGCATGCATTCTCATTGTGCCATGATTAATGTGTATGTTTAACGTGCAAAGATGCCCAATGTGAGCTGTCTCCTGGCTGCTCTTCCCTCAGAAGACGGGTTAACCTCGGTTAGGGGGGGATTGTCTGGTTCAGGGGTCAGGTCATCACGTAGGTCAATCTGCAGGCCCTTTCTTTCTGCAAAGTTGTGCAGCATGCAACATGCACCGATGATCTGGCACACAAAGTTTGGGGAGTACAAGAGGGTACCCCCAGACTTATCCAGGCATCGGAAACGTGACTTTAGGATGCCAAAGGTGCGCTCCACCACTGCTCGTGTTTGAGCATGTGCTTGATTGTATCTTTCCTTTCCTGGAGTTTGGGGGTTCCGGATAGGAGTCATGAGATGGGGTCCCAGTGGATATGCAGAGTCACCTGGAAGGGAAAAGACAGGAGGATGTTAGTCATGCATGTGGGGCCTGCCACCCATGTCACTCACCAACCAGCCAGGTGTCCCCATACACGTTCTGATCGAATTACATTCGGATGTGGCATTGATTGTATATGTAGCTGTCATGGCTGGACCCTGGGTGTTTGGCACGGACGTGCCATATGAGGCCTTGGGCATCGACTATCACCTGTACATTGATGGAATGCCAATGCTTCCGATTGTGGTACGTGTGCTCTGTCTCCTGGGGGGGCTGGAGTGCCACATGTGTGCAATCAATGGCCCCCACAGTGCGTGGGAATCTGGCAATTCTGTAGAAATCTGTCATTGCCTTCAGCCGCAGGTCCTCAGTGGTGGGTTTGATGATTTGGTTGGCCATGCATCTGAGTATTGCAGGGACAACCTGGTGCACACATCTGCTCATGGAGGACTGTGAAATCCCAGCCACCACTCCACTTGTACGCTGAAAAGAGCCACTGGCAAGGAAATGGAGTGTTGCCAGGACCTTGACCAGTGGCTGCACTGCATGTGAGCGGTGTGTTGGGCTGGTGATGTCATCCTGCAGGGTTGTGGTTAATTCCAGGATGGCATGAGGGGTGAATCTGAAGATGCGATATACCTCAGAATCACTCATGCCAAACAGGTCTATGCGGGTACTTTATATCCTCTCCCGTGCCATCCCCCGTGCCATCCTCCGTGCCCTCCTCCTTCTTTGTTCATCTAAAGTCAGTAGTATAGCTATGCGCGACGATGCCCCTGGCATGTTGGCATACAGATTGTTGAGCAACACGTGTGACTGCTGAGCTGCTCACTAACAGTGTTGCTTTATCTAACAAGTAGACTTTTTTTCTTTTTTTAGACCAGCTTTTATCAGCTCTAATTTTAGACAGGACATTTTGCTGTTGCGCACAATGCGTCGCCTGCGCTGCCCCAACGTTGTTTTGTGGATCCCCGTAAGTCCCTCATTAGCATATTTGACTAGCAAATCAATGGTGTGTCTATCGCACTTTTGCGCGGACGGATGCGCCAGTCTAACGAAATTACGCGGGATGCCGCGCAACGAAACGCACGCGCACATTTAGACTTACGCACGCGCATCTCCTGTTGCGCAGGCGTAATCGCTCTGTGAATCTGGGCCATGGTTTCTAGGCAGAAGTAAGCCTGATTTTTCACTCTCCAATAGGGATGAGCCGAACACCCCCGCGTTTGGTTCGCACCAGAACTGTCGAACATTTAGAACCCCATTGAAGGGACTCGAACGTTCGAATTCAAAAACGGTCGTTTTAAAGACCAATTTTCAAGTTATTGTTGGAAAACGTCTTTCAAAAACCGGGTCTTGCCCCAGGGAACATGTAACAATGGAAAAAAGTCTTAAAAACGGTCGTTTTTTCAGGAGCAGGACTCCTGAAAAAACGACCGTTTAAAAAAAAAATAATTTTCATTGATAATAGTATCAATGGAAAAAAAAAGTGTTAAAAACGGTCGTTTTAAAGACCAATTTTCAAGTCATTGTTGGAAAACGTCTTTCAGAACCCGGGTCTTGCCCCAGGGAACATGTATCAATGGAAAAAAGTCTTAAAAACGGTTGTTTTGTTTCACTCTAATTTGCCACAAACTGACGCCAGTATGCTGGATGGGATGGGAGAAAGTGGTTTTAAGGGTGAACCCCATCTTTAAGGATCTTGCCCCATTTTGCGATTCAACACTGCGTCGCTTTAACTGACAATTGCGCGGTCGTGCGATGTGGCTCCCAAACAAAATTGGCGTCCTTTTTTTTCCCATGAATAGAGCTTTCTTTTAGTGGTATTTGATCACCTCTGCGGTTAATATTTTTTGACCTACAAACAAAAATAGAGCGAAAATTTTGAAAAAAAAATCTATGGGCCAGATTCACGTACATTGGCGCATATTTTGACCAACGTAGCGCACCTCCTTTACGTTAGACCGGCGCAATGTAGAGGCGCAATCACCGTATTCTCGTAGTATTTGCGCAGAAATTAGCGCCGGTGTAACGTTAATTCCGAGGCGTAAGGCGGAGTAATTCAAATTGGGAAGGACGTGGGCGTGTTACATTGAAATGAGCCGTGACCCCATGCAAATGAAGGGCCGGCCGGCTTGCGCATGCGCACATGAAGCAGACCATGGTCAGCACCTCTGTGCGCATGCTCACAACTCGGGAACGGCGCAATCAGTGAAATTGGAAGTGGACCCGGGCAACTTAGTGAACTACGCAGACAGCATAAATAGACAGACACAAACGCACTTCCTTTGCAAAAGTACATCCCTTTGTATCCCTTCCTATACAGCAAGGTGCTTTTGTTCTGTTTGTTGCGTTGTGACTTGTCTTTGTGATATTTGTTGACTGTTTGATCTAGTGTTTTGTAGAATATATTTGAAAGTGTTTTTTGGTGACTGGTTGTGAGACTTTTTGGTTGATAGATTTTGTTTGTTTGTTTTGTTGCTTGATTTTTCCTGCTTGTTTTTGTGAGTGATTTTTGGTGATTGTTTGAGAGAGAGTTGTTGTATGAGTATTACTGAGAGGAAACGGAAGAGCAATTTTTCTTTGGGGGAGAAACAAATTATTGCCCGGGCCATTACCCAATATGGGCGTTTCCTTCACGGGCCCGGAGAGTGCCAACACCACCCCGGCCAGGAAAAAGGAGATTTTGCAGAACATTACTGACCAGGTGAATGCATTGGGGGGGGGGGAGACCCGGACACGCGAGGGGATCGTCAAGAAAATCAATGACCTCCGGCGTCTGGTCAGAAAGAAGCTGACCAAAATGGCAGCCAATGCCAGGGGCACAGGAGGGGGCCCACCATGCCATGTTAGGCTGACAGTGGAGGAGCGTGCGGTGGGCCACACCTTTAATAGACAACAAGTGGAGGGCCTGCCTGGCTTTGACTCCAGTCATGAAGGCGTGATGCCAGGTAAGGTTTTTTTTTCCTATCTGGTGTGTAGCATGTGTGGGGGAGGGGGGGGAAGGAATATGTGGCAAGTGTGTGGATCCTCCAACCTGTGAAGGTTTTGTGTCATCCACAGATGTACAGGAGGGTGCTGGGCCATCTGTCCTGACCGCACCATCCTGGGACAACAGCCTGATGAGGACCCCCCGACAAGGCAGGAGTCCTCAGAGGAGTTGGAGGAGGAGGAGTTGGAGGAGGAGGAGGATGTCATGTCAGCCAGTGGATTATTATTTTTGGAGGAGTCTTCCTCTTTGGCTGGCAGCAGCCAGCCCTCCATAAGGGCTAGCCACTCCCACTCCTCCCCCAGCAGGGCTCCCCTCCCAAGGGCCTCCCCTTCTCCCCAGCCACAAGCATCAGCTGGAGGCAGGAAGTCGTCCCAGAAGACCAGGGGGGTGGCGAAGGTTCTGCCCGCAAATCTCAGAAGGGACCAGGCCCTTCAGACCCGCCATCTGGGACAGGTCAGCCAGACTTTGGGGCGGATGGAGGAGAGCCTGTCCTCCATAAAGGATACGCTTGGGGACCTGGACTGCCACTCCCTGGCTCTTACAAACTGCCTAAACGTACTGCAGACTACTACAGCAGACGTTGGGCAGGATGTGAGGGCCCTCACCCAGGCTATCCAGGCCAATACGGCATCACTAAGTGCTGGCCTGACCAGAATTGCCGTGGCCTTGGAGGGGGCTGGGGCTGCTCCTCCTTCCCCGGATTACCAACCCCTCCCCATGAGTCTCCCCTGAGGAGCCAGGGCCATGGACGTGGTCGCCCCAGGCGTGGGTCACGCCAGCGGCATTAATTTGGTTTCCCCCTTTTTTTTTCAGGACTTTTTTTTTTTGTTTGTGTTTTTTTTCCAGGTTTTTTTTTTTTTTTTTGTGAATGATTTCTGAATGTGGGGGTGACATTCCTGCTGGAAAAGGGGTGTCACCCTCATTTGTGGTGGAGAAGGGTTCCCCAGGACCAGGGGGAAGTGATCCCCAGGTCCGAGTGAATGGTGTATGAATGTACAGTGACATAATTGAAGCCGTGGCGTGGCGTTGCTGCTCACAAGTCCAGCATGGTGGGCTTGTGCTAATCCAATTTGATGAGGATGTGATGTGTCTGTGCTAGGGACCACAGTGGTGTGCATGCATGCATTCTCATTGTGCCATGATTAATGTGTGTGTTTAACGTGCAAAGATGCCTAATGTGAGCTGTCTCCTGGCTGCTCTTCCCTTAGAAGACGGGGTAGCCTCGGTTAGGGGGGATTGTCTGGTTCAGGGGTCAGGTCATCACATATGTCAATCTGCAGGCCCTTTCTCACTGCGAAGTTGTGCAGAATGCAACATGCACCGATGATCTGGCACACAAATTTTGGGGAATACAACAGGGTCCCCCCAGACTTATCCAGGCATCGGAAACGTGACTTCAGGAGGCCAAAGGTGCGCTCCACGACTGCACGTGTTTGGGCGTGGGCTTCATTGTATCTTTCCTCTCCTGGGGTTTGGGGGTTCCGGATAGGAGTCATGAGATGGGGTCCCAGTGCATATGCAGAGTCACCTGGAAGGGAAAAGACAGGAGGATGTTAGTCATGCATGTGGGGGGGGGGGGGACAGTCATGCCTGCCACCCATGTCACTCACCAACCAGCCAGGTGTCCCCATACACGTTCTGTTCGAATTCCATTGGAATGGGGCTCTGATTGTATATGTAGCTGTCATGGCTGGATCCGGGGTGTTTGGCACGGACGTGCCATATGAGGCCTTGGGCATCGACTATCACCTGTACGTTGATGGAATGCCAATGCTTCCGATTGCGGTATATGTTCTCTGTCTCATGGGGGGGCTGGAGTGCCACATGTGTGCAATCAATGGCCCCCACGGTGCGTGGGAATCTGGCAATTCTGTAGAAATCTGTCATTGCCTTCAGCCGCAGCTCCTCAGTGGTGGGTTTGATGATTTGGTTGGCCATGCGTCTGAGGATTGCTGGGATAACCTGGTGCAACCATCTGCTCATGGAGGATTGTGACACCCCAGCCACCACTCTACTTGTTCTTTGAAAAGAGCCACTGGCAAGGAAATGGAGTGTTGCCAGGACCTTGACCAGTGGCTGCACTGCATGTGAGCGGTGTGTTCGGCTGGTGATGTCATCCTGCAGGGTTATGGTTAATTCCAGGATGGCATGAGGGGTGAATCTGAGGATGCGATATACCTCAGAATCACTCATGCCAAAGAGGTCTATGCGTGTGCGATATATCCTCTCCCGTGCCCTTCTCCGTGCCCTCCTCCGTGCCCTCCTCCTTCTTTGCTCATCTAAAGTCATTAGTATAGCTATGAGCAAGGATGCCCCGGGCATCTTGGCATAAAGTTTGTTGACCAGCAAGTGTGACTGCTCAGCTCCTCACTAACAGTGTTGCTTTCGCTGACATGTAGACGGATTGTCTAATTTTAGACCACCTTTTATATGGTCTAATTTTAGACAGGACGTGCAGCTGTTGCGCACAGCGCGTAGCCTGCGCTGCACCAAAGTTCTTTTGTGGATCCCCGTAACCCCCTCATTTGCATATTTGAATAGCAAATCAATGGTGTGTCTAGCGCAGTTTTGCGCAGACGGATACGCCGGTCTATCGAAATTACGCCGGTCCAAAAAAAGTAGACTTCTTGCGTATCTCGTTTTGGGGATGCGGCGCATCGAAGCGCATGCGCAAAATTAGACTTACGCCGCGCATCTCCTATAACGCTGGCGTAATCGCTCTGTGAATCTGGCCCTATATTTTTTACTATTATACATATCCCCAAAAAAGATAAAAAAAATCTATTTTTTCCTCAGTTTAGGCCGATACGTATTCTTCTACCTATTTTTTGTAAAACAAATCGCAATAAGCGTTTACAAAATAGGGGATAGTTTTATGTCATTTTTATTAATATATTTTTTTTACTACTGATGGCCGCCGATCAGCAATTTTTTTTTGTGACTGCGACATTATGGCGGACACATAGGACAATTTTGACACATTTTTGGGACCATTGTCATTTTCACAGCAAAAAGTGCTATAAAAATGCATTGATTACTGTGGAAATTTAAATTTCAGTTTAGGAGTTGACCACTAGAGGGCGCTGTAGGGGTTAAGTGTGACCTCATATGTGTTTCTAACTGTGGGGGGCGAGGCTGGACGTGTGACGTCATTGATCGTCTTTCCCTATATCAGGAAACAGACAATCAATGACACTGCCACTGTGAAGAATGGGGAAGGTGTGTTTACACCGGCGGCGATCGGGTCCGCGGGTCCCACGGCCGCGGTCACGGAGCTTCGGACCGGGTCGTGGACTCGCGCCCGCGACCCATGGCTGGGCTCTTAAAAGTGACGTACCTGTACGTGCCTGTGCCCAGCCGTGCCATTCTGCCGACGTATATGTGCAGGAGGCGGTCCTTAAGTGGTTAAGGTTCATCAGCTGTGGATACTTCAATTTTTCTTCTAAAGCACTTTCCATTCTTAAGAATATTTGTATATTTATTTTTGCTTCTTTTGAGATTTTTTACAAATTTTGTTAAGGAACTTTAAAAGTTATTCAAGACCCCCAAATATATTTTCTTAAAACCCAGCAAACATCAGGAAACAATACAAAGCCAACCAAAAATGAAAACTATATTGTCCATTAAGGTTATAGATGTAAGCGAAAAAACAGGAGACCCATATATCTCTCTATCTGATCAGCCACCTCTGTATAGTTTTCTATGCACAATGACAATCTCTACATTTAATCATTTATCAGAGGGAGGGGGGTCCGTAGAGACCCATCAATCAATCTACCATACAGACTCCAACGCTGCTTGCGTTTTTTCCATTTTTATCTCAATTTATTATTTTCCATCCAGCAAGATCCAGATCAAATTTCTTCCTACGCCTTGTAACTGCATGTTATTTAGCAATTGATGATGGAGCTTGAGTCACGCACTTCCTTGCAATTCATTTTCTGGACATAAATAGTCGCATAGCTACCAACGCACTCATGATACTCATGAGCTATCCAGATACCCCAAACTACATGCAAGAGAGGTACATGACAAATCTGGTTACTGAGTAGGATAATATCTTGCCAGTACCAGGCTGCCTTAACACTACAGTATGTACACTAAGGCTACTTTCCCACTGGGGCGGTGGGGGCGTTGGGGGTGTCAGCGGTAAAGCGCTGCTATTTGTAGCAACTTTACCGTAATTTTTGCGGAGCAATTTGGCCGCTAACGGGGCACATTTAACCTCCCCTAGTGGCTGAAAAAGGGTTAAAACTTGCAGCGGTGCTTTGCCGGCAGTTCGGCGCCGGTGTTCATTGATTTCAATTGGCAGGGGCGCTTTAGAAGCAGTGTATACACCGCTCCTACAGCATCTCAAAGATGCGGCTAGCAGGACTTCAATGCACCGCTCCAGTGTCAACGCACCGCTCCAGTGTGAAAGCCCTCAGGCTTTCATACTGGAGTGAAAAGAGAGGCTCTTTCAGTGCGATTTGCAGTCTCTATTTTTAGCGCTATAGCGCCTGCAAAGCGCCTCAGTGTGAAAGTAGCCTAAGGCACAAAATAATGCATGTTGAAAATATACTCTCACTTTTCCAATTCAGAGCAAGGAGACATTGGGCTGATTTACTAAAGGTAAATAGTCTGTGCACTGCAAGTGCAGTTGCTTTAATTCTGAGGGGAACATGCAAGGAAAATAAAAAAAAGCTGCATTTTTGCTTGCAAATGATTGGATGATAGAAATCAGCAAAGCTTCCCCTAATCCCAGAGATTCCCTTCAGATCCAGAGCAACTACACTTGTAGTGCACAGTATATTTGCCTTTAGTAAATCAACCTCTCTATCTATCTATTATAAAGCCCTTTTCTGATACTTACCTCTCTAGTTATTCCCCACTGCTCCTTCCTCTACCAAAGCCTTTTACAATGACCTCTCCCATCCCCAAGGCCGTGGTGTTTGTATGTGTGTGTGTGGGGGGGGATAGAACCCGAGGGAGCCCAACTCCCCCAATCATAGAGGCTGTACTAGCTTCTATGAATGAAACAAGACCTGTTAATGGACGATGGTGGGTGATTAAAAGTCCCCCCCCCCATTAATACAAAAACAAAACATACCTGTGCTGAAATCCCAATAGCTTGTACATGGATATCTATCAGATGCTAAAGTGTGTGACCACATATTAACACTGCAAATTCTGGGGGAACATACACGGCTATAAAACCTTTCCAGCAAACTATGCAATGAAAGACAGGGATTTTTAGCTCAAATGTTTAAAGAGGAAGTAAACCCTCCAAAAGAAACCGAAAGGACAAAAAACCCTGCAAGGTAAAGGCATATACAGCCAGTATGCATAGCATACTGGCTGATTATGTATTACCTACCTCAGATCGAGGCCCCCGCAGCGGTCCACGTCTCCCCCTTCGGCCACCGACATGTTGTCTACGGGTATCGCAGCTTTGGCATTGTGATTGGCCAGAGCCGCAATGACGTCACTCCCGCACATGCGCGCAGGAATGGCACAGTACAACTGAAACAGCGGTACAAAGTGCCATTGCTTCAGTTGGCTTAAGTGCGCATGTGCCGCATGACGTTGGCACATGCAAATACAGGGATATCTCCTAAAAAGTGCAGGTTTGGGAGATATCCTTGTTAGCTACAGGTAAGCCTTAACCTCCCTGGTGGTATGATTCTGTCTGGAATTACGTACCAAAAGCGGTACAATTATTTTGCATGGAAATTCTGCATTTTATACTGTAGGCCTGCAATTTTTAGGAATAACTCACTTAAATTTGTCCAAACAATAGTCTAGTAAACATCTCTGGTATGATAAAGTTTGAAACACAAAATCATAAAATTATAATATAATAAATAACTATAAATAATTATAACAAATAATAATGTAATTATAAAAAAAATTATTCAATAATGTAATCAAATCAAAATCACTGAAATTTGCTCAGTTGCAGAATTGTCGCTGTCATTACTTTTATTTTTTTATGACGAATTTCCCCACAAATCGCTATCGCTCAATTCTGCAAGTGATTATAATTTATTATAGCTGTTTTCTAGCTGCTCTAAAATCACTTTTGACATAAAGGGACACTTTTGGTTGCTATGGACAATCTACAGTTTGCAGGCACAAAAAAAATGTTTTTATTATGTAAAAGAACATGCAGGGCACTGGGCAGACCACTAGGGACAAGGGGGGTGTGTACTTTTTACATACAGTACTGTAATCTATAAGATTACAGTATTCTGTATGTAATGTGTTCGTTTACTTTTTTGAATTTGCCACCGGTCTCCGCCCCCGTGCGTCGTTACATCGCAGGGAACGGAGATCGGCGGCGCGCGGGCACTGTTGAGTCGAATGGAGGACGCCACTCGCTCACACAGCGGGGATGCATCGCTGGATCCAGGGACAAGGTAAGTACAGTAACCCTGCCTGGATACAAGGTAAGCCAGCGCGCTGCAGGCTCTGCATATTCACCCCGAGCGTGACTCGGGGATACCGATTTTTACATAAAAAATCCACCCCAAGTCATGCTCGGGGATACCGTCAGGGGGGTTAATATAGGCTTACTTGTAACATAAAGTTGTAAACAAGGGTTTACAACCACTTGAAGCTAGCCAACTGCATCAACGTAATCCCTGTTATGGCCAGTGCAAATGCTATGGTGGACACAATGCCAACCTGGGGCATACATACACAAGATGGGGAGAGCTACTTGGTTCAGGTCTGGTCATTGACCTGTATTGCAACAAAAACAAGACATACTTGTCAGATCCCAATATCTTGTATGTGTATACAATCTGTCAGGTGCTAAAGGGGTGTGAACACATGTTAACACTACAAATTCTGGATGAACCCTCTGCACACTGCTATACACACTTTCCAGCAAACTATGCAATGAACTATAAACCCCATTCATAGATCCTGTTTCATTCATAGAAGCAATAGTAAAGCCTCTATAAATGAAAGCTGCGTGGAAAGGGCAAGCAGAGTCAGAAAATCTTGATGAGTGCCTGAGTTATATTAACCCTTGCTGCACAAGAAGATTATGGTGGTGGGGTGCATCTGAGGAGGAAGATTTCTACTAAGCCAGGAGAGAGCAGCACAAGGGACACATTGCACTAATGGTAAGTAAAATACAGTACATTGTGATTTTTTTTAGCTAAACTTAAAGTAGATTTTTTTCATGTTGGATTCGACATCTGTGTCACATTTCAGAGATTTCCCTTCATTCCCTGTCCCATACCCAAACAGGAAGTGAGAGGAAACCCCTGAAAATAAAGGCAATCCCTAGGTAACCAGAACTAGTGTCCCCATTGGAAGATATTATAATATATTCCTTTCCTGGGGAAAGCCCACAATTTGTGATTTTCTTTCTGATTACTTTCACTTTAAATGGTAATGGTAAACAGGACAAATAGAGAGGGTGAATCAGACAGCAATCAGGGTCACAGACAGCAATAAAAACTATGGATGGGCGAATGTTCGTGATGAGCATAAGTTCGGCCCGAACATCATTACCGAACATCCAAATTTTCTGTGCGCTCAGCATGATGTTTGCCCGCCAAGCGCAAAGTCAATAGGAATTGTCAAACACTGGCTCCTGTCTATATTTTTGACACTTTTTTTGGTGAATGGGTAAGGGTACAATCAGTGGGGGCCTGTGCATTGGAGGCACACAGGTGCCGACCCCCTGTTATTGCATCGGGTCCCCTGATCCACATATAAGGGCGCTAGACTATGGATTCCAATGGGGGGGGAGTGTTTATTTGAAGCACATGATTAGAGCCAGAGGCTTCAACAAAGGGTGTGATGATAGCTAAAGAATTTTCACTATTTTCACAATAAAGTTCCTCCCCGTCAATCAGGAGGCAGGTCGTGAGATCTGTTTCTCGATTGGCCAAAGCGTCAGGCGATCCTACTGGATGCCTAGCGCTTAGGCAGAAGAGGAGGCAGTACACTGTATGATGGAGGAGCGAACACCAGAGCCACCGCTGCCTGCACTCTGGTAGAGGAGGATAGGACACCACAGCCTGACACATGGGTATGTGCCAGACCGCCTGGGGGGTGTGCTGCCAGTGCCATGCTGCTGGGTGGCTGGGGGTAGTGCTGTCAATGCCACATCCCCAGGGTGGTTTTTGTTTTCTGCTCCCCAAAAGAAAAACCCACCAGCCCCCACTGGGTGCAATGTACACCATAATCATTCACATGGGGGGGGCTGGGATCTGGGGACCCCCTTGTAAAATAGGGCTTCCAGATTCCAATAAGCTCCCTGCCCGCAGACCCTCACAACCACCAGGGTTGTGGGGGAGAGAGCACCCAGGTCCAAAGCACCCCCATGTTGAGGACATGGGGCCTAGTATGGTCCAGGGGGAGGCGCTTGCCCCCCCCCTTTCCTGGCCTGCCAGGCTGCATGCTCAGATAAGGGTCTGGTATAGATTTTGTGGGGACCCCTTGCTGTTTTTTTTGTTATTTTGGCATGGGATTCTTGCTAAAGTCCATACCAGATTTAAAGGTTCTGGCATGCATGGGGACCCCCACGCCATTTAATTTAAATTTTTTTTTGCATTGCCGGAAATGTCTTGCAATCGCAAGTCAATTTAAATGTCATTTTTTTTCTTTAGCAATTTCAGTTTTGCTGCAGCAAGTTATATACACAGTACAGATGTTCCACTTTACAGGCAGACTAAGGGGGTCCCCCATGCACTATAGCTAAAGGAATTTAAATGTTTATTGTTTCACTTTACGCATCATTGAAATCACTGCTCCTGTAAAAAACGATCTTTAAAAAAAATGTTGCACTGATACATGTCCTCCAGGGCAGTACCCAGGTCCCCTACCCCTTTTATGGTCAATAACTTGCATATAAGCCTTCAAAATGGGGACTTTTTGATTTTTTAGGACTTTAATAGAGTTTGCGGCTCAGGGCCAGGGGGCTGAACCGAGCAGGGGGGTGTTCAGCCCATCACTAATAAAACTGAAAGGCGTTCCAATCTCTCTCCACTCTATCCAAAACTAAAAAAAAGTATTTCCCTTAGTTATACTTTAAGCTGGCTATACACGAGTAGATTTTTTTAATTAAATTTTGTATGAAAAATCTGTAATGAAATTCTAATAACATTCAGCAGCTTGTTAAACTTAATTCAAAAGTAGTTAAAATTGAATTTGCTTTTAAGATTCAATATGGGAATTAATGGACTTTACCAAATTAAAAACACTTACACTTTTGGAAATTATTTATGTGAAAAATGTTCCTCTCCTGCTCCTTCAAATTTTCTTATCACTACTGTCAAAAGAGAACACTAATGATAAATAAGAATCGAATGAAAATTCCAAAACCCAGAATGTTTCAACAAATGTATACTAGTATCCAGCCAGCTTTAGGCTTTAAGCAAATAAAAGTAAGTGATTTAATACTGTGATTAACTAATTCCTATGACGAGGTCAGATTTAGGCAGGATACAAACTCAGAATAGTAACAGACATGCAGCAAGGTACCAGTTGAGGAGGCTGGATCAACATTGAGGATTCAAGCTAAGTTTATTGATGACCTGGCTGCAGGGCCGTCTTTACCACAGGCATACTTGCCAACTGTCCCGATTTTCCCGGGACAATCCCGCTTTTGGGACCCTTATCCCGATCGGAGGCCGTCCCGCTTAAAATCCCGGGATTTTGCTTTTTGTTCTGGGAAATCAGGACTGTTTTTGGCATCGGATCTGTTTCTGGCTTCAAAAATATGGCCGCCGCAAGATCTTTCCTGTTTCCCCCCTAGCTCTCAGATCAACCCAGATCTGAACTCCGCTTCTCCAGCCCTCTGCACTGCAGCTCCTCCCACTCTCCCATTCGGCCGTACAGAGCAGCAGACACAAGTGCAGAGGATGGCTGGCTGTGTGGATCCCTTCCAGTGTGTCCCTCCCTTGCGATGCTGACTCATCCCATCCTCCCCCCTCAAGTGGATGTGCTTCAGGAAGAGATTGGCTGCCCAAATCGTGAGTACCAGCTTCCCCCTCCCTGCTCGGTCCCTCTAACCCTGCCAGGCTGTCTGGGTTCCCCTCTGACACTGTCCTCTGCTCCTCTCCTGAACCTGTGCCTTCCATCTGCACTGCACCCCTCAGCCTATACTGACCTACTCCACCTCACCCTGCACCCCTCACTATGCACCCTGCACCCACCCCACAGCACCCTGCACCCCTCACTATGCACCCTGCACTCACCCCACAGCACCCTGCACCCCTCACTATGCACCCACAGCACCCTGCACCCCTCACTATGCACCCTGCACCCCTCACTATGCACCCTGCACCCACCCCACAGCACCCTGCACCCCTCACTATGCACCCACCCCACCCCCACAGCACCATGCACCCCTCACTCTGCACCCTGCACCCCTTACTCTGCACCCACCCCACAGCACCCTGCACCCCTCACTATGCATCCTGCACCCACCCCACAGCACCCTGCACCCCTCACTCTGCACCCACCCCACAGCACCCTGCACCCCTCACTATGCACCCTGCACCCCTCACTATGCACCCTGCACCCATCCCACAGCACCCTGCACCGCTCACTCTGCACCCACCCCACAGCACCCTGCACCCCTCACTATGCACCCTGCACCCACCCCACAACACCCTGCACCCCTCACTATGCACCCTGCACCCACCCCACAGCACCCTGCACCCCTCACTATGCACCCTGCACCCACCCCGCAACACCCTGCACCCCTCACTATGCACCCTGCACCCACCCCACAGCACCCTGCACCCCTCACTATGCACCCACCCCACAGCACCCTGCACCCCTCACTCTGCACCCACAGCACCCTGCACCCCTTACTCTGCACCCACCACACAGCACCCTGCACCCCTCACTATGCACCCTGCACCCCTCACTCTGCACCCACCCTACAGCACCCTGAACCCCTCACTATGCACCCTGCACTCACCCCACAGCACCCTGTACCCCCCACACAGCACCCTGCACCCCTCACTATGCACCCTGCACCCCTCACTATGCACCCTGCACCCCTCACTCTGCACCCACCCCACAGCACCATGCACCCCTCACTATGCACCCTGCACCCCTCACTATGCACCCTGCACTCACCCCACAGCACCCTGAACCCCTCACTCTGCACCCTGCACCCACCCCACAGCACCCTGCACCCCTCACTATGCACCCACCCCACAGCACCCTGCACCCCTCACTATGCACCCTGCACCCACCCCACAGCACTCTGCACCCCTCACTATGCACCCTGCACCCCGGTTTACTGCCCCCCGTCCGCGCCTCCTGTTTTTATGATGTTGTACCGAGACCATGACATTTTCTTCCTGCACCACGCCTAAAATGAATGCCCTGCCCCCAAATTATAATAAGACTTTGTGTGTGCAAGAACTGCAGGTAAGTAGCATGGTGCAAAAGCAGAATGGATTTCAATGCAACTGTATTTTTAAAATGCTGAATGCACCTTTTTTCTGCAGGAAACAAAGGCATGGCAGCCCATTCAAATCAATGGGCTGCTGTGCCTGCACAAATTAGGGCCGCCAAAACACATAGATGTGAACCAGCCAGGCCCAAAATAAGCTGGAGGGGGGCCCAAAAAAATGTTTGCCCAGGGCCCAAACCATATTAAAGACGGCCCTGCCTGGCTGAAGAGATACAGTGCAGAAGGAAGTAAGGCAAGTGAAATAGGCAGGTAAAGGTTGCAATGGGTAGACAGAGCTCATGAAAGGAAGGTCATGTACCAGAAGGCAGAGATAGCAGGTTAGGTCACAGCTAAACATGATTTAGCTGAAGACAAATAAACAGCCTCTTCTTGCAGTGCTCCAGTTTATATAAGCTGTTTGGAGCCAACACCAGTGCCGAGAATGCATAAATGCTAATGCATGTCTGGTGATCATAGTATGCAAACGGGTATGCAAATACACTAGTGTTCTATGCTTGGACAAACTGGTCCTTATTTAAAAAAATAGTCAGGCAGTGCTAGAACTCTCCAATCAGCAGGGAGCATGCGTTTTGCTAATTGCAGAGCTATGGGTCTGACTCAGTAGAGAGTGTATTGGACCTCTACAAAGAGACTACTGCTCCACACAGAAAGAAAAAGAGTGAATGCTCCTGCCATCCTCTCATTTCAATCATCAGTTGAGAAGGACAGAAAAACAAAAAAACTTCCAAAAAATGTAATTACACAGGACTCTTTACAAAGGTTTTTCAATGAATCACATCAAAAACTGGTATAAGTCCAAAAACAGTAACTAATGTAAGAGGTATTTAAAATTGGTTGGGAAAACTGGGATATTTAATAAAACCCTAATTTGTGAAGACTTGTGTATATTTAAAATTATTGCTCATGCATTACCCCTTCATTGCAAAGATAACATGTTAAACCTGAACATTAATTCACAGTACTTTTGGTTCTGACACTTTTTTTAAAGAACAGTAAAAAAGTTAGGGCAGGGGGGCGTGGCCTGGACGGAGACCAGAATGGCAGCCTAATCCTTGTGCTCCTGCGACCCGGGGACTGTTTGAGCCTTTTTTGCGGAACCTACCTCTCGATTTACACCATGAGCAGAGCCACCCGAAGCTCCTCGACATCCCGAGTGCTAGGTGAGTCCAGCTCCCAGCATTCTAGGAATATCCCGGACATATTCCGGTCTCAACGCACCGCGGCACACGCGGCCATGCAGGCCCAAGCCCCAAGCCCGCCTAACTCGGCACCCGAATTGCTGACCCAGAGCTCTGTGACGGACGTGGGACGTTCTCCCCCTCCCTGTCTTTCTGACCTGGAGACGATGACTGCTGACATCAAGAACGCAGTCACGGCGGCGGTTGCTGATCTTAAGGCGGAGATCCGTGCGGTTGCCCATCGGATTGACGAAGTAGAACAGACCACCCAGACGCACGCGGCCGCCATTCGGCAAGTACAAACCACCTATGACTCACAACTCGCCCATCTCCTGGAGCTCCACAGACATGTCGAGGACCTTGACAACCGGGGCAGAAGGCACAACATCCGGGTTCGGGGTATCCCGGAGAGCGTGGACCCGGGGACCCTGCAACAGACCCTCTGCTCTATATTTAATGATTTATTGGAGCGCCCGGCAGAGGATCCTGTCGACATGGAGAGGGCCCATCGAGCTCTGCGCCCCCAACCCCAGGTTAATGAGCCACCCCGTGATGTGATCTGTTATGTGGTCAACTTTCAACTGAAGGAGGAAATCCTCCGCAAGGCCAGGGATAGAGGCAGGATCCTCCATAATGGCGCAGAGATTAAACTTTTCCAGGACCTTTCCCAGATAACGCTCCAGAATAGGCGCGCTTTACGCCCCCTGCTGGACACTCTGCGAGCCAGAAACATTCGCTACCGCTGGAAGTTTCCCTTCGCTTTGTCAGCCTCCAACAGAGGGCGCTCGGCCCTCCTTCGTACACCAGAAGACCTTCCATCCTTTTGTGAGCAGCTTGATCTCCCGCCTGTCGACCTTCCGGAGTGGTATGCCTTCTATTTCCCGTCGGAACCCTGGCTTCCGGTTTCCACAAATCCGTCGCCCAAGGCCCAGCGACACAGATCAAGGCGACGCAGGACCGGCCCGGCATCACTGAGTGACCAAGACCCACGTCGCGATGTCTACCGACATAACCCGGCCTCCCCCTCCACACCGCCTAGGGGTAGGGACCGGGTTGCGGACTAACCCCGCACACTCTCTTACTCCAAGTGTCGCTGCCCCTGTTCACCCAAGCCCGCCCTCCACGGTTTCAGCCTGCTGAGGAGATTTACGGCGCTTGCACACCTCTGTATGACCTGTCGCCCAGAACCCGGCAGCTGTGTAAGCACCCTCCCCTTTCCTTTTTTTTTTTTTTTTTTTTTTGATGTGTGACTGACTTCTGCCGCAGTGAGGGACCCTTGAGTATATTTCACATGTGATGCGGTAAGACTCTAGCTAACCCAGACTGTCCTGCCGCGCTGCCCGCTTCTGTGACGCATGCCACTGTCTTGCCCTCCCCACCCTGGAGGCCCACCACCCCTATTACCCCTGCATTCCTTGCTGCTCACGCTTGTGTCGGGTCAAGAAGGACTTCCGTGCCCCCCCCCCCGTGTCCCCTTTCCTTCCCCCCCCCCCCTCCCCCCTTGTTTTAATCAGTAATGCATTCATGCTTCATTTCTACTGTGGGTTTGTTGCTTGTTAATTACATGCATTTCATGTTCGCTGTTCAGGCCTGTGAAGGGGTAGTCGCAGGTAACCTCCGATACGGCTGTGTGACTCCGCTGCACCTGATGGATTTAGACTGGACATTCCTGCTTGAGGGTTGGGCTCACTACCCGATATCTGCGCCTTTTGGATGAATGTATGACTCTTGTATAGTGTGTATTGAATGTCCCTGGGGTTATATACGATACGGTCCCTTGTGCTGTGCGACTTCCTGCAAATTATCCATGTCATGCGGCCCCTATTAGTTATGCGGTATGTGGCCCCCTCTGGGCTGTATTGTGTGTGGCTCCCTGTACGTTGCATTAAGTGAGTCTGGCCCCCTGTATGTCCTGTGGTGTGTAGCCCCCCTGCCTGCTCTAGGGTGCATGGCCCCCTCTAGGTACTACGATGAGTGGCCCCCTTTATGCTCTATAGTGCGTAGCCCCCTTTATATTCTAGAGTGTGTGGCCCACTGTGTACTGTATGATAGGTGGTCTCCTGTATGTATGTTACGTAGTGTGTGGCCCCCCCTGTGCTTATGTTTTTGGTAAGTGTTCTCCCTGCATGTCGTGTAGTGTGTGACCCCCCCTGCAAGTTGTATTACCCTATATGGGTTATGTGATCTGTAGCCCCTGTTTACTGGGGAATGCTGGGATCCCGATATATTGATCTAAGCCCCCCCCTGGATGTAATTCCTTTACCTTTTAAGCACGCTTTTGTTTATGATTGTCCTTCTGATCAAACGGATCACTCCATGATCTTGCTGAGATGCTCTGATCCTATGCTTTACCTCACTGCACATTTTTGAGGGGGGAGGGGGTAAAGATTTTATGTTTGTTATCCTCTTCTCCTCTATTTTTGCCGTATCTCCCCATAGGTCTCTCATTTCATGCAGGCGTTTGTTAAATATGCGGGAGCAACTCGAGGTGGCACTTGATGACATTTGGTAAACTTGTTCTGTTTCTCTTTGTTTTCACAGTTTATATTGTTTTACATTTTACGCTCTGATTATAATTAGATGTTTTTCCATGTACATTACGGGTGATGCCCGTCCATTTTTCTTCCTCTCAATTTTGTAGGTTCCCCACAGTAAGCACCCTTCCTTTAGCTGGCTCTCTACCTCAGTCCCTGGGCCGTACCTTCCTTGAGGTTTTCGTCCCTTCTTTCGTCCCCACACAGCAGTCCCATTGGGATTCTCGCTGACCCTCCAGACTCCTCCCTTCTTAGGTGTATTAGCAGGTCTAAAATCACCTCTGGTTTATTTTTATCTTCTCTACGATTTCCCTCTCTCCTCTTGAATTCTCCCTTTACCCCTTTACTTTCCTTCCCCTTCCACTGCTCTCCCCTCCTTTCTCTTGTTTCTTAGGTTTTCCCTCCAAACCGTACCTTCAGATTGGTTCCGTGCCAGCCCCCCTGGTGGGCCAACTCGTTCTTCAGCCGTCTATTTGTGCCTCGCCCGTTTGGCCCACTGCTCTCCTTATTTTTCCCTGGTGCCAGACTCCGCGACGGTGACCATAGACCATGTCTCCCCTGACCTTGAAGTGCTTGTCCCTGAACGTGAAAGGTCTGAACTTACCAGAGAAGAGATCCCAAGTTCTATCCTCTCTCACTAAACACAAAGCCCACTTTATTTTCCTCCAGGAAACCCACTTCCGCTCGGACGCCGTCCCTAAACTCTCTAACCATATCTACAAAACCGCCTTCCACGCCACTAACCCCTCTTCCAAGACGAAGGGGGTTTCGATCCTAGTATCTAGGCACGCAAACTTTCATCTATCTGACTCTCTCATTGACCCGGAAGGCAGATACATTTTCCTTAAGGGTTCTTATGAATCGAGACCCATCACGCTTGCTAACATTTACTGTCCTAATGAACGACAAGTGGCCTTCTTTAAATCAATGGGCAACCTATTAACTTCCTTCCAGTCGGGCATCCTAATTCTGGGTGGGGATTTCAATGTCCCCCTGAACCCGTTACTGGACTCCTCTACGGGTGCCTCTGCCTTGACCTACAGGGCATTGAGGCAGATCAACCTACTCCTTCAATCCCTTACTCTCCACGACTCCTGGCGCACACTTTTCCCCTCTGTTAAGGATTACACATTTTATTCCGCTCCACATCTAAAATACTCCAGGATCGATTACTTTTTCTTATCCCAGTCGGACCTTACCCTTCTCCAGCAGGCCACGATAGAGCCCATGTTCCTGTCGGATCATCACCCGATCAGCATCACCCTAGCTTTCCCTGACACGCCCTCCAGAACGAAGACCTGGCGTTTGAATGCATCTATACTTAAAGACCCTTCTGTGATTGACCAGTTGCGCGCACGTATTCAACTATACTTTGCTGAAAATTCAAACCCAGAGATCTCGCCTGTCTCCTTGTGGGAGGCACACAAATGTGTGATCCGCGGAGAACTGATTGCCCTGGCCACAAAAGCTAAAAAGCAACATCAGGAGTATATTACCTCTCTCATGGAGAAGGTGAAGGCCCTTGAAACGGCCCATAAGAGGTCCCATGCCCAGGCAACTCTGCAAGACTTGCTGCATACTCGGGCCTCACTTATGGAGGAGCTGGGCAGACGCTCTAGGAGACGATATGTCCTTGGCCAGAGAGTATTCTACGAGCAAGGCAATAAGTGCGGGCGCCTCCTGGCACGTACGGTGCAAAATTCAAAACTTTCAACTACAATTCACCACCTGCAGGGTCCGGGCGGTACCCGCCTGGTCAAGAATGAGGAGATCGCCAAAGAATTCGAGAACTTTTACTTTAAATTATACAACCTTCACCCGCAAGGTCCTTCCCAGACCAAGTCTGACCTGCGGTCTGACCAGATTAGAGAATTTCTCTCTCGGTATAGCCCCAAACCGCTCTCCCCACAACAATCACATGACTTGGAGGGTCCCATCTTGGCGTCGGAGGTAGCTATGGCTGTCAAACAAATGAAGACGGGGAAGGCCCCGGGCCCTGACGGATTGTCCCTTCAGTATTATAAATCCTTCTACGATACGCTTGGCGCTAGACTCCTGGACATATTCAACGCCCTTTCGGATCCCCAAACTAAACCTGGCAATATGTTAGCAGCTCACATAGCGGTGGTACCTAAGGAGGGCAAAGATCCCTCTCTGGTTACTAATTACCGTCCAATTTCACTTTTGAATGTGGACATTAAAATATATGCGAAAGTCCTGGCTAATAGACTGGCCCCCTTAGTCCCAGGGTTAGTCTCGTTAGACCAGGTGGGATTTGTCCCCGGCCGAGAGGCCAGGGACAACACCATCCGTACCCTGAACCTGCACCATTTCCTTACCTCCTCCAAATTACCTGGCTTCTTTCTCTCGCTCGACGCTGAGAAGGCGTTCGACAGGGTGGCCTGGGACTACATGCAGGAAGCACTCACGGCTTTGGGTCTGGGACCCCGTATGCTGTCTCATATCATTGCCCTGTATACTGGCCCATCGGCCAGGGTGAAAGTCAATGGCCACCTGTCGAACGCCTTTACCATCAGCAATGGTACACGCCAAGGTTGCCCCTTATCACCTCTGATCTACATTCTTACCTTGGAACCCCTCCTTAATAAGCTGAGAGATAACCCTGATATCCTGGGTATTAATGTGAAAGGGAGGGAATTTAAAGTCGCTGCCTTCGCAGACGATGTTCTCCTCTCTTTGCGGTGTCCTAGAATTTCCCTGCCCAACCTCCTCAAAGATCTGGAACATTTCGGCGCCCTGTCAAATCTAAAAATTAATCACACAAAATCGCAAGCATTAAACGTCTCCCTCTCCCCCCAAGAGGTCCTGCACTGCCGGGAGTTTTTCCCTTTTCAATGGGTGCAGGAATCTCTTACATACCTGGGGGTCCGTATCCCCTCCCGTCTGATGGACCTTTACTCCCAAAACTTTCTTCCCGCTCTCCTTCAGGCTCAAAAATGCCTTAAGGACTGGATGGGCCTGAACGTCTCCTGGTTTGGCCGGGCGGCCCTGATCAAGATGATAATCATGCCCCGCTTTCTCTATCTTATGCAGTCGATCCCTATCTCCTTGCCTACGGGCTTCTTTGCATCCTATAGGAAGGCCTGCTCCACCTTCCTCTGGAGGGGCTCTCAACCCCGCATCAAATACTCCAGACTAACCCTACCTAAATCTGGTGGTGGCATTGGTCTCCCGGATCTTCAGAAGTACCACAGCGCGTGTCATATCACAAGGATCGCTGATTGGAACATTCATGGCTTTAAAAAGCTTTGGGTCCTCCTGGAGAACAGCTTCTCGCCAAGCCCTTTGCATTTACTCCCATGGCTTCCCTCGAAGAATTGGCCCCAGTGCCTGGTGACGCATCCTCTTATCTACCCCTCGCTCCTAGCATACAAGAAGTCCCCGACGCTGGGATCCTTACCCCCTTATCCAAATCCCTTGACCTCCCTGCGAGGGAACCCAGACTTCCCACCGGGCCTCTCAAGGGATTTCTTGCGCCAGGAGTGGCCCTTTGAAGACGTACTGGCTACCCAGTTTTACTCGGCTGGTCGGCCCTTGACTTTTGAGGCGATTAATTCTCTGACTACAACGTCCTCGCTATCATTCTGGACCTACAGGCAGATCAGGCACTTCCTGTCGGCCACAGCCAGTCCATCGCTCTGGTCACGCCCTCTCACACCGTTCGAATCCCTTTGTCATCGCAAGACTCCTCAAAGACACCTGATCTCCCTTTTGTACACTCTTCTGGTGGAGGGTCCTCCCCAGACCCCCACCCCGCCACAACTCTCGTGGAATAGAGATCTCCAGGCGTCTTTGTCACTGGAGGATTGGAGCACTATCTATGAATCTGCTCACAAGGGCTCTTTGAATGTGGCCATTCAAGAGAATGGTTACAAGGTGATCACTAAGTGGTATAGGACTCCGTCGCTTCTTCACAAGTTCTCCCCTAACATCCCCGACACGTGCTGGAGATGCGGTGTGGGTGTGGGGACCATGCTCCACATATGGTGGGAATGCGAGGCCCTCCAGCCCTTTTGGAAAGAGGTCCATAATCTCATTTCACACGTCACTACCTATACCCTGGATTACACCCCCTCCCAGTTTCTCCTTCATCATACTTCACTCCCCAGAAAGGACTACTTCAGATCCCTGGCCATGCACATGGTCAACGCCGCTAGAGTCTGCATCCCTAGGCATTGGCGCTCTATCACAGTCCCGACAGTTAGAGAGTGGTTTGCACAGATCTCCTCCATAAGGGAGATGGAGGAATTGATTTATGTCTCGCAGGACAGAGTGCACAAATTTTCTTTCGTGTGGGCTTGCTGGAGCCATTTCGTCACCACGGATCGCTATCATCAGTATGGCCCTTGAGTTGCTTGGGGCGCTGGGCGCCCCACCCCCTGCTTTGGGGGGATATTTGGGTGGGGGGTCGGACGCGGAACCAATCTCACTCTTGTTCTCTCGGGCTCTCTTGCCCCTACCCCCCTCCCGTTTTCCCTTTTTATCCCCTTCTCTCTCCCTTTGTCCTTCTCTTGTGTCTTTTTCCCCTCCTTTTTCTCTTCACTTCTGGCTCTTCTGTTGTTACTTTACTTTTGGTCTCTTGTCCCTTGTCTTAGCACGATACATCACGCCTTATATACTGACTATGAACGGTGCCCTGCTTCACTTCCCCTCCTCTAAGTCTTGGGGGGAGGGATGGGGGAGGGGAAAACTGAAATTAACGATCCTCCGCCCTCCTCTGCTCCATTACACTTTTTGGGCATCGGTCCTGGTACAACGCATTATAAGCAAATTTTTTTTTTTTTTTTCTCTATCACCTCCTTGTTGTATCATGTATCATTGTCTCGTGCATGACTCTGTTGTTGTATCCTACTCTGTGACAATTATCTTGTCTTTTGTTCTTTGCTGTATTTTTTTTTTTAAATATATTTTTATTAAAGAAATTTCAAACAGAGTATGATGCGACAACAACTGTAAACTTTTGAAATGGCAAAAGAAGGAGAAGGGAGAGGTAACAGGGAAAGGGAGGGGGGGGGAAGAGGATGGGAGAGAGGGGGAGCTGCGTCTCTAAATAACACATACTGAGAACATAACGCAGCCTATCTGTGCTCTAGTTTGGGGGGAAGGGTGTGGGGTCAGGGGGGGAGGGGGGGGTCACAGTACAAGAAAGACATCTTCTCAAAGTTCGTTATATCCGTAGGGGTGAGGGTGTGCACCATAAACGATTTCCAGATATGGTAGAAGCGAGTCCTAGATCGCTCGTGGGTTAGGTCCGTGTTGAGTTTATCTTTGTAGAGTAGTTTCAGGAGATCCTTTTTGATTTGGGCAGTGGTTGGGGCGGTGTCGGAAATCCAGTTGTGAAGGATGGCTCTTCTAGCAAGAAGGAGGCAAATCAGGATCCAGTCTTTCCCAGGGTAGGCTTGGGGAGGTGACCAGGGGAGCAAAAGGGGGTCCCAGTGGCCGAAGATAAGTAACAAGGGGTCCTTGGGTATCCGTAACAAGGTTATGTCGAAGATATACTGGAGGACTTGGTCCCAGAAGGTGGCGATATGAGAGCAGGACCAGAAGCGATGAGTGAGGTTAGGCTTAGGTTGTTTGCACAGTGGGCATTCCGGTGAGGCGTGGGCACGACTAAAAGGGATATGAGCCCGGTGGACTATCTTAATCTGAGTTTCCCTCCAGACCTCGTTGGGAACCAGCTTGTGGACAGTGTTGAGACCATGTAGAAGCTTCTCCACCAATTCGGTGTCGGGGAAGTCCTTTGCCCAGTTGGCGGCCGATGAGAGCGTTAGGGGGGGGGTAGTTTGCAGAAGGAGAGGTAGGTATATGTCAGAGATCTTGTAGGAGCCCAGAGCGAGGAGGGATTCAATAAAGGAACTTTTGAATCTTTTAGTATCATCTCTACAAGCATTTTTCAGGAAGCTAATGCATTGCCCATATTGGAAAATATGTGACGGGGGAAGTAAGTATTTGTCGGCTAGCGCTCTAAAACCGATGGGGCGGCCCGTCTGTGGGTCGCATAGTGAGAAAAAATCATTTAGTCCCCTACTGTGCCAGAGGACGTAGGGTTGAGTCTCAAGGCCGGGGGAGAAGTTCGGGTTTCCCCGGATCGGGAGGTAGCGGGATATGTAAGAAGGGAGATTTAGGGATTTTCTGACCTCTCTCCAGGCGATGGCCGTATCTCTGAGGAGAAGGTTATGTTGGAGGGGTGGGGGAACAGATTTCCATGGGCAGTGGAGCAGGGCGGTGAGGGAGAAGGGGTTGACCATGGCTGATTCCAGGACGAAGTTTGAGTACCGGGAGGACTGGGTCACCCAAGCTAGACTCGTCCTGAGTAGGCAGGCCAAGTTATATGTCCTGATATTGGGCAGGGCTATACCACCCTCGCGTCTGGGAAGATGGAGTTTGGCAAAAGCTATACGTGCCCGCTTACCCCGCCAGAGAAATTTGGATATGGCTGAATTTAGGGTTTTGACATCTGAATGGCGTAGTAGTAAGGGAATGGTTTGTAGGGGGTACAGTAGACGGGCAAAACTGACCATTTTCACTAAGTGACATCTTCCCAGAAGCGAGAGAGGCAAATCCATCCAGTTAACCAGTTCCTGTGCTATTTTTGCAAACAGCGGAGGATAATTGAGATGGTATAGGGAGGAGGGTATCCTACCTATTTTAATTCCCAGGTACGTGATATGGGATTTCGCCACCGTGAACAGGGAACCCTGGGTCCAGGGGGGGACCCCAAGGGAACCTATGGGGAGGATTTCGCTCTTGCTATAATTTATGCGGAGCCCCGAGCACTTTCTGAAGATATCGAAGGTGTCCTTGATCGTGATCATGTCCTGTGAGGGGTTGGAAGTGAATATGAGGACATCATCAGCAAAGAGGGAGGTGCGTATGTCGTGATCGCCCATCTTGATACCATGAAGGGGGGCGACTTGGGATAGATATCGAGATAGGGGTTCTAGGGCAATATTAAAGAGGAGAGGGGATAGTGGGCAGCCCTGTCTAGTGCCTTTGTGGAGACGAAATTCGTCTGATAGGAGGCCCGCCGCCACCAGTTTTGCGGAGGGGGCAGTGTACATAGCCTTTATGAGATGGGCGAAGGGGCCTTGGAAGCCCATTGTGGCCATAACCATGGAGAGCCATTCGAAGCTGACATTATCAAAGGCCTTCTCTGCGTCTAGCGTGATGATGGCATGGTCACCTTCCGGGTCGCCTTTTGCATGCTCTAGGGCTAGCATTACCTTACGGATATTCATAGTGGCTGTCCTCCCTTTCACGAAACCAGATTGGGCCGGATGTATCAGGGAGGGTATGATAGTTGCCAATCTGGTGGCAACAATTTTGGAGAGGATCTTTATGTCGAGATTTAAGAGGGATATGGGCCTGTAGGAGCCGGGTTCTAGAGGGTCTTTCCCTTTTTTCTCTAATAGCTTGATAATGGCCTGGTTGCCTGTGGATGGGTAGGAGCCTCCTGCCCAGATGTGTTGGTAGACTTCGTGGAGGGTAGGGACGAGTGTCTCGCGAAAGGATTTATAGAATTCACCCGTAAAGCCATCGGGGCCTGGGGCCTTGGAGGGGGCAAGGTTTTTAATGACATTATGAATCTCCAAAGCGGAGATGGGGGCGTTCAGGGTCTCCAATTGGGGGGGGGAGACTCGATCTAGGGTAATGTTTTGTAGGAAATTTAGGGCCGTTGGGATATCTATCGGGTCAGGGGCATATAGGGATGAGTAGTATTGACGCATAGTGTCATTGATATCTTTTGGGGTGGTGTGTACAGTGCCCGAAGTGTTCCTGAGAGAGGTGATATGCGTAGGGCGATTCGGGCCCTTGCTCAGTTTCGAAAGCAATTTCCCTGCCTTGTTCCCGAATTTGTGTAAGGAGGCGTCCAAGCGTGCCTTTTGGGTCTGTTCAAGGGTCGCAGCCCATGTGTCAAAAGATTGTTTAGCCGTAAGCCAGACATCTCGGTTGGACGGGGAGTTGTCCGTGTAGAGGGAACGTTGAGCCAGGTGTAGTCGTGCACTGGCCAATTTGTAGTGCTTGAGGGCATTTCTTTTGAAAGAGGCAGCATATGCTATTACACAGCCCCTGAGGACTGCCTTGCCCGCCTCCCAAAAAAGGTTGGGGTTGTTGGAATGCAGTGCGTTGTTAGAGGCGTAATCAGTCCAGACCGTCTCTAGGTGTTGTTGGAAGTCGGCGTTATTTTGGAGGTAGGAGGGGAAACGCCAAATTTTGGGGTTGGAGTGCAGGTCGGGGTCGTCGAGAGTGGAGGATATCGGGGCGTGGTCAGAGATCGCGATGTCATGAATGTCAGCATCAGTAAGAACCGGAAGGAGGGCGTCAGAACAAAATAAGTAATCTAGTCTCGTGAAGACGTTGTGGGGGTTGGAATAGAATGTAAATTCCCTATCTGCCGGGTGGTGCAGGCGCCATATGTCGTGGAGGTGGAGGGAGTCTATCGTAGATGCCAAAAGTGTCTGGCCAGGGGACGGCGAGGGGGGACGTTGCTTCCTGTTGGAGGATCTGTCGTCTGTCTGGTGCATGATGGAGTTAAAGTCCCCGCCCAACAAGTGAGGGAGGGAGGGGTCACGCAGCACCCACGTCGTAAGGTCCCCAAAGAATTTGCTTGTGGGGTTGTTAGGGGCATAGACATTGGTGATCACTATGATCCTAGCACCCAGTTGGACTCGTGCAGACACAAAACGGCCCTCAAAGTCTGATTCTGTAGACATGACCGTGCATGGGAGGTTTTTGTTTATAAGGATCATTACACCCCCCTTACGGCCGTTGGAGTCGGAGCCAAGGACCGGGCCCACCCATAGTTTTCTCATACGTGGGAAGTCGGGAGTGGATAAGTGCGTTTCCTGAAGGAGGGCTATATCTGTTTTTAGACGTTTAAGGTGACGCAGGATTTTCATTCTCTTGTTGGGGGAACGAAGCCCCTTGACATTCCAAGAGATTATTTTCATGGTGGGAGGGCCAGAAGAGGGATGTGGGCTGCATTCGGGACCAGAGTGTATGGTAGAATGTGGAACTGCATGGGCAGAGAGCGTAGAGGAAGCGATGAGCTGTAGTTAACCATGGGGAAGATTGAGGAAGGGAGCGAAGATGTAGGAATGGACATGTTTGTGGGTGTATGAGTGACCATAGCACATAGGACAGAGCACACAGTAAAAGGTTCCGATGGGGGGAGTGGTGGGGGGGGGCAAGGATAACAACAAACATAGTTAGGGAACTTCACTTTTTTCCACATGGAGTCACTGAGTAGGTCAGCTCCCAACACAGGACTCGCACCGCTGATATGTCACCCGCCACGCTTAAGAGGGGGGTGGGCCAGAGGCAGCGGGAGTAAAGTGTGGGGGATGAGTAGTGTGCAGGGGCACCATTGGCATAAAGAAGGAAGGGGGGGTAGTAGCCCGCATGTAAAAAAAATTGTCAACAGCAGATAACAATGTACAAATGTATAATAATGAGCAAGAACACAGAATAGTAATTGCAGGGGTTGTACAGAGAAGAAATATGATGGAACAAAAAAAAATAAGAAAAAAAAGAAGAACTTTCAGCCTACCGGTCGACCTCAGGCATAAGGGAGAGGGGATGGCTCGTCAGAGGGAACCAAAAGCTGTGTCAGCAGGAAACTGTGCCGTGTACCAGGAGGAGGGGGTTCAGGATGAGGAGAGCTGACGTTGCTCCGGTCCCGAGGCTCTGAAGCGTTTGGGTGAGTCTTTCCGTGGGCTGCCTTGTTCCAGGGCCCGGTTCAATGACGCCGGACTAGGAGAAGGGTTGGCATGAGACCCAGAGCGGTGTGACCTCAGGAATGCTTCTGCTGCAGATGGATCGTGAAAAGAGAGTTGTTCCCCGTTGGGGGCCCTGAGCCGGAGCACGGCTGGGAAGGCGAGAGTGAATTTAACTTGCATCCGATGAAGCTCCGAGCAGATCTGTTGGAAGGCCTTCCTTCTCTTAGAGACGTCAACCGAGTAGTCCGCGAAGACCAGGATATTCATGCCGTCTATCCGGAGGTTTCTGGATTGTCTGAACTTCTGTAGGATGAGGGCCTTCTCCGAGTAGTTCAGGTACTTGGCAATCACAGGACGGGGTGATTTACGATCGGAATTGAAGATACCCATACGGTGAGCACGTTCGACTGTGCAGGGACCTGGAAGGCCTAGAGCCTCTGGAATGCGGCGTGAGCAGAGGTCTGAGAGTGCCGCGGGCTGGAGCGACTCCGGGACACCAACGAAACGTAAGTTACTTCTCCTAGATCTGTTCTCCAGGTCATCCAGCTTGTCCAGTATGTATTTATTGGTCTTATCCTGGGCCATTTCGGTGGATTGGGCCTGGTACAGCTCCTCCTCAATGTTGGTGATACGATGCTCTGCCTCGTTCAGCCTGGACGCGTGTTCCCCCACCTGGGCCTGCAGTTTTTGCATGCCTGCTCCCACTGCCTTTTCCACAGAAGCAGCTATCATAGGGGCCAGCAGCGCTGCTACTGCTTGTGCTATTAGGTCTATATTGTGGAGGTCCCCTTGGTGTGGAGAGGCTGGGGACGTTGAGGCAGTCTGTGTATGTGGTGGGGGTGAAGGTTCAGCACTCACCTCCATCGCGGGAGCCGTTTCCACAGATGGATCCGGATAGGCCGAAGCCGGGGCCTCGATTTGCGGCTGCCCCGTCCGCGCCGCCGCGGCCGCGTACGATCGCGCGCCGTTTTTTTCTAGGTACTTGTCCATCTTCCCCTCGGGGATGGTGGGCAGTGTTGGGGGTAGTCTGTGGCGGGTTTGCCGAGTTTATAGGCTGAATTTTAGCCTGGTTGCGGGAGCTGCTGAGGGGAGCAGCTACTCCATGCGGCGCCGGAACCGGAAGTGTTCTTTGCTGTATTTTAATTGAATAAACACTTTTTTTTTTTTTTTTTTTTTTTCCATAAAAGTTAGGGCAGATAATTTATTCAATATATACAGGCAGGTTACAGTGTAAACTATTTTATTCCTCTATTGAACATGGATTTGCATGGCTCTTCTCCTCAGGTTGATGAAAATCAAGCAGCTGGGCAAAGATTAATAATTGTAATTTTCACCAGAAGATAATTGATTCATTTTAATTAATTAAATAGACCACACTATCCATCTCCTAGCTGAGAAATTAATACAGTTTTCCTAATTAGAATTTGAAGGAAATTAATAGTTTTATTTTAAATATCCTGCACTGATGTATAGCAAGGAAAATGCAATAGCTCCCCCATACTGCCCTTCCTAGACTTTTTATTGTAATGAGTACTATTTACTGTAAATGTTTTAACATGCCAAAGTGAGCACAATTATTTCAGTTTACAACTTACTGTTCTGATCGAATTATAACAATCTAATTAGAGATGAGCTGCAGGTTCAAACTGAACCTATGTTTAGCAAATAGCGAATAACAAGACTAAATGGGGTGTTTAACCAAGCTGAACCTCTTGGCTGCAGCCAAAAGGCAAGCATTGAGCAACAGTATTACTAGGTCTGCTAAATGCAACAGCTTCTCGCTCAGGCTTGATGTTAGGCAGCCAACAGCCACTGGCTTTCTAGTAACATATCCCCACCTGGCCCATTCAGCTGTCAGACTTGGATTTTGGCTGATAGATGAATGTGAAAAAAGGAGGGGCAAGGGTGGTGATTGAAACTTAAAAAAAAATTGTGTGGGGGTTCTCACAAAGGTTAGATCAGACCTTTAAGGTCTGTTATGGATTTAAAGGGGTAACCCCAAGCAAAAATAGAAAAAAATGCTTTTCATCATGTGGGTCTACATTGCAGGATGACAATTGATTGGGGGAATGAGTACAGGTACACAATACTCCTTACTCATTCATATGGGGAGGGAAATCTGGATTCCCCATATTTTAAAAGGTGGCTTACATACTCCAATAAGCTCCACAACCATAGACCCCCACAACCACCAGGCCAGGATTGTAGGGGAGAAGCCAATGTCCCTGTTAACATTGGAACAAGGTGCTTTGCCGATGGCAAGGCAAGGTACCCTCTACATGTTGAGGACATGTTGCCTGGCATGATTCAAGAGGATAATCCGATCGTGTGTACACAAGTCAATTGGACTAAAGTCCAAAATACAAACACGCATGCTCAGACAACAATAGCAGAAGTTGCCCAAAGGGTGGCGGTAAAGAGCTGAAAAACCATGTGATTTGGTGAAAGTTGTCTGAAATGTCCTGCTATGTGTATGCAGAACAAGTTCACGGCCAACGCCCATTCAGACCAAAATCCACGGAAAATTCTGATGGAAGTCCGATCGTGTGTATGAGGCTTTAGATGTTGTTTTGGTAATTTGTAAAAGATGCAATTGTTTTTTAATGGGTCCTGAAAATTAAGGAGACTACTTACAACTATCTTGGACCTGTTTTTGTGCCACAAATTGTCCTCATTAGTCACAATACGGTAATAAAACAAATATGAGATAAAAAAAATCAACAGTACACAAATAATGATTAAATACACACAGGCCTCGTACACACGACTGAGGAACTCGTCGTAAATGAAATATCGTTTTCCTCAACGAGTTCCTTGTTAGGCTTCCGATTGGACAGCATCATTTAGTGGGAGGGCGTTACCATGGTGATGTCCACTATTTATTCAGCTAGTCTAGGTATGCGTGTACCCGCTTCAGAAGACGTAATGATAACGGAACGTGCGTAAAGCGGACACACGCACACCCACACGCACTTCAGGATTGACCAGCTCACTGTTAGTGGAACGCACGCCGTTCCCACACTGGTACGACTACTTACCGGATTCTAAGTGCTGTGAACAGTACTGCCTATACCCTATAGGGATAGGCTGTTGGATTGTATTTGTCTTTCTTTATTTTTGTTCTTTTATTATTGTACTGGCTGCAGACTTTTTTTCACCCTGCTTAACATAGCCAATTGTGCTATTTTTGTATGGTATTTTATACATGCACGCCCTCTACTGGCAGTGCCAATAAAGATTTTTATAGTGCTTTTTACAAACTTACTACGCTATGGTAGTCTATTTTTTCCCCTTGGAGGAACATTAAAGTTGTACGGAACACAGCCATCTGGATCCAGGACACACATCAGAAGCCCAGGAACGAGGGAGCAGCATAAAGGAGCAGCTTAACTATACGCATTCTACCCCAGCAGGGGTGAATGCCTCTGGTGAGTGGGGAACCATAAGGGGGAGCACCGGACCCACTACGAAGAGCACCCAATGTGTTGTTTATGATCACCTATTCACTTAGGAGCACCTTGGACTAATTACTGTCTCAGCTATCCTATATTATCCATGATAAATGGACTTGTGCACCTAATCTGGACTTATGACTGCCGATTGTGTCCATCTATTTTGTTCACTCCATTAATTGCTCCCCTAGGCCCCTATTGGGTCTACAGTTGTGTTCAAAATTATTCAACCCCCCAATGCTGTAAAGGGTTTTAGGGAATTTAGTGTACATGGAGTTTAGTTGTAATTGAATTCAGAATGAAATCCTACAAGGACTTCTTAAAGAACCATATGCAACTAAAATGACATCAATTGGTTTTGTAATACAATAGTAAATGTTTATTTTGTGAATTCTTCATTTACACAATTATTCAACCCCTTAAAGCAAGGATCTCCAAACTACGGCCCTCCAGCTGTTTCGGAACTACATTTCCCATGAGGCATTGTAAAATTCTGACATTCACAGACATGACTAAGCATGATGGGAATTGTAGTTCCTGAACAACTGGAGGGCCGTAGTTTGGAGATCCCTGCCTTAAAGACTACCACTCTGAAGAACAGAGGTTCATTGAAGTGTTTTCAATCAGGTATTGAAAACACCTGTGGATGTCAGGGAGCAGCAATAAAGCCTAATAAGCACCAATTAGGCAGCTTTAAAATGACTGATACTCAGCTCCTTCTAGACATTTACTGGTGTGGTTACAAACATGGTAAAGTCAAGAGAATGGTCCAGAAAGACAAGCAAAGAGGTGATTACTCTTCACAGGAAGGGCAATGGCTATAAGAAGATTGCAAAGATGTTAAACATACCAAAAGACATTATAGGAAGCATCATTCGCAAATTCAAGGCAAAGGGCACTGTTGAAACACTACCTGGTCGTGGCAGAAAGAAGATGCTGACTTCGACTGCTGTGCGCTACCTGAAGCGTAGAGTGGAGAAAAGTCCCCGTGTGACTGCTGAGGAACTGAGAAAAGATTTGTCAGATGTGGGTACTGAAGTTTCTGCTCAGACAATACGGCGCACACTGCATAATGAAGGCCTCCATGCCAGAACTCCCAGGCGCACCCCCTTGCTGTCTCCAATGAATAAGAAGAGTTTACTGCAGTATGCCAAAAGTCATGTGGACAAACCACAGAAGTTTTGGGATTGTGTTCTGTGGACTGATGAAACAAAATTAGAACTGTTTGGGCCCATGGATCAACGCTATGTTTGGAGGAGGAAGAACAAGGCCTATGATGAAAAGAACACCTTGCCTACTGTGAAGCATGGCGGGGGGTCAATCATGCTTTGGGGCTGTTTTGCTTCTGCAGCTACAGGGAAGCTTCAGCGTGTGCAAGGTACCATGAATTCTCTTCAGTACCAGGAGATATTGGATGACAATGTGATGCAGTCCGTCACAAACCTGAGGCTTGGGAGACGTTGGACCTTTCAACAGGACAATGATCCCAAGCATACCTCCAAGTCCACAAGAGCATGGTTGCAGATTAAAGGCTGGAACATTTTGGAGTGGCCATCGCAGTCACCAGACTTAAATCCAATTGAGAACCTCTGGTGGGACTTAAAGAAAGCAGTTGCAGTGCGCAAGCCTAAGAATGTGACTGAACTGGAGGCTTTTGCCCATGACGAATGGGCAAGGATACCCGTAGATCGCTGCAAGACACTTGTGTCAAGCTATGCTTCACGTTTAAAAGCTGTTATAACTGTAAAAGGATGTTGCACTAAGTAGTAAGATTGAATGTCACTTGGGGGTTGAATAAAACTGATAATGATGTGAGCACAGAAAAGACATTTGTGATTATTTCATAATAAATGTTATGTTATATTTGTCTGACCTACACGTGCCTATTTGATTTAATTGTAAGCAGGATGACTGAATGATCAAAATCAATGTCAAACTGGCCAAAACAATCCATTTCAGTGGGGGTTGAATAATTTTGAACACAATTGTAACTGTACACTTAGGAGAGCATTTGCGTTTTATCTGCCTATGACTGGACCCACCCAGTATTTAGTTCCTATCTGTACTTTATTATATTTATTTTGTCTCTATATATGGCATAATTTGTTCTGAACTTTACCATACCTTATTAACCAGATGTATGCTTGAATACTACATAGCACCTCATGAGGTAACATTGTTTCACTGGCTTATACTCCGTATTGGTACTCACACCTATTATCTTAGCCGGTTATTTGGTTTGAGGTTCAGACAGATATTTCTGTCACCCTTCACTCAACAGGGAAGGTTGTCCCTATAGGCCACACCCACCATCAGATTGAGGTACCTATTGGCCCAGACCCACAACCTATCTACGACAGCGCCACCACCCCCACTTTTCTTTCCAACGCCATACTTAACATGGCATACGATGGAACTTCGTAAACTTACCCCTGATATAGCAGGGGTAAGTTTACGCTTACGGAAACAACGACGAGGCGGCGCAAAAACGTTCGGGAATCGGCGTATCAGACTCATTTGCATAGGCAAATGAGAAAACGACATAAAAGCCACCTAGCGGCCGGCGTAACATTACACTTAAGATCCAACGGAGTAAGTGGCTTACGCCAGTCGGATCTTAGTGTAAAACCGGCGTATCTTGTTTTGTGAATACAAAAAAATTATATGCCGGTGGGATTTTCGAATTATGCCAGTGTATCTGCAGATACACCGGCGTAATTCTTTTGTGAATCTGGCCCATTGTGTTTTTTTCAAAATTGTAGCTGTTTTTTTTATAGCGCAAAAAATAAAAACCACAGAGGTGATCAAATACCACCAACAGAAAGCTCTATTTGTGAGGAAAAAAAAATTGTTTAGGAACAGCAGCCAAATCTCCCGGGGCTAAAGTGGTTAAGACAGCCAAGATCAGTTGCAGTTGGTAACAAACTCTCTCCTAACACTCCCATGGTAGTACAAGCATACTAATCCAGCTGGTATGCTCACAAATGAAAAAAAGAAGATCTCTCTCTGTATCTCTTTGATCATTCTCTGTATCTTGAAATCACTGTACCTTTAATTAAAAAAAAAATGCACACACATATGTTACAAACTTCATAAATATCTTATCTGTATGAGATCAAGTGAAAGAAAGATGCCCCTTGCTCTCGCCACTCTGACTGGCTAGTAGTGACACATCACAACAACGCTCTCCTGTTGCTGGAGTAAGCTGGTACACTGGTACACTAATAGAGCTCTACCCCTTATGTTCTTTTTTTGGAGGTCTGTGACACCACAGCAGAATCAGTGCCACGTGAACAAGTAGTGCATGATGTTTTCCTACTGTTCCAGTAACAATAACAACATTTTGTATTTCTGCTTATTTTCAGTCCCAATGACAATGGTCAGCATAAGAAAGAGTGGTCTCCACAATGGTCCCAGATATCAATAAAAATTCTAACCACCTCCCACTCAGTCCAAAACTAGAAAAAAATAGGTTTTGTCTGCTGTACTATTTTAACTGGTTCCCGACCGCCGCCACAGTAATACTGTGGCTCCCCTGGGCGAGCCGCCATAGCTGTAGGTTGGCCCTTTAAAATGCTGTAGGAGGCACGCATATGTGTCTGGAGCCAATGCGAGTGCCTGGTGGGAGCAATGACCCCCAAGCACCCGCAATCGCTCGCGGGATGTGTGTGTAAACACACACATCCCGGTTCTCTGAGGGGAGAAGAGACAGATCGTGTGTTCATGAACACCGATCTCCCTCCTACCCTAGTCAGTCCCATCCCCCTACAGTTATAACACACCTAGGGAACACAGTTAACCCTTTTGATCGCCCCCTAGTGTTAACCCCTTCCCTGCCAGTGACATTCATACAATAAACAGTGCACTTTTATAGCACTGATCGGTGTATAATTGTCAATGGTCCCAAAAATGTGTCAAAAGTGTCCAATTTGTCTGCCCCAATATCGCAGTCCCAATAAAAATCACCGCCATTACAAATAAAAAAAAGAATAATAATACAAATTCCATAAATCTATCCCCTATTTTATAGACGCTAGGGGGAAAAAAGAAGGAGAGGCTGAACTTCTGGGCGATTTTGGTGCGGTGAAGTCAGCCAGAAGTGGGAGCGGGTACCTGTTAAAACCAGGTACCCACTCTCCCCCTGAAAGGTTCCAAATGTGGCAGCGGAGTTTCCCTCTTTTGGGTGGAGCTTCACTTTAAAGAGGATCTTCAGGCTGTTTTGAAACAAATTAAAAGTTAGCAGCTACAAATACTATAGCTGCTAACTTTTAATAAAAGGACACTTACTTGTCCAAGGATCCAGCCCCGCTTTCACCTGGGCCAGTTCTGTACTGGTCTTTGGATCCTCAGCACTGCCATGTTTACTAAAGGAAGCAAGCTGTGACTCTTTGCAGCTTCACAGCCAGGTCCCACAGCCTGCTGCGTACAATCACCTTCAGATTGCCTAGGCCCCCCAAAAACGTATTCAAAACTGGGGAAAACGTCCCCTTTTGAGTGAATTTCTGCTTTATTTGCTTAATAGCAGCAGACAAAAATTAGGCCACCAACTAGGCTATTCTGGCTGACAAAATGTATCTGGATCAGAAGATCACAACACACGGCTAAAGACACTTACGAATCCTCTGGCAGGTAACAGCTCACCTACATCTAGTTCAGATATGTTTTTTTTCTTTTTGCCTTTTGTCCAGCTTTAAAGTAGAAACTAAATGGTGCTCGCTCCATGTATTTTCAACATCATTAGGTTGAATGTGATTCTTTCACTGAAACATAACGGCTTGCTTACTGCTCTGGTCTACAAGTAATTTCTTGAACTTGCTTGACTATTTTTTCATTAATTCTGCATTTAATGCTTGTTTCAGTTATGTTTTCTGTGTCCAATAAATAACTTTAGTATTAAACTCCCCTGTACATATAGAGTATATAGTGTTATATGAATTTCAGAAGAAATGAAAAAGCAATTTGAAGGAGCATGAAGAAACGTGTCTTAGGAATAGTAGCAAGAGGAAAGATGGGTTCAGAGACTTGGAAATAATAGCTTCCTTCACTCACACTGCTTAATCTTCATCAGAACTGTCATAACCCAGCTTTGGAACGAAAAACTTTTTTTACAGTCACTTTGAAGAAAAGGCAACTTTTCGTAACTTGTTATTGATGATGTTTTCTACTTGCATAATCTGTTACTTAGTTCCAAAGCAGAACAAATAGCAATAAGTGTTTGGAATAGAATAATGAAATGCTGTGCTGCAGGATTTTGCTTCACATTAATTTGCTGAGTGCATTGTGCTCAACGGGTTAATTTTTCTACTTTCCTGACATGAAGAAAATCAGCAAGCTGAAAGAAATATTAACTTAAACAGATGTAAAGGATAAAACTGTGGTCAGCAATACTTCATCAAAGCTCTAAACCTCTTATTTTTATGTTCATATTTTGGGAAAAACAAATGCTGATTAAGGAGCAAACTGTAAATCAACACAAACATATTTATTTATTCCAGATAGAAAGAGATAAATAAAACCTATAATATCAATCCTGGCTTCCAATGCTTGCAATCAAATTCCCCAAACAAGCATACATTGATGTCCAGAATTGAATGCCAGTTATAAAGCTGGCTATAGACTAAAAGAATGTTAAATGTTTTGTTATAAGAACGTTCATTTGATTTTATAATAATTGATGAGGTGAAATTAACGTTCAATCATGGATCATGGATTTCTAATGCCATGTACACACGGTTGGATTTTCCGTCGGAAAAACCTTGGATGTTTTTTCTGACAGAATTCCCCCGAGCTTGGCTTGCATATACGCGGTCACACAAAAGTTCTCTGAACTTTCGACTGCCAAGAATGCTGTGATGTACAACAGTGTATTCAGTTTTCATTTGGTAAAGTATATTTGTTATGTTAAAAACAAACAAAATTTTGAAGTACTTTGTATGACATTCATTAAGCAGTCAAATGTACTGAGAATTTTCGTACAAATTTTTGTATGAATTTTTGCACAAATTTTCTTTCAAAAATCCACTAGACAGTTTAAGTACCTGACTGTGGAGCCTAGGATGATGAAGGTGGCTTCTTGTGCAATTCCCATCTGAGCAACCCTGGTAGTGGCTGCTAGGGCAGAGGAAGGGCACAGGTGAAAGGAAGATGTATTAGTGAGCTTTAGCTTGGAGACACAAGAGTCCGTCCAGTGGTGGTATGGATGATCACAAGTCTTGTTCAATGGCAGATAGACAGATGTAGAATCAGGATCAGGTTCAAGGTTAAGAACTGCCAGAAGTCGGTAACATGCTGGCGGTGGAGTATCAAATCAGGAAGCGGAGACAAAGTCATAAATCCAAGCCGAGGTCGATAACATAAGTGAGAAGCAGATATAACAGGCAGGGGTGATCCAAGAGAGGTGTCAGACATAGCCGGGTTAGGAACAAGGTTAGCAGACTTGGATTTGAATCAGGAACACAGGAACCAGAGCTGAAGACAATCCAGCACTAAGCCAGGAAGACTTTGTTTAAATAGACTGCTGGACATCTATACGTGCACACGCCTACATGCACATGCAAATTCTAGTCCTTGCTAAGCTTGTGCTTCTATGCTCATGACAATGCACATGCGCATTAGAATGAGCACCCGTTGCACAAGAATGAGCACCTGCTGCACAAGATCCCTGACATTGAGCCTTATTATCAGAGGTCTGAAGAATGATGCTGAAGAGGAGAGAGCAAATGCTTGACCCGATTTTAACATCTAGCCCTAGAAGCCTCCTTATTGTGCGGCCAGTACATTGGACCTACCAATATTTTCACAGATTGTTTAAGCATATTTGGGAGAAAAAGCATATTTGGGAGAAAAAGATCAAAAATACAGGTAATACATAGAACAGTTGTGTACTGTCCATAATACTTTTTTTTTTGCACTAGAATCCAAATTTTACCAGTACTGCTTAGACCTTGAAGTAGGGGGTACACCCCAAAAGCTGAAAATTTGGATGTTAGTGCAAGTGTACCATAATGACTACAATCAGTGCAAGTGTACCATAATGACTACAATCACCTCAAAGGGAACATACACACGCCACACAGATTCCCAGTCAGAAATAAACCCTATGCCACATCCAATTGCATAACTTCAGGCTTTGCATACCCCCCAATCCCTTGAGCCTCACCTAAAAAAAAAAAAGAAAAAAAAAAGAAATGGACTGCAGTACTACTGCACTGAATAATCTTGCAGTGTTGAATGAATGACTTGTATAGCGCAACACATGCAAACTGAATCACCTCTGGGTTTCCGGAGGAAACCCACGCAGACACAGGGAGAACATGCAAACTTCAGGCAGATGTGTCGTGGTCAGGATTCGAACCAGCGACACGTTTGCTGCTAGGCGAAAGTGCTACTCACTGCACCACTGTGCACCAGTGTTGTGTGAGCTCCATTAAGTACGGTATTACTGTGAGCCCAGGCTGTGTAATGTTACTACCCCATGGGGTGGGTTCATTGAGCCTTAACTTGGAGAAAGTGGGTTGAACTATGCTGTCTGTCATTAAAATAAGAAGATTGGTAATATCTAATGGTAGGAGGACAGCTCTAGTTTGAAGTATTGCAGTAAAAGCTGGCATTTTTTTTGTTTCTTTTTTTACTCCTACTGGGCTACATATTTTAGAGTTAAATTTAATAAGACTATAGCACTGTAACCATAAAACTAAGAACTCAAAAACGTATGTAAACCATCAGGCAGTAATAGCAAATTCCGACATTCCAACATTATTGAAGCCCAAAATATATTCTATTGTAGCAACACTATACCATAATCAATATTAAAATAAATAAATACCATGTTATTACACTTGAATGCCAGGATAATTGGTACACTAAGCCATCAAGACTGACGTAGGGCCCACAGCATTGCCTTGGACATAAGGACACTGAGAAACAGTCCACCTCTGGAGCAGGGGGAAGCACTGTGGGGTAAGTAAAAGTGCTTTTTTAGACCATCTGCTAACATAAATGAACATTTAAACCTTGTAGTGCAGGTGCACCTCATCTGCAAGAAACAGCTTTTTACTTATCCTCAAAAAAACTATAAGGGTACATCAGTTATATATATTCCATTTGCAAACGATGTGCAAAGTCTTCCAGTGCATTTTGTTTAGAAAGCAGCCGTGCAGAATCAGAATGGTTTGTGACAAAGAAGACGGGAGCTTTGAAATGTTATCTAATTTGAGCGAGAGCCCCCTGGTCCATCCGCTTCCTCTGACACAGGCCACCGCAGTGGCCCCGTCATCTTCCTTTCCCTGCCGCATTATTTTTTTTATTTTTTTTTTAAGGTATAAACTTATTTTATTCACATGTGTTTGTTGTTCAAAGTTTTAAGTACCAACTGCAAGATGTAAACCAGTATAATTCACATGTGTATGTTCTTCAAAGTCTTAGGTACAAAATGCACATCTCATCTAAAGTATTTATGGCCAAAGATCTTCATTTAGTCCAGCTTGACAAAGCCAATGTCCTTTGCATACTGCCTGAAGCACTGGCGGCACATGTTCAGTCCATATTTGCGGATCAGTCCATGTCGGTTGGAACACACTCGGCAGGAGCGGGATCCCTGGCCGAACTTCCTCGGGTGACTCCAGTACAGCTGCTGGTGACCCATCGTGCTCGACTCTCTGCTCGGGAAAAGGAAGGGACGGGGCTGCGCACGCGCTAATCAACCCGGCCTCGCTGCTCCCAGCATGCAGCGCGGCCTGAGCTCATGAGCGGCCATCTTTTTAGGGGGCTCTAGTCTTACTACACACCACTACGAATTGCAACGAGCCTTCCGGCTGGTATATGAGCCTTGAGCCTGTTTACATCACAACTGCTGGGCTCTCCATTTAGTGTTTGAGGTTGGATAAGACTTAAATTTGACTGTGTCATTCACATATGGCTGTGTTTTTATTTGTACTGTGTGCTTTATCTATGGCTATACAATAAATGTTATATCATTGTTTATATAGAAGCAAGTTTTATTTGTTTATTCATAATTAGGGAAGGGCCGAACACCTCCGAGTTCGGTTCGCACCAAAAAGTTTGAGCGAACATGCAAACCCGATTAAAGTCTATGGGCCACAAACATGAAAAATCAAAAGTGCTTATTTTAAAGTCTTATATGCAAGTTATTGCCATAAAAAGTGTATGGGGACCTGGGTACTGCCCCAGGGGATATGTATCAATGCAAAAAAAAAGTTTTTAAAACTAAGTTTTTTCAGGAGCAGTGATTTTAATAATGCTTAATTGAAACAATAAAAATAAAAAAATTCCTTTAAATATTGTGCCCGGGGGTCCCCTTAGTCTGCCTGTAAAGTGGCACATCTGTTTCTAAAGGAAAAAGTTTGATTTAAGCTTTCTTGCAGCTGTAATGTGTTGCTGACTCCCAGCAACATAGATGAAAAATCATGGATTTTAAGGCAAGCTCCACAGCAAAATTTAAAGAAAAAATTGGTGTGGGTTCCCCCCACAATCTATACCAGACCCTTATCTTAGCATGCAGCCTGAAGGACTCCAAAGCACCCTCCCCAATTTGGGGGAAAGCGGCCTAGTATGGTTCAGAAGGGGGGCACTCGCTCGTCCCCCCTCTTTCCTGACCTGCCAGGCTGATTGCTCCGATAAGACTCTGCTATGGATTTTGGGGGGACCACATGCCAGTTTTTTTTTATTTTGGCATGGATTTTCCCTTAAAATATATGCCAGACCCAAAAGGCCTGGTATGGATTTGCGGGGGGGGGGACCCCATGCATTTTCTTTTCTTAATTCTAACATAGGGTTTGCCTTAACCACTTCAATGTGCTGAATTATTTACTGTACACTGACTTCACTGTATATATATATATATATATATATTAGGGGTGCACCGAATGTTTTTTTTGAATGAAAAATACACTAGGCCGAAAACTGAATACCGATACCGAAAATGACCGATAAAAAAACTTTAAAAAAAAATATATATTATACAGGAGATGGTCAGAGACTGGGGACATGGTACAGGAGAGATGGTCAGAGACTGGGGACATGGTATAGGAGATCATCAGAGACTGCAGACATGGTACAGGAGATAGTCATTGACTGGGGACATGGTACAGGAAATGATCAGAGACTGCGGACATGGTACAGAAGATCAATGCAGCCTCACCAGTGCCCATCAGATGCAGCCTGCCTGTGTCCCCAGCGCAGCCAGCCTGTGTCCCCAGTGCAGCCTACCTGTGCAGGGGAAGAGAGAGAAGAGAGCCCCCGCCGCATGGTTGGTTAGAGCACCAGGAACTTAACAGCTTTCATTTCAATAGCTGTATGTTCCCCGCTGCACACCGTCACATACAGCCCCTCCCCCTTGTCCGGGGAACTTTGATAGACAGATCATCCATCCAAGGATTGGATGGGTGATCTGTCTATCAAAGTGCCCAGACTCTTCTGCGCTATACGACACCCCGGTAATGGGCGGCACCAGGGGCTGCGGGCGTCCCCCCATTTTCGACTCCAATATAGGCCTTTTTTCCCCCTTCGACAAATTGCTGCAAAGGCCATTTTCGGACGATATGCTTCGGTGGACAAAATTTTGGTGCATCCCTAATTATATATATATATATATATATATATATATATATATATATATATATATATATATATATATATATATATATATACACACACACACACACACACTAGACTGACTGCACTGTATGTATATATATATGTGTATATAGATATATACTAAACTGCCTTCACACCACTAACTAACCTGCCTAATCTAGCTCAAGTTATCTCATTCTCCTCCACGTATCACACAGTCACCGTGTAGGCAGCCTTATATAGTTCTGGGCGTGGACTTAGTCCCCTGAGCCATGATTGGCCAAGCGCACCCTGCCTTTGGCCAATCATGGCTCTTACAGCAGATTGCGCTGTGATTGGCCAAAGCATGCCGGTCAGGTGCATGCTTTGGCCAATCAGCAGCTGTCAATGCACTGTGATCTTGCAGTGTATTATAGGGTGCTTCGCGAATTTGCTGTGAATGCCCCGTATGTTCGGACTGTTGTTGAACAAAATAATACACCGGTGTTCGATTCGAACATCAGAACCATCCATTTTCATCATCCTCCTAATTTTTTTCTTATGGATACCTTGACTTTACCAGTGCACAGTATATATCCTTTACAGTAGAAAAGACTGTCCTCTGCCAGCATCCTGCAGAGTGGAACCCTTGCTCTATGTCTGGAAACAGTGGTATCTCTGCAGAGGTCCAACACACCTCCTACTCAGAGCTATTGTTCTTAAATTAGCAAAGTTCATGCTTCCTGCTGATTGAAGAATTGAAGCTCTGACACAGTAGGAGTCACGTTGGATCTGTACAGAAGAACTACTACTTCTGCCTATTAAGGAACGGTCCTTCTCTGCAGCATGCTGGCAGAGGACAGGCTCTTCTTCTCAGGATAATTTCTGAAGAAATTGAATTTTTGTTTTGATGCATCTGGAGTGTATTTAGCTGATTTAAATGGAAATTTCAGTTGGATTTTAATCACCAAGAAACTTTGTACATACCATGGATTTTATGTCTGTAAACCTAATGTTTTCATATCCCTACAGAGATTGAAACTTTTATTTTTTAAAGATAGAAGTTATGTACAAAATTATATCCACATTGAGAAACTACTTATGAATCTAATTTGACCTCAACAAAATATACTTATTTTCCTCAGTGAAATCATTTTATGATCTTTTCAGCAGTTTTCTTGAAATGGTTCACTGTTTACAACATCAGATATTTAATTAGAGGTGGGCTGAGAATGTGGGATACATTGATATTACAAAGATAGAACTTTACTCAGCAGGAGGTCACAAAAGATGAATTTTGCTTTTTTTTCCTAGGAAGATAAATTACAAGTCTGGCATATGCCTTAAATGTGCAACATACACGTAGTGAAAGCTAAAAAAGGCTATTCATGATTCCGTTTTCCAGAAACAAATTCTTTGGTAAGAAATGTGTTCTTTTAAAATTAGTTCATAATACAGTTAGACAATGATCAAAGGGCAAGGACATTCTGCTTGTCCTTTCAAAGAATGTCCTTTAACTACAACATAAAGAAGTGTATAACATTCAGTACTTTAGCTTAAAACATTGAGCACAAGATTAAACATTTCCCAGTAAACTATTAGTTAAAATCACCCCCCGGCACTTGTCGGTTACAATGTCCAATACTGCTTTCCTGAACTTTCAGTCTTCACAGGAAATGCATTTCAAGGGAAACTCCAATGCAAAAAAAAAAAATCCATACCAGACTCTTATCCGAGCAAGCAGCCTGGTAGGCCAGAAAAGGAGGGAGACGTTGCCTTTAAGATGCCGACGTGTGGTCACGTGCGTGCCCTTGTCGCCTTCCCCGTAAAACCGGACCGCGGGTCCTACAGACTCGATCGTCACGGGGGTCCCCGTGATCATCTCACAGAGGTATGGAGCTGGGAAATTCTTGTGTAAACATGCATTTCCTTGCTCTGCCTAGTGACAATGACACTGATCTCCGCTCCGTGTACTCGGAGCGGAGATCAGTGTCATAACACACAGCCCATCCCCCCCTACAGTAAGAAACACTCAACATTTAACCCCTACAGCGTTACCTAGTGGTTAACCCCTTCACTGCCAGTGTAATTTTCACAATAACCAGTGCATTTTTATAGCACTGACGCTGTAAAAATTACAATGGTCCCAAAAATGTGCCAAAAGTGTCCAATGTGTCCGCCATAATATCGCAGTCACAATAAAAATTGCTGATCGCCACCATAATTAGTAAAAAATATATATTAATAAAAATGTCATAAAAATATTCCCTGTTTTGTAGACGCTATAACTTTTGTGCAAACCAATCAATAAATGCTTATTGTGATTTTTGTTACCAAAAATATGTAGAAGAATATGTATCGGCCTAAACTGAGGAAAAAAAAAATGTATATATTTTTTTATATATTTATTATTGCAAAAAGTAAAAGTATTGAATTTTTTTCGAAATGTACGCATTATTTTTGTTTATAGCTCAAAAAATAAAAACCGCAGAGGTGATTAAATACCACCAAAAGAAAGCTCTATTTGTGGGGGAAAAAAGAACGCCAATTTTGTTTGGAAGCCACGTCGCACGAACATGCAATTGTCAGGTTAAAGAGACGCAGTGCCGAATCACAAAAAGTGGCCCGATCATTGACCAGCAAAATGGTTCGGGGCTGAAGTGGTTAACAAGGGGACCCCCAGATCCTGCCCCCCATGTGAATGAATATCAGGTATATTATACCCCTAACCATCCACAAAAAAGTGTCAAAAAATAAAAGCAATAGACAGTTTTTGACAAAAAGAGTCCCACGATGTCCATCCAATATCAATCATGCCACCCAACGGACCCGAAAAATGGAAATGAAAAAAAGCTCTGCCTCGATGGGAGGTCTATCGACAACTGCTGTCTCTTGGCTGTGACCGCTGTTATATAGGTAAGGGCGGGGTCACCTGGTGATGTAACCAAGTGACTCAGCCTACTTATGACGTCATGTGACATCAGATGGGGGTGGGGTACATAGTACATAGTCAGGTTGGAAAAAAGACACAAGTCCATCTAGTTCCTCCATAAAACAAAATAAATTAATAAGAATAATAATATAATGCAATCCCATATACCCAATTCATTATCCACAGTTGATCTAGATGAAGGCGAAAAACCCCAGCAAAGCATGATCCAATTTGCTACAGCAGGGGGAAAAATTCCTTACTGATCCGAGAGGCAATCGGATATTCCCCGGATCAACATTACCTATAAATGTTAGTACCCAGTTATATTATGTAAATTTGGGAAATTATCCAGGCCTTTCTTAAAGCAATCTATTGAACCACCTCTGCAGAGAGTCTACTCACATTTTTTCAGCTTTTACTGTGAAGAAACCTTTCCGTATTTGGAAGTGAAATCTCTTTTCCTCTAGATTTAAAGAGTGCCCCTTGTCCTTCATGTTGACCGTAAAGTGAATAACACAACACCAAGCTCACTATATGGACCCCTTATATATACCCCTTCCGGTTATGTTAGTGCCCTTGCCTATATAACAGCTGTCAAAGCCAAAAGACAGCAGTCATCGGGAAGCCTTACAAGGAGCTGGAGTTTTTAAAAAAATACTATTTTTTGGGTCTGTTGAGCGGCCTGATTGACGATGGATGTACATCGGGGGACACTTTTTTTATTTTTTAACCACTAGTCGACCAGCCACCACAGTTATACGGCGGCAGGTCGGCTCGGCTGCGCGAAATCACGTAGCTATACGTCACTTCGCATTGCAGCCATTAGGTGCCCCTGGTGCCGATGCGCGTGCCCGGCAGGCGCGATCACCACCGGGCACCCGCGATCGCTTGTTACAGAGCGAGAACCGGAAGCTGTGTGTGTAAACACATATCTCCCGGTCCTGTCAGGGGGAGAAATTACTGTTTGTCTGTTCATACAGTGTATGAACAGACGAGGAAAATGATGTGTTTCGCCCGACGAGTTCCTCGGTCGTGTGTACGAGGCCTAAGATTTGAGATAACATTTTAATGAAATGTTGAAATACCATAATTGCCTTGTGTTTACACTTCCAGTCAAACTTGACCTGAAAAATAAATCTTTCATGAATCAAAATTTTGGGCTTGCTTGCCTTAAGGTGGAATATATTTTGCAACAATTTGCTGTCTCCTTGTTAAAAAGTAATAGCTGCACATGTTCTGTTCTTTATATCGCCAGACATAATAAAATGCTTTTGTCAGCTCGGGTGACCTTGGGAAGTCTTTTGTGATATTCAACATACAGAGAATCTTTAGTGTCCTTGCATACGTTTCTCTAATTATGGACTGGCTTTTGACCTAACCTTTACCATTGTCTCTTCTTGTACTGGCTTTATGCTAGAGAATAACCATTAAGTAAACTTTAGCATCTTTGATTTACAGTAATAATACCTTAAGATTCTGTTTTCTGCAAAAACTGACTTTACAGTTGACGCAGGTGTTAGTTTATTGGCCTTTTGTAGTCCTCAAACATTGCTTATTCCGAATTAGATGTGTTTTCTTCTACATTATGGACATCTTCTATTACAATTCAATCTTAGTTCACCAATGTATTAGCAAGAAATAGAGTTCTATTTCACTCCCACAAACAAAATTGAGATGTCTCATTAAGCACTTTAGCAGAGATCACAATGCATGAATGATACAAATGGCATGATTTTTAACTGTTTATCCAAAAAAAAAAAAAAATACTTGGCAATGCTGATAGGTATAGATGGTGATTTTTTTACATTATAAAGATGAATCTATTACTTTCCAGCTTTGTGTCTTAATATATTTTTCAAGGACTGACTTTAATTGCATTAATTTACTTGGTTTTCATCAAGATTAATGAACACAGCACTGGAAATCACTTTGCGAGATGGAACAACTACTGTCCTTGAAACACGTGCAATATATAAAAATTCTATATATAAATATTTATTTTTTAAGACTGATGACAATACAGGTTGAGCACACAAAAAGGTGTTTGCCTTTTTGTGTGCATAGTATTTCCATCATTAATTAAAACCTGTTGGGTTTATTTACTAAACTGAACAGTGCAAACTCTGGTGCAGCTATGCATGGTAGCCAATCAACTTCTAACTTCAGCATGTTCATTTTGATAAAAAGTTAAAAACTGAGAGCTGATTGGTTTCTATGTAGTGCTGCACCAGATTATTCACTCTCCAGTCTTAGTAAATCAACACCAGTATGTTACTTTGTTAACCTTCTGAGGCCGCGTACACACGATCAAATCTATCTGCTGAAAACAGTCTGACAGACCGTCTCAGCAGACAGATTCGATCGTGTATACGGGCGAGCCAACGGATTTAGCCAGCAGACAGATTTTAAAGCCTGCTTTAAAATCTGTCTGCTGGGAACCCGTCGGACCGATATGTCTGCTGATTAGTATGCTAACCAGCAGACATATCTGCCCGCACATGCATCAAATGGATTCGACGCATGCGCGGAAGTGTTTTACTTCCTGGTGCAGTGACGTGGCGGCGACAATGTCACCGCCACGTCACCGCCACGTCACCGCGCTGTCTGCTGGCGGGGATTTTGGTTTGATCGTGTGTACAGCGATCAAACCAAAACAGCCAGCAGACAAATCTGATCAAATCGGTCTGTCTGACCGATTTGAGCAGATTAATTTGCTCGTGTGTACGGGGCCTTAGTGGTAATCCCGAGTGTGGCTCGGGGTGAATGTTCACCACCAAAAGCGGTAAACCCTGAGCCACACTCGGGATCACATTGCAGGATCCAGGCAAAGTTACTTACCTTGTCCCCTGGATCCTGCAATGTCTCCCCGCTGAGTGTGCGAGCTGTGTCCTCCCCTGCTCGATTCACAGTGAGTAGAGAGCTAGGTTCCCTGAGAGCGTTGCGATGCATGGGGACGGAGAACAGTGCCAAATAAAAAAAAATCAAAACACACACTACATACAATATACTGTAATCTTACAGATTACAGAACTGTATCAAATAATTACACATCCCCTTTGTCCCTAGTGGTCTGTCCAGTGTCTTGCATGCACTTTTATATTATAAATACTGTTTTTTGTGCCTGGAAACTGGAGATTGTCCATAGCAACAAAAAAGTGTCCCTACATCAAAAGTGCATTTAGACCAGTTAAAAAACAGCGATAAAAAATTAGAATAACAGAATTGAGCGATAGTGAATTGTGGGGAAATTCGTCATCAAACATTGAAAGTGACGACAGCGACAATTCTGCAACTAAACAAATTTCTGTGTTTTTGATTAAATTAAATAATTTTTATTATTATTATATAATTATTTGTTATAATTATTTATAGTTATTTATTATAGTATATACCAAAAATTCTGAACAAACAAAATAGTAGTGCTACAGTGCAAAAAATAATTTGAACACTACTAAATAATATAATGAATCCGTGAAAATTTAAATATATAATGTGAAAAGAATAGGAATGTGTAGCAATACACATATACTAAATAGTGTTTCCAAAAAACATCCACATAACAGTCAGGCCCCGTACACACGAGCAAATAAATCAGCTCAAATCGGTCGGCCAGACCGATTTAATCAGATTTGTCTGCTGGTTGTTTTGGTTTGATCGCTGTACATACGATCAAACCAAAATCCCTACCGGCAGACAGCGCGGTGATGTGGCGGTGACGTTGACGCCGCCACGTCACCGCACCAGGAAGTAAAACACTTCCGCGCATGCATCGAATCCATTAGACGCATGTGCGGGCAGATATGTCTGCTGGTTAGCGTACTAACCAGCAAACATATCGGTCCGACGGTTTCCCAGCAGACAGATTTTAAAGCATGCTTTAAAATCTGTCGGCTGGCCAAATCCGTCTGCTCGCCCGTACACACGAGCGAATCTGTCTGCTGAGATGGTCTGTCAGACCGTTTTCAGCAGATAGATTTGATCGTGTGTACGGGGCCTCAGACTTAATAGGACAAATTCATAAAAAAAACTCCAAGTGAATAAAATTAAAGTGTCCAAAGAAAAAAGTTCTTAAGAAGATTTTTGAAAGAAGAGTTTTTTCTTTGGACACTTTAATTTTATTCACTTGGAGTTTTTTTATGAATTGGTCCTATTAAGTCTAAGGCCGCGTACACACGATCGAATTTATCTGCTGGAAACGGTCCGACGGACTGCTTCAGCAGACAAATTCGATCATGTATACGAGCAAGCAGACAGGTTTTTCCAGCAGACAAATTTTAAAGCATGCTTTAAAATCTGTCTGCTGGGAACCCGTCCGTCCGACATGTCTTCTGGTTAGTACACTAACCAGCAGACATATCTGTCCGCACATGCGTCGAATGGATTTGACGCATGCGTGGAAGTATTTTACTTCCTGGTACGGTGACGTGGTGGCGTCAACGTCACCGCCACGTCACCGCGCTGTCTGCCGGTGGGGATTTGATCGGATTAATTTGGTGGTGTGTACGAGGCCTAACTGTTATGTGGAAGTTTTTTGGAAACACTATTTAGTATATGTGTATTGCTACACATTCCTATTCTTTTCACATTATATATTAAAATTTTCACGGATTCATTATATTATTTAGTAGTGTTCAAATTAATTTTTGCACTGTAGCGCTACTATTTTGTTTATTCAGAATTTTTGGTATATTTAAAAAATAAAATAAAAGTAGCTGCTTTGTTTGGGATATTGCATAGTGATTGGCGCAGTGGGGTGGAAGAAGACAGAAGGGTGCGCTTATCAGTTCTTGTTACACCATTTTTTATTTATTATATTATAACTTATGATTTTTCAAACTTTATCATACCTGTAATGTCTGCTAGATTATTTGGACAGATTTAAATGAGTTATTTCTGAGAATTACTAAGAATTACAGGCCTACAATACATAAAGACAAATTTACATGCAAAACATTGTACCGCTTTGAGCATCAAAAATCTGACATAATCATACCACCAGGGAGGTTAAATGTCAACTTAGTTGGCCTTTTACTTATCTCCCACTACTATTTCTAGGGTTTATTTTTTTTTAACCCAGGGGAAAATACAATGACATTTACACACGATCGGAATTTCCAACAATAAAAGTTCGATGTGAGCTTTCGGTCAGAAATTCTGACCGTGTGTAGGCCCCATCTGACTTTTTCTGTTGGAGTTTCCGACAGCAAAAGTTCTTGTTGGAAATTCCGATTGTCTGTATGCAATTCCGACGAGCAATAAAAACATGCATCCTCGGAATCAAGTCGACGCATGCTCGGAAGCATTAAACTTAATTTTTCTCGGCTCGTCGTAGTGTTGTACGTCACCGCATTCTTCACGGATTGAATTTTGTGTGACCATGTGTATGCACCACAAGTTTGAGCCAAAACTCCATTGGTTTTCTTGTCGGAAGATCACAACAACGTAGCTAGAAAGGAGACAGCTGCTTGACAACCAGTGTTTGTCTTGACACCAAGCACATGCCCAAGATAAGCAGTGGCACAAGAAAAGCAGAGGGACAGGAAGTTGACATCTTCTTCTCCCACTGTATTCCTCTTGGTGCGTATTGTCTTGGGTAAGTGCTTAGAACTGGAGATAAATGGTGACTTTTATCAATGCAGCCATCTCCTGGCTAGCTATATTGTCAGACAGCCATGAGGGGCTTACAAAGCCCATAGAAACATGGAAAAAAATACTACATGTGCTTTGTCCCCTGGGAGCAGGACACAACAAAAAAAATGAAGTAAGAGTTCTTCTGTAAGGGGTGAGTACAGCAGAAGCAGTCTTCTCAGGCCAGAATTCTGCATAGTCAATACAGGCAATGGCTTAGGATGGCAATGCTGTCAGCATTCAACACCCACTCATCACACGGCTGTCTGTCAGTAATACATTTTCGTGTATAATAAAAGGATAAAATTCTATAAAGGTTGCACTTCAAATTATAAAAATATCAGAAACTGCTCCAATCAAAAATTCCTTGAATAGTGAGCAAGCATTAAAATGTTTATATCGGTAAGATGCACTGTTTGTAACTCAAACATGACCCAAAATTAATGCGACAATTGATCAAAAAATTACCTCATAAAATATGCAATAAAAATAAAGATAATAATTTCACACTATATATAAAGTACTGTGTACAACCTCACAAAGTGTATTTATGCTGTGCAATAATCGTGCATATATTGCCAAATCCAAATAATTAAAAAATTGGTGTGACAATTGCAAATAAATGAAACAGGTGTTCCAAAATTCATATAAAATGACTGGTGCTCCAATGACTCTCGTGTTTGCATAAAATAAATATGTGATTCCAACTTCCCACATGCAGTTTAGAAAAGAATGTCCTCGTGCAAACAAATTATTTCAAAGTGCATGTGCATCACCACCGTGCTCCACACAAAAGATTGCAGCCTGGGAATGGAGGTCAGTAGCGTCCATTCCCAGTCGATGCCTTCTGAGAGGAACATGTTGGTTTGGTGAGAGTAGTGTGAGAGTAGTGTGATGTCAACACATGCGGACCGTTCTGCAAGCGGCTATGCACAAGGAATGATTATCTGTTTCAAACAACCATGCTGTAAGTGCATTTTGTTTTTAATAAATTAGCTAATACTGTATACATTAATGTACTATGAACCTTCTCCATTGTTTCTATCACTACTTGCTGTGAGACATGTAAGATTGGATCCATCGAGGCTGGCTGACCACCTACCCTTATGCCGTGTACACACGATCGGGCTTTTGCCCGGCCAAATCTTATTGGAATTCCATCGGAGAAAAATAGAACATGTTCTATATCTAAACTCTGATGTAATTCATCAGAATTTCCGATGAAAAAAATCAGATGGGGCTAAACACGATCAGAATATCCGATGGAAAAAGTCTGTCTGACTTTTTCCATCGGAAATTCCGATCATGTGTACGCGGCATAAGAGGTGATTTTATATACATTCATATGATCTCCATCTGGTAAGCCAGGGGTCTTCAAACTACGGCCCTCCAGTTGTTCAGGAACTACAATTCCCATCATGCCTAGTCATGTCTGTGAATGTCAGTGTTTTACAATGCTTTATGGGATGTGTAGTTCTGCAACAGCTGGAGGGCCGTAGTTTGAGGATCCCTGTGGTAAGCGGTCAATCTTTTGTTTGGAGCACGGTGGCGATGCACATGCACTTTGAAAACATTTGTTTGCACAAGGACATTCTTTTATGAACTGCATGTGGGAAGTTGGAACCACATATTTATTTTATGAAAACACAAGATTTGTTGGAGCACCAGTCATTTTCTATGGACTTTTGAAACACCTGTTTTAGTTAGTTATTTGTATTTGGCTATACTGTATATGCATGATTATAGCACAGTATCTACAGTATATATACACTCTGTGTGGTTACACACAGCACAATTTATATAGTGTGACATTTTTATTTGTGTTTGTATTGCATATTTTGTCAGGTTATTTTTTGATCAATTGTCACATTAATTTTGGGTCATGTTTGAGTTAGAAAGAGCACATCTTTTTCTGATATAATAAAAGGATCCAGACTTCTGCACTGCCTAATGGCCCGTACACACGATCCGAATATCGGACGAAAACGATCATCCGAGGAAGAATCGTACAATTTTCGGATTGTGTGTACACTACTTTCGAGAGCTGATCACGACAGTTTATCCGATATTATTCAATCGGACAAACGCGAAAATTTTCCTTGTACGATGTCAAATCGTACGATTTTCATTTAGTCAGTATAGTTGTCGTCCGAAAATACAATACAAATACATTACAACACATCATTTCCGATAAAAACATTTCTGTCGTTCGAGAATTTTCGTGACTTAACCTATTAATAAAATAGGAAATAACCTATTTGATTTTACTTGCGACAATTAAGCAAATAAAGTTGTACGATCCGTCGTACGATATTCGGATCGTGTGTACGGGGCATAACAGACCAATCCAACTGTATCCTCATTGTTTATGATCCCACACAGCATGTACATTTTTTTGGGTCGCAAAAGACAGTTGACCTATGGGAGCATGAGGTATAAATCGAATCTTGCTGTGTTGTGCTGAGGGTTAGGTTCTTTTGCTTTGTACATATATGCACTTTAGTGCATTTTTGAAAATGTATAGCAAGTCAACACAGCATGCATAATGCATGCATAGACAATGCCTGTCTTTAAGTGTGAATTCAGTCTTAAAGTGAACATGAACACAGAACATTAAATTGCAAAGTAAATATATACTGATAAAATTATAAAGAATGCTCCCAAGGCAGCTAGCAAAAAATTGGACTGAATAGAATATATATATATATATATATAAAAAAGTATTTTACTGCATATAGATATATGAAAAAAACACACAGATTAAAAACTACATGAGCTCTGGTATGCATGGTATCCAAACATGAGATGTCAATGTTACAAATGCAAACAGCAAAAAAAGAGTTTCTTAATACTAAATGTTTTTGCTTAGAGAAGAGTTTCAACGCGTTTCGATTGTATATTGTTCTGATCTTCCTCAGGGGGATGAAGACATCTAGTATCACAAAACATATCAAGTTTATGACATTCTAAATGAAGAAGTGTACATATATGGACATGTCGTCCAATTGATTTAGCCATTGTTTTATCAAAATGTATTTTTTTATTCCTTCAAATTGAAATATTGTGCATGAGTCGATTAAAAATATATAGGCGGGGTAGTTTCCAGGTGGTAATCTGTCCAAGGAGTATGAAACGGACCCAGATTATCCCTTGGAAAGTCACACAGACTAAATGTGAGACAAAAGGAAAGGGAGCCCAGACATTCCTGAAACACAGACAGCATGGTTGAATGGAGATGGTTGTGAATTTTTATAGCTGCATATAGGCCCTTGGGAGCAAATTTTCAAATGAATCATATTTTGGGCTAGCAGCACTTTTTCTCCACCTAGGTGGGTGGGTTTCACTGAATTGCATATACACTGATAAATACCTTTTCTCATCAGCAGTATATAGCAGTATTGTGACTTGGAACAGTTCCTAGTAAAGCTTGTAGGAGGAGTTTTCATTCCTCCCTGATCCGCTGTCTGGACAGTGCTGATTGGCCCTGTGCTGATCACATGCACTCTTCTAAGAAAAAACTCTAGCACTACACACCAAACTGAGCATGTGCAGTCCCCTGGCTCTGTATATATCAGGTTATTTTTTGGAGAAAGTGGAACAAGAGGAGAATCAGAAAGCCAGGATCAAACAGCCTTTATACACAATGAAGAGGATTAACCCCTTTAGTTCCACAGGGAACAGTCTGCATATACAGACTGATTTCACTGTCGTCGGTTTGCACAAAATGTAAAAATGCATGATTTTTTCTGCACTTCACTAAATGCTTGAAAACAAACACATCACACTGGACTAAAAGTAAAACATACTCTTTCAGTTAATCACCCCCAGGGAGACCTAAAGAATGATTACATGCTTTATGCATATTTTTATTTACTTATTGTAAAATTAAGTCTTGTTCTTGTGTTGAAACCAATACAGATTTATAGTCTGGCATAAAATGTTCGCACTTTAGTCATCTGGCTAGCTGTAACTAAATGTTAATAGAGTATGTAACCATCAGTTTTGTATTAAGTGATTTTTTTTCTAGGACGTTTTAAAAGGACTTGTCTCAAGAATAAAAAATAAATCACACCATACTACATACTGCGAGAGACACAGCTATACATTCAAACCTGCTAATTTTGCTCCAATAAACAGCACCATTAGCTTTTTGAAGAACCCTTACCCACATAATCTGCTGACTCCAGCTGGGAGATATAGAGGGCTAAAAGTGTGTCAAAGGGAAAGAAATGCTTGTTATATCTCATTTAGATCTGCAGAGATTGCTGGCAGCTTGATTAAAGTGGCAACTCGCCATTCCTAAAAAGTGATTGTTTAAGCTTTTTTTTTATTATGTTTGGTAGTGGAGGACTCTAGGTCTTTCTGCATTAACATATCTACAATATTTATACTATATGACCACTGTAATGTACAATAGCTTGATTATTACAAAGAAGGCTCTAATATAGTGGTTGAGAAGAGTCAAAGTAGATCTGTTAAAAGAGTAGGTATCCACTTCATTCTGTAAGCTAGGAACCCACTGGTTACTTACAGTCTGCCTGTGCCTATATTATGGGGATTCAATTATTTACATTTTCTAGACAAGCAGTGAAAACAGTTTTAAAACAAGCCACCCCTGACCTCTCTAGCTGCTTGTAATTGGATTACATTTATTCACAAAGATCCTGAAAGTTCACACCAAAGACTCTAAGGCTTCATGTACACTAACCTACACTGGAAGCCCCAAAATTTGAGTTTAGGAGCTTTTTTTGCCAAAGCTCCTAAACTCAAGTCCATAAAAGCCTATATGGGTTGATGTACTAAAGGCAAATAAAGTGCACTTTGTAAAATGCAGTTGCACTCTGGAAATGCAGTTTCTCCAGGGCTTAGTAAACGAGTCAAAGCATTGCTGACTTCCATCTTCCAATCAAAAATGTATTTACTAAGCTCTGGGGCAACTGCACTTGCCGAGTGCAACTGCATTTTACAAAGTGCACAGTCTATTTGCCCATAGTAAATCAACCCCTCTGTGTCAATGTACTGTACACATAAGCCCGGATTCACAAAGCACTTACGCCAACGTATCTCGAGATACGCCGCATAAGTGTAAATATGCGCCGTCGTATCTGTGCGTCGTGCCCACAGAACTAAGATGCGCCTAAAAACAGGCTTCAGTCCAACCGACGTAACTTGCCTACGCCAGCGTATTGTGGGCACATAATTACGCTGGATGCATCTGGCGTTCCCATTGATTTCCTATTTAAATATGCAAATGAGGCAAATACGGCGATTCATAAACGTACTTGCACCCGGCGCATAATATATGCGGTTTGTGTAAGTCCTACGTCCGGCGTAAAGTTATTCCCCATATAGGAGGCGCAACTCATGCAAAGGTATGGACCAGGGAACACAGCCGTCTTATTTTACGTTGTTTACGTGGTACGTGAATAGGGCTGGGCGTAGGTTACGTTCACACCGCAGGCAGTGATTTGACGTATCTTAGCCAGTTGTTTTGACGTGATTGTGAGCATGCACACTGGGATACGTCCACGGGATGGCGCATGTGCCGTTTGCTTTAAGTACTTGTCTGGGACTCGGCTCATCATTTGCATGGGGTCACGCTTCATTTGCATTGCTCACGCCCACTTCCACTTACGATGACTTATGCTTTCAAAACCCAATATAGATTTGGGAGCAAGTGGGAGCAAGTGCTTTGTGAATACTGTGCTTGCCTCTCTGCGCTGTGTCGGCGTAGCGTATATTAGATACGCTACAGTGGCATAAATATGCACCGATGTATGTGAATCCGGGCCATAGGCTTTTAGCAGAGTTTAGGAGCTGCTGCATTTAGGTGAGCTTGCGGAGAGGGAGAGGGACACAACAGCTATAAATCTATGAGGCTGTAGGCAATGGAATACCTAGGCACACTCACATATCAGGAATAGGGATGAGCCGAACACCCCCCTGTTCGGATCGTACCAGAACCTGCGAACACACCAAATATTTGTGTGAACTTTAGAATCCCGTTAAAGTCTATGGGACTCGAATGTTTGAAATCTAAAGTGCTAATTTTAAAGGCTAATATGCAAGTTATAGTCCTAAAAAGTTTTTGGGGACATGGGTCCTGCCCCAGGGGACATGTATGAATGCAAAAAACAGTTTTAAAAACGTAAGTTTTTCCGGGAGCAGTGAATTTAATAATGCTTAAAGTGAAACAATAAAAGTGAATTATTCCTTTAAATTTCGTATCTGGGTGGGGGGGGGTGTAATATAAGCATGTGAAATAGCGCATGTTTCCCATACTTAGAACTGTCTCTGCCCATGCTTTTTTTTTTTATGAATGAATTCTCTCTGAATTGCCGGGAGCCGACAATTCATTATAGCCGCGAGTCCGGTTTAAATGACAACCTGCCTGGAGTTTGCATGTTCTCCCTGTGACAGTGTGGGTTTCCTCCCACACTCCAAAGACATGCTGGTAGGTAGGTTAATTGGCATCTGTCTAAATTGGCCCTAGTATGTATGAATGTGAGTTAGGGGCCTTAGATTGTAAGCTCCTTGAGGGCAGGGACTGATGTGGACATACAATATACGTGTAAAGTGCTGCATAAATTGACGGTATTATAAGAACTTAAATTATTATAAATTATTTTTACATTGGCTGTTTTTATTCAACAGGAAAACAATACAATGCAATTTTATACAGAAAAGCTACTTGTAGCACACTTGTAAGCATTTACCATGCTGAGCATTTACTATTGTCTAACCCAACACTATGCCAGTTCTAAATCAGATCTGTTATCACTAAAATGTCTCATTACATTGAGTTTCTGTTCTCTCTACCCAGTGCTATTGATGTTACAAAAGATTTATTAGCAGAGAATATAAGAGGACATCTACAGTTTCTCTGAAAATTACAGTTTCCAAAGATAAGTGTTGCTCAATAAAAATATGTTTCATAATAGTGTCTGGTCTTTGGTAACCAGGCTTTGCTCTTGTGATAAACGCCTTGCTAACAGTATTTTAATTGAAACTTTTAATCTAGATATTGTCTAAACCTCTGTTAAATGTTGCCTTCTTGCTTCAATTCAAATTTTCTTAATCATCATTTTCACATTGAATAGTCTGGTACACTGTCTGCCTCATTATGCTAAAGAAAGATGAAGTAGGCTATTAACATGCCGAACAGCCTACGAGATGTTCTGATACAGAATGTCATTCATTTTTATGAGTTGGCTGTCATTGTGTGCTGCAATACAGTTATAATTTCTCTCTGACAGTGGGCAATGGCCACTGTCACAGCACAATCCTTATTAAAAATGTAATAAGTGTAAATCAAGGAAAAAAATATGACTTTGATGGAAGGGTTGCCTAAAAAAAAGGCAAGAAGGAATCCCTTTTGTTCCCCAAAACCTTCCTTACTCATAGATCATGGTAGTACGTGAACATATATTCTAAATGGACATAGACCTTACTTGAAGATATTTTCATATGGCCATAAAAGCGTAATGGAAATGTAATGTGAATTAATTGAAACAAAGGGTAGCATTAACTGGAAATGTTTGTGTAGTTACTAATTTACAATTTCAAAAGCTGATCTCTGGCCAGGGTACCCCCACGCAAAATTTAGTCAGCTTTATCTGTAATCCCTCTAAGTAAACTAAATATCAAAATGTCATATCTGAATTTGTGGTCAGTTGAAACGCCATGTCTTGAGTGTTCTTTTTCTTTGCACTGTTGTTCTTTTGCTTGTTGTCGGAAAATCCGACCATGTGTATGCTCCATCAGACATTTGCTGTCGGAGTTTCCGACCACAAATGTTTGAGAGCTGTTCTCAATTTTTCCGACAAGAGTTCTTGTCGGAAATTCCGATTGTCTGTATGCAATTCCGACGCACAAAAATCCTACGCATGCTCGGAATCATTGAACTTGATTTTTTTTGGCTCGTCGTAGTGTAGTATGTCACATCGTTTTTGACGTTCGGAATTTCAGACAACATTTGTGCGACCGTGTGTATGCAAGACAAGTTTGAGCCAACAATCCGATGGAAAAAATCAATGGTTTTGTTGTTGGAATGTCCGATCGTGTGTACGCGGCATAAGTTAGGATAGACTCTCTTCAAGTGCCTCAGTGGTGACCTGGATGCTTTCCATTGACTGAAGGAAGAGTCCATTGACAAATAGATAAGTAAAGGAAATTGTGACTTTGAATAAAGCAATTGAAATGCGGAGGTGCGGAGGCCTAAAAATACTGGGGCCACCACCGTATATAAAAAAATGGGTAGAGGAGTTGGGAATAGGTGAAACTGAGATATATGTTGGGAAAATACTAACGCTGACACATACCACATCAACCAACTGTAGTTTGATAGAAATGAATTACAAATGCGTTGCACTCTGGTACATAACCCCGGACATAGCACACCACTATCAAAGGGAAACCTCTAAATTTTGTTGGAGGGGCTGTTTGGAACCGGGAACTATGTCGCACTTATGGTGGACATGCCCAACAATTAACCACTTGCCTACTGGGCACATATACCCCCCTCCTGCCCAGGTGAAATTTCAGCTTCCGGCACTGCGTCGCTTTAACTGACAATTGCGCGGTCATACGACGTTACTCCCAAACAAAATTGACGTCCTTTTTTCCCCACAAGTAGAGCTTTCTTTTGGTGGTATTTGATCGCCTGTGCAGTTTTTATTTTTTGCGCTACAAACAAAAGAGTGACAATTTTGAAAAAAGAAATACAATATTTTTTACTTGTATAATAAATAGCCCAATTTAAATTTCTCAGGTTAGGCCGATACGTATTCTACATATTTTTTGTAAAAAAAAAATCGCAATAAGCGACTGGTTTGCGCAAAAGTTATAGCGCCTACAAAATAGGGGACAGATTTTTTATTATTATTATTATTTTTTTACTAGTAATGGCGACGATCTGCGATTTTTATTGGGATGGCGACATTATGGCGGACACATCAGACACATTTTTGTCGCCATTCACATTTATACTGCGATCAGTGCTATAAATATGCACTAATTACTGTATAAATGTGACTGGCATTGAAGGGGTTAACACTAGGGGGTGAGGAAGGATTTAAATATGTTCCCTGTATAGTGTTCTAACTGTAGGTGGAGGGGGGTGACTGGGGGAGGTGACCGATCTGTGTCCCTATATACAAGGGACACAGATCGGTCTCCTCTCTAGAGACAGGACGCTGTCTCTGTGTGAGCCGGCAACGAGAGATGATCTCAAATGTTTACATTTGAGATCATCTCCCATTGGCCGCACAGAACGCATAGCAAACGGCCACTCTGATTGGCCATTCACCGTGATCTGTGATTGGCTGTGTCGAAAGGACACGGCCAACACAGAGTTTCCCACTGCGCGCTCGGGAGCACGTGCGGGGAACGCCAAAAGGGGCCGACATCAATTGACGTCCAGTTGGATTTTCAGGTCCGCACTGTAGCCGTGATTCGGCTATAGTGCGGGCCTCAGGAGGTTAAAACATACTGGAACAAAGTGATATCAGTAATAGAGGAAATTACTGGAAATAAAATACTAGAGGAGTCGTGGGTTTGCCTGTTTCACGGGACTAAAATGCCTATCAAACAGTACATGAGAACCTTACTTCACCATTTCCCAAACGCAGCAAAAAGTTTGATTCTTAGACAGTGGAAATATCTCAAGAGCCCTACAGTAAGGAATTGGCTACGTAAAATAAATAACATTTATTATACAGAACACCTAAGGTTTATTGGGGAGGGAGGAGAAGGGGGGTTCAAACTGAAATGGCAATACTGGCTAAAATATGAGCAGACACAGATTTGCAGAAATGATGGTATAGAGCAGGAAGGACAATAGGTAAAGGGAGACACGATACAAGATGGTAGGTCGGAGAGAAGAGGGTGGGTAGGAATGTGTGCGGGGGTAGGTTTAGGAACTGGTTTTCTTAAAACTGGAAAATGAAGTATTTTTGTATAAATTGGGCCGGTACAGGCTATTCGACTGTGATTGTAATATTGTATGTACTTTAATTCATAACATGGATATATATTCAATATATATATATGAATCATATATAATTTCATATATATACACATATGGCTTACACGTAGTATAGGCATTTAGAATAGATGAGTACATACTTTAATCTTTAATTGATAACATAAATGTAGATTCAGTAGAAAATACAATTTAATAAATATACATATAACATACACAAGGTATGACCGTATAAAAATAGATAAGTACATATATTGCAACATATTCATAACAGGTGCATATAGGTCAATATAAATACATGAAGTGACATGACCCACATACACCGGCGGCAGCATGCCCAATACCCATTCTGTGTTCACAAGGTATATTGAATTATATTTGATTATATATTCATAACATTGTCAAACTTGATAATAAATTAGTAGGTATCATTGAATATGTAATGTAGCTGTAGCATCAAACATAGCTCGATGCGTTTCATGGATGTCTCCACTCATCAGTAGCAGATGCAACAGAAATTCCTATAAAATATATAATCATAATGGTAAAAAGCCCATACTCTAACTAGAGAGGGAAATTATCAAGAAGGATGGATCTGTAATTAGTTAGTTTAACACACTTGCCAACCGAGGCAGTGGATGCAATATGCGACAACCGGCGTAGGGCAAGCCTCAAGCACAAACGTCCCCGCGGGAGCTGAGATGGCAATATACCAAGATGCAGCAATGGACAGTACTGGGGAGTGCATGGAAAAGATCTCCATATAGAAGGGGATTTTTTGAAATGTGTAGCTCATCAAGTGTGATTATCTGGTAACAAAGGATTATTAATTGTGTATATACTGGTAGTTATGATAATAATGATAATATATTGACAGATAGTTAATTAATAAATAATGAACCCAGTGTAATTCCCTAAAGGGTGATGACAAAGTAAGGGGGATGGTCTAAGTGACAATGGGCAACCATATGTCAACAAAATATTTAGTTAACAGGTCCTAGATAAATGTGTATACTCAAATGATAAACAACAGACTGAGTGAGGGGGATTAAACAACCACACTATAAATTCAGGGAAGTGAAATCATATAAACAGTATAGCTGGGGGACTAAACCACCAAAATAGATCCTGGGCCAAGAAGAAACTTACCCCAATACTGTATCAGTGCAATATGACTAATGTGCACAAATTTCAAGAGGACGCTAGCCATGTAAGCAGCTCACTCCAACTGGGCAGTATATATACCACCAACGCCATGTACGTGCGCCAATAGAGAAGAGGCGTCCGCACCTGATTTGAGTAATCACTCAGCCGACAGCGAGAAAACACCTCATATGGCTCATGATGATGTTATATCAGATGTCGGCACAATGACGTCATAGCTGGCGTCATGCACATGACATGATGAGTGTGGCACCAATGCGCAAGGGGGCGTCTACTTGAGCCTCCCAAACACAGAAGTGTAAGGGGAGAAGGGGGAGGACCTTCACAAGACCTTAAAACTTTCAGTGACAGTATGATGACATTACAGCTTATGATGACATCTACACTGGACCATGGTGGGCTTGGGCTGTAGCAAGTCACCATCCTCTACTAGTGAAAAAGATGTAGTGAAGAGTCAAGTAAAAAACGACTAAGGTTAGTAAAAAATAGCTTTAGAGGGAATTTAAAAGAAAAAATGTTAATATATGAGAAGTTATTTGTTTTCAGTTGGAGATATGCTTCAATGTAACACTTGAGTTTAATTATTTTGCCATTGTGTTTATTTTACTTTTTTGTTGTGTCACGTCTTTATCATTTTTAGCATTTAGTTTTTTACTGTTAGAATGCACAAGTATCAATATGTCAGGTAGTGCATTTAGTATCATTACAAAACAAGAACTGTAAAAAATCAGTTACTAGAATAGACATCAAGACAATATGTTATTTATTCACTGTAATTTTACTGCCAACTATCAAAAGTACTTTACTAAACTGTGTATTTAGAAACTAAAATTCAAATTGAACCCAGAATAATTAACATACGACAGTCATTCTCCACTGTTTGAAATATGAACAATGTAGAAGTATACATTTACTAAACTGCACTCTTAAAAAAAAACCCAATGATAACACGGATTAAAATAACTTCTTCTGGTTAAGAGTCTGGTTATTTCTTAGAAATATGCACAAAAAAATTAAAAACAACAACACGTTAAAGTTTGATATTATGGTGATCAATGACATTAGTCATTGTCAAACTCATGTTTTTGAAGGTGTAAAATTCCATTAATGCCATTTTTGTTTTATTATATTTATGGAGTGCACATTCTGTCTTTCAGTGCTAAAATGTCCCCTATGTGCTGCTATGTTTATTTATTTTACTGATCTGATCACTTTCTGCCAGTAGTCTCCAAACTGCAACATTTCCACCAATGTATCTCATATTGTGCATTTGCATAAATCTATAAACTAGTGCGGCTCTATTTATTAAAAAAAAAATATATATATATATATATATATAATTCTCCGGTACTTGTGTGAACAGGGAGCAGGACTCCCAAACAGGGGAAATGCTCTAACCCGAACAGCGAACCCCTTTAAAGTCTATGAGAACCAAACAGGAAAAAAAATAAGTTCCCATTTTGAAGGCTTATATGCAAGTAATTGGCCAGAAAAGAGGTATGGGGGTCTGGGTACTGCACTGGGGGGACATGTATCAATTAAGAAGAAAAAAAATGATCGGTTTTTCAGGAGCAGTGATTTTAATGATGCTTAAAGTACAACATAAAGAAAATGAAAAATTCCTTTAAATATTGTGCCTGGGGGCCCACCTTAATGTGCCTGTAAAGTGGTGCATTTGTAGCATATACAGAAAATGCTACAGGAAAACTGACATTTCTAAAGAAAAAAATACCATTTAAAATGACTTGCGGTTACAATTGCAGGCATCTGGCTATTAAAATAACAAAAAACAAAACAGCATAGGTCCCCCCCCCCCAGTCCATACCAGGCCCTTCGGCAAGCCAATTTTTTTTTTAAATCGGAGTGGGGTCCCTCCCAAAATCCATACCAGACCCTTATCCGAGCATACCCTCAACATGGGGGAGTGGGTGCTTTGGGGCAGGCGAGGCTCTGCGTCCCTCACCCCAAAGCACCTTGTCCACATGTTGATGGGGACAAGGGGCTCTTCACGACAAACTCTGAAAAGGATGGAATCTGACCAGCCTATATTGCTATCATAAGGAGGGAGAGAGCAGTTTAAAGGACAATAATATAAGGAGGGGCAATAAAGTCCACATTGCAGATCTGATGTTCGAATAGGTGTAGTGATAAACAGTGGATTTCTTGTATTGTGGAAGGCTATTCAAGTAGATTCAGTAAAGTATTCCTGACATGAAGGTGCCTGTGCAAGGAGACCCAGTGTAACTGTGATAAAAGATGGATAAAGGTTGGGTGATTTGCCCTCTCATCAACAACCAGATCGCTCTGATGTCATCCGGACAGGAAATCGTGTTACGACACTCGTACAGAGGATCCGCTGTTTCAATCTCCTGATTTGAAGCTTGACACACACTGAAAAGCAGGCAACCAGAGTGGTGCTGGAAGTAGGGATGAGCTTCGTATTCGAGTCAAACTCATGTTCGACTTGAACATCGTATGTTCGATCGTTCGTCGAATTACGAAAGTTTTGGGCCGTTCGCGCCAAATTCTAGTTGCTTTGGGTGGATTTGGTCAATTATAGCTCAGGGGGTTTAGTACACGCCCCACACTATAAGGCGGCGTACAGACGATCGGATATATCCGATGAAAACGGTCCGCGGACCATTTCCATCGGATATGTCCGATCGGGAGTTTGATCCGATGGCGTGTACACACCATCGGATCAAATTCCCCGCCGCCGGACGGCGCGGTGACGTAGTGGTGACGCGGCGGTGACGTTGACGCCGCCGCGTCACCGCCACGTCACCGCACCAGGAAGTAAAACACTTCCGCGCATGCGCCGAATCCATTCGGCAGCGGCGCGGCGGTGGTGGGAGCCGACATGTCTGCTGGTAAGTGTACTAACCAGCAGACATGTCGGGCGGACAGATTCCCACCGGATAGATTTCAAAGCATGCTTTGAAATCTGTCGGGTGGAGAAATCTGTCCGCTAGCCCATACACACGAGCGGAGATGTCTGCTGAAACGGTCCATCGGACCGTTTTCAGCGGACATATCCCCTCGTGTGTACGCCGCCTAAAAGGCTGCCTGCAGGTCAACCTTGTGTAGTGTGTTGCAGTGGTTAAAAGAGAGAAGACAGAGAGAGAGTGTCATTTTTAGTAGGTAGAGCAGGCAGGCAGGCTAATCAGTTAAAGTTACAGTGTGTAGAGGATATATAAGCATCCCAAGTGTTGTATATATATTTATGCACTGTATATGCTAGATCTGCACTTCCTAATTTACTGGCAGGCAGGTGATTGTACTAGCTGCAGTATTCTCACGTGGTGTACTGCCTGTGTCCTCTGCAGTGTGCACCTAAAGCTACATGGTGTGTACTTCCTATGTCCTCTGCAGTGTGCACCTAAAGCTATGTGGTGTGTACTGCCTTTGTCCTCTGCAGTGTGCACCTAAAGCTACGTGGTGTGTGTACTGCCCGTGTCCTTTGCAGTGTGCACCTAAATCTACATGGTGTGTACTGCCTGTGTCCTCTGCAGTGTGCACCTAAAGGTAATTGGTGTGTACTGCCTGCGTCCTCTGCAGTGTACACTTAAAGCTACGTGGTGTGTGCTGCCTGTGTTCTCTGCAGTATGCACCTAAAGCTTTGTGGTGTGTAATGCCTGTGTCCTCTGCAGTGTGCACCTAAAACTATGTGGTGTGTGTACTGCCTGTGTCCTCTGCAGTGTACACCTAAAGCTACGTGGTGTGTACTGCCTGTGTCCTCTGCAGTGTGCATCTAAAGCTACATGGTGTGTACTGCCTGTGTCCTCTGCAGTGTGCACCTAAAGCTATGTGGTGTGTGTACTGCCCGAGTCCTCTGCAGTGTGCACCTTAAGTTACGTGGTGTGTGTACTGTCTGTGTCTGTGCTATTTTTCTCAATGATTTTCATCCATATTGCAGGGACCAGACATTACATTAAAGCCACAAGCAGTTTTAAATTACTTTTTTCTTATAGTAATTAAATTTTGTGCAGAGACAGTTCTAAACACGTGCCACTTCACAGGAATACTATAGACACCCAGCAGGTACGATATTTAAAGGATTTTTTCATTTATTTATTTTTCACTTTAACCACTTTAGCCCCGGACCATATTGCTGTCCAATGACCAGAGCACTTTTTGTGATTTGGCAGTGTGTCGATTTAACTGACAATTGCGCGGTCGTGCGATGTGACTCCCAAACAAAATTGGCGTCCTTTTTTCCCACAAATAGAGCTTTCTTTTGGTGGTATTTGATCACCTCTGCGGTTTTTATTTTTTGCGCTATAAACAAAAATAGAGCGACAATTCTGAAAAAAAATGCAATATTTTTAACTTTTTTCTGTAATAAATATCCCCCAAAAATATATAAAAAAACTTTTTTTCCCTCAGTTTAGGGAGATACGTATTCTTCTACATATTTTTCGTAAAAAAAAAATTGCAATAAGCGTTTATTGATTGGTTTGCGCAAAAGTTATAGCGTTTACAAAATAAGGGTTAGTTTTATGGCATGTTTATTAATATTTTTTTTACTAGTAATGGCGGCGATCAGAGGTTTTTTTTCAGTACTGTGACCTTATGACGGACACTTCGGACACTTTTGACACATTTTTGGGACCATTGGCATTTTTTTAGCGATCAATGCTATAAAAATGCATTGGAATACTATAAAAATGCCATTGGCAGTGAAGGGGGCGGGGAAGGGGTTAAGTGTGTTCCTGGGTGTGTGCTAACTGTATGGGGGGGTGGCCTCACTAGGGGAAATCACTGATCTTCTGTTCATACATTGTATGAACAGGAGTTCAGCGTTTCCCCCGCTGATAGGACTGGGAGCTTTGTGTTTACACACATAGCTCCCGTTCCTTGCTCTGTAACGAGCGATCGCATGTGCCCAGCGGCGATCGTACCCGCTGGGCACGCGCGCGCCCCCCTAGTGGCCGAAAATGTAGCTGACGTAGAGCTACGTGCTCTCGCCCAGGAGAGCCGACCTGCCGCCGTAGAATGACGGCAGCTGGTCGGCAAGTGGTTAAGCATCATTAAAATCACTGCTCCAGAAAAAATGACAGTTCTTAAAACTTTTTTTCCATTGATACATGTTCCCTGGGCAAGACCCGGGTTCTCAAAGACATTTTACGACAATAACTTGCATAAGGGGCTTTAAAATGAGCACTTTGAATTTGAACGTTCGAGTCCCTTAGACTGTAATGGGGTTCTAAATGTTTGCGCGAACGGTCAGTCCGTTCTAAGGTTCTGGTGCTAACCGAACGCGGGGGTGTTCGGCTCATCCCTAGCTGGAAGGATGTCTGGCAGCAAAAGGCAGAGCTAGGCTCCTTAGGTTATGGGTTGGAGGGTGGAACTAAGCGACATAGGCCATGTCCTCCCCTCCTGTGTTTCCTGGAAAGGACCATCTTGCGTCAGGCACGAAGGAAGAGAGTGCCGCTACTCCCAGCAAACTTCCACACAGCCGCCAAGATCCCTGGGATATGTGGTCTAGACACATAATCAGGTATAGCAATTATCCAGTGGGAGAACTAGTCATCGTTTCTGCTGGACACACAAATATGATAAGTGGTGAAACAAGTTGCGCTACTGATAAAACACTAAAGCAGCCTATTTCACCATGCTCTGTTTATGCAATTGGCCCACATGCATCCTACAAGCTGCCTGTATTTATTTTTTATTTTGATCCTACGTCAATAAAACATGTTATACTCTTTTTACCCCGGATTCATCTGCACTGCAATGTGGAAGCTTTTTTCTTGTTCCTTTTCATGATTTTTTCTGAACACCCTGGCCCGCTGAGATAAAGGTTACTTTGATCCTGCATTTCATTTCTGCAAGTGGCGGTCTTTTTAATTGAGATGGTATTCACAGGGATATCTAACGTTCCCTTTAGAAGATCATCCTTCAGAGGTGGAGTCCAGGAGAGTTCGTATATGCCTGAATGACACACCGTCACTGATGTGTGTGTCCACTACTCACGGTAAGAGTATTTATTTCTTACCCCCTTTCTCAGATGTTGGATTTACACCAGTGAAGGTTCTGTGTTACAAAGTCACCATAGCTGTATAAACAGAGGCCCAGATTCACAGAGCGATTACGCCTGTCTAACTGGTGTTAGACAGGAGTCATTTCAAATTTTGCGCGCCGTATCACTAGTTTGAATCCTCAAACCATGATACGGCGGCTTCGATCCAAAGAGGCTTACATCTTCGTAAGCCTTCGGATCTACGCTGCGATATTTTTGCGGCCGCTGGGAGGAGTCCGCGTCGTTTTCAGCGTCGGGATATGCAAATGACTTTTTACGGCGATCCACGAAGATACGAGTGGTCTTCGCAATCGCTTACGTCATTTTTTTGCTACGTACTGTTAGACCAGCTATTTGCTGGTCTAACGGTGCGTAGCCCATGTTAAGTATGCCCGTCGTTCCCGCGTCAAATAAAATTTGTATTTATTTTTTACGTAACTCGTTCGGGAATAGGAATGTCCGTAAAACGACGCTACTCAAACAACGAATGACGTAACGACGTGATTTCACGCAATGCACGGCAGGAAATTTCTGAACAGAGCATGCGCAGTTCGATCGCCGCGGGAACGCACCTATTTTAAATGCTTCACGCCCCCTACTCGCGTAGATGGCTTGCGCCGGGAGAAATACACTACGCCGCCGTAGTTTACTGGACAAAATCTACCGGGATTCCACGTAGAGCCAGGTGAAATACGGCGGCGTAGAGTATTTCTGATACTCTACGCGAATCTAATTGTATGTGAATCTGGGCCAGAGACTTTAATTACCTACTCAGGACATCTAGTTGTTTGATCACTTTGTGAACTTATGACACAGACGGTCACTCGTTTCTATTTTTGCATTGTCCTTCACTTGGTCATCCATGCTCACCAGTCATGGTTATTTATGATTAATTTATGTGTTCATTTAGTTTACTCATTTTTTGTATAGCACTTGTTCACTAAATTGTATCATTTTTGGTCATTTGCATTTATGATCCACACAGGTGCTATCAGCACCTATTAGTGTTTAGTGTGACCTCTCACTGTGCACTGGTCCCTGTTAGGGATATTTATATTTATATCATGTCACTCACCTGACATTGGATACTTTCACTAGCGCTGCATTTTTTTTGTTTTTTAGACAAATATAATGTCTCCTTATACACTGAGCACTAGAGGCTTTGCAAGACCCTGGATATGGTGCTTTACAATTGTAGTTAATTTTAAAAGGTATGCACAATGGTAGGAAATAGTTAACTCTTTTTCACTCCATCCAGCATGACACGGATTGAAGAAAGCACCATAGTGTTCACTGCATATTTAATATGTTGAAATATTGTACCAATTATGAGGTGTTTTTTGTGGAATGTTTTTTTTTGGAAAATTGTTTGTATTCATTTTCATTTAATAAAACTTACAAAATAAGGTTTCAAAAGATACCAAAAAACATAATTTTTTTAAAAATAAAATACAGTAATATTACTGGCACAGCCAGATACTAAAGAAAAATAGTAAGAAAACAAAAACATCACTTAACATTTTATCCATAACTTTGGTTTGAAGAATTGTCTCTGGAATGATCTATTTCATTTCATGAAATCTCTACTGTGTTATGTACATCCACTTATGATGGATACTTTTATTACATCGTATTTTTTGTGTGACTTGATTATCATTTCACATGTAGACTGATTATAATTTGTTTCACTCTCACATCCAGTTGGGTTTATACTGTTTAGTGTTTTTTCCACATTTCACTTTACTATATGTAATATTATTTATACTTATTATATACAGTCATATGCAAAAGTTTAGGAAGCCCTGACAATTTCCATGGTTATCGACTTTACCACCAGGCTTGTTTTTCAGATTCGGTGTTTACGAGACTAAAACATTTTTTTTTTGCTAGAAAATTACTTACTAGAAAACCCCCAAACATTATATATTTTTTTCTAACACCCTAGAGACTAAAATGGCAGTCATTGCAATACTTTTTGTCACACCGTATTTGCGCAGCGGACTTACAAGCGCACTTTTTTTGGAAAAAAAAAAACACTTTTTTGAATTAAAAAATAAGACAACAATAAATGTTGCCCAATTTTTTTATATATTGTGAAAGATAATGTTACGCCGAGTAAAATGATACCCAACATGTCACGCTTAAAAATTGCGCCCACTCGTGGCATGGCGTCAAACTTTTACCCTTAAAAATCTCGATAGGCGACGTTTAAAAAATTCTACAGGTTGCATTTTTTGAGTTAGAGAGGAGGTCTAGGGCTAGAATTATTGCTCTCGCTCTAAGGATCGTGGCGATACCTCACTTGTGTGGTTTGAACACAGTTTTCATATGCGGCGCTACTCGCAAATACGTTCGCTTCTGTCCGCGAGTTTGTCGGGACGGGGCGCTTTAAAACATTTTTTCTGTTTTCTTATTTATTTTTATTTAGTTTATCATTTTTTACACTGAAATAAAAAAATAAAAAAAAATAATTGATCACTTTTATTCCTATTACAAGGAATGTAAACATCCCTTGTAATAGTAAAAAGCATGACAGGTCCTCTTAAATATGAGATCTGGGGTCAAAAAGACCTCATATCTCATACTTAGACTTAAATGCAAAAAAAAACGTTTCTTTAAGACGCTGGGCGGGACTGATGTTTTGACGTCACTTCCGCCCAGCAGATCTATGGGGATGGGTGAGGGCGATGTTGCCCTCACTCACATCCCCACACAGCCAGCAAGAGGACCCGATCGCCTCCGCCGCTACTGATGGCTCCGGTAAGCGGCGGAGTGCACGGGAGAGCGGCAGGAGGGGGGGCCCTCTCCCGCCACCGATAACGGCGATCTCGCGGTGAATCTGCCACAGAGACTGCCGTTATCATAGACAGAACCGCCCACTGAAGAGATGGATACCTCGGTTGTGGCAGCAGCTGCTGCCGTTACCAAGATATCCATCTTTAAAAACAGGACGTCTTTTTACAATGGGTCGGTTGTCAAGTGGTTATCAATTATAAATATTTGGGTGTTTGGGTCAGCAATTTCATTTTGATCTATCAAATAACTGAAGGACACAGTAATATTTCAATAGTGAAATGAGGTTTATTGGATTAACAGAAAATGCGCAATATGCATCAAAACTAAATTAGACATGTGCATAAATTTGGGCACCCCAACAGAAAAATCACATCAATATTTAGTAGAGCAGAAATAACAGCCTCTAGACGCTTCCTATAGGCTGTAATGAGTGTCTGGATTCTGGATGAATGTTTTTTTGGACCATTCCTCCTTACAAAACATCTCCAGTTCAGTTAGTTTTGATGGTTGCCGAGCATGGACAGCCCACTTCAAATCACCCCACAGATGTTCAATTATATTCAGGTCTGGGGACTGGGATGGCCATTCCAGAACATTGTACTTATTCCTCTGCATAAATGGCGAGTAGATTTTGAGCAGTGTTTTGGGTCGTTGTCTTGTTGAAATATCCAGCCCCGGCGTAACTTCAACTTTGTGACCGATTTCTCAACATTATTCTCAAGAATCTGCTGATATTGAGTGGAATCCATGCGACCCTTAACTTTAACCAGATTCCCTGTACCGGCACTGGCAATGCAGCCCCACAGCATGATGGAACCTCCACCAAATTTTACTGTGGGTAGCAAGTGTTTTTCTTGGAAAGCTGTGTTCTTTTGCCGCCATGCATAACTTGTTATGACCAAATAACTCAATCTTTGTTTCATCAGTCCACAGCACCTTATTCCAAAATGAAGCTGGCTTGTCCAAATGTGCGTTTGCATACCTCAAGCGACTCCGTTTATGACGTGTGTGCAGAAAAGGCTTCTTTCGCCTCACTCTCCAATACAGCTTCTTCCTGTGCAAAGTGCGTGGAATTGTTGAAGGATGCACAGTGATACCATCTGCAGCAAGTTGATGTTGTAGGTCTTAGGAGGCGGTCAGTGGGCTGTTTTTGACTGTTCTCACCATCCTTCGCCTCTCCAATATTTTATGTGGCCTGCCACTTCTGGCCTAAACAAGAACTCCATTTTCTCACTATGTTCCTCACAGTGGACACTGACCCCTTGTATCTCTGTAATAACCTTTTGTAGCCTTCCCCTAAACCATAATGTAGATCAAACTTTGTTTTAAGGTAATTTGAGAGTTGTTTTGAGACCCCCATGTTGCCACTCTTCAGAGGAGAGTCAAAGAGAACAACAACTTGCAATTAGCCACCGTAAATACCTTTTATCATGATTGGATGCACCTGTCTATGAAGTTCAAGGCTTAATGAGTTTACCAAACCAATTGTGTGTTCCAATAATCAGTGCTAAGTAGTTACAGGTATTCAAATCAACAAAATGACAAGGGTGCCCACATTTATGCACCTGTCTAATTTTGTTTTGATGCATATTGCACATTTTCTGTTAATCCAATAAGCCTTATTTCACTACTGAAATATTACTGGTGACCTTGAGTTATTTGATAGATCAAAATGAAATTGCTGATCACCCAAATATTTATAAATGATAATCATGGAAATTAGGGGTTCCTAAACTTTTGCATATGACTGTATTTATAATAGTATATTTACCTGCACTCTTCAAATTTTTGTCACATTCCTATGCAGCTGCTTCCATTTTTTTTCTTTTTGGTTTGCTTGTGTTTTTTCGGGATAGCGCAATTAAAATTTACATTTACAGTAACCAACAATGTTGAGCATAATAAAACATAAGTGTTAACATATGAGATGATTCATGCTCCGGGGGACCAAAAATGTATGCAGAAAGTTACAGAGCACATAGAAAAAGGAAAGGCATTGCACTAAAAGTCCAAAAATAGTTCAAAAAACAAAAACTCTCTGCTGCTGTGTAATACCCAACAAGCCATTTGGCTAACTATACACGCAGCCTTATCCCAAAACCAAACTGTAGTAGAAAAGCGTAACCACACCTAAGACAGCAAAAGTCCACCTAAAAAGGCCACGCTCCCAGTATTGTAGGTGCATAGTGAGCAGTTATGCCAGTGTTGGAGCATGTAGGATAATGGCCACATTACTGGATAGGCTCATTTCAGAATAAGCTGCTTTGTGCAATAAAGTTGAGACTGAAGCAGAATAGTCACAGAACTTGTGCAAAACATTTCTTGGGGGGCAACAGTAGACAGCCCAAAAACAATACTCACTCACAGGGTATCCAATCAGTCACTAACTTCCATCAGGGTATCAAAGAATGTAACCACCCCATGATGTGGGACACAAAGCCTACTCAGGGAAAGCATGCTGTAGCTAATGTTTTTTTTTCTCTCGAGTGTTGTCGTCACACTTCCATGAAAGATCTTCTAAATTTCTGAGTTTTTCACTAGAAAATTAGGGAAGAGCATGACTCTTGTATTCCCAAAGGGAAGCTCCTGGCATTTTCTCACTTCTGCAAAAATATTGTAACAATCTATGGTAATTCAAGAGATACACCAAAAAGAGACGTGGAGGAGCCCCTGGATGATGTGTGCTATTTGGGACCCAATGAGCCCTTTCAACAACATAGGTAGGAAGCATATCAGACATATCAAGATGTTGCTTAAAGAATGCTTCTACAAACATTTCTGGTTTAGGGCCCTCGGCACCCTCAGGTAAGACCACAACTATTATATTGTTAGGCCGCTGGTTATTTTCAGCATTCTTTACCTTGTGAACCAATAGTGAAACTTGAGTTGAGTGAGAGTCTTGAAGAATCCCAGCCAATGTCATAATTTGTGTAATTAGACATTAGCGTTCAACATTCAATGTATGTAAAGCACTCCACATATCTTTGTGAAGAAAATATTCTTCCTTCCAAAATCTTACACAATGTGCAGTGTTCTTACAAAATGTAAATTAGCTACTTAGGAAAAAGGGGTCATGTACATTTGGTGAGTCTTTTTGAGTGTCAAATATTTTTTTTTTTTTTTGATGGATAGCGCTGTAAAATTTCTAATTATTTTTGTATTATCCATGGGGATAAAGATATGTTTCCAGCTGCTTGGAGAAAGGGGGGGGGGGGGTAATTAGTTTGGAGTTCAGGTTAATGTAAAGTAATATGTGATACATGGTGTAAAGCATGTGTCCTTATTTTTTCTTTAGATAATAACAATTTAAGGGAAAACAGAATGGAATGTTCATGAAACGGTGCTTAAAACATGCCATCACTGTCTGTGCTGTAACATACACGTCTAATAATGTTTGATTGCATGATTGCATGACAAAAAATAGATCACATTTCACAAACAAATTCCTCTCGGTGGCACAACATTCATATCTGGCTCGCCAATATCATATTATAAAGCTATCTAAGCCAATTTATTTCATTGGGATGATGCCTCATCTGTTACTCTGTTATTAGAAACAGATTGATCAAATAAGCATTATTTAATTTACCAGCAGTGTCTTAATGAATCACTCAAGTTTTGTTTTTCAAATTATGGACACTAATATGCAATGGTTTAACTTCTGAAGCATGGCTGTGTACAGTGCAATTGCCGTCTTCATTCAGTGCAAAATACCAGATTTTATCTATTTATTTAAGCTATATTCTTCTCTTTTCAAATAATTTAGAGAGTAAGGATGAGCGGAATATGCACTATATTACCAAAAGTATTGGGACACCTGACTTTACACGCACATAAACTTTAATGGCATCCTAATCTTAAGTCTGTATAGTTCAATATTGCGTTTGCCCACCATTTTCAGCTATATCAGCTTAAACTCTTTTGGGAAGGCTGTCCACAAGGTTTAGGAGTGTGTCTATGGGAATGTTTGACCATTCTTCCAGAAGTGCATTTGTGAGGTCCGACACTGATGTTGGAGAAAAGGCTTTGCTCGCAGTCTGTAATCTAATTCAGCCCAAAGGTGTTCTGTCAGGTTGAGGTTAGTACTCTGTGCAAGCCAAGTTCCTCCACTCCAAACTCTCTCATCCATGTCTTTATGGACCTTTTTTTGTGCAGTGTGTTGGAACAAGAAGGGCTAACCCCAAACTGTTCCCACAAAGTTAAGAACATGAAATTGTCCAAAATGTCTTGGTATGCTGATTCCTTAAGAGTTCTCTTTACTGGAACTAAGGGACCAAGCCCAATCCCTGAAGAACACCACACCATAACCCCCCCTCCCCACCAAATTATTTGGACCAGTGCACAAAGCAAGGTCCATTACAACATGGATGAGTGAGGTTAGGGTGGAGGAACTTGACTGGCCTGCACAGATTTCTGACCTCAACCAACACCTTTGGGATGAATTAGAGTGCAGATTGTGAGCCAGGCCTGACTTCACAAATGCGCTTCTGGACTATTGGTCAAAAATTCCCATAGACACACTCCTAAGCCTTGTGGACAGCCTTCCCAGAGGATTTGAAGCTGTTATAGATGCAACAAGTGGGCCAACTCAATATTGAAGACTACAGACTTAAACTGGGATGAGATTAAAGTTCATGTGTGTGTAAAGGCAGGTGTCCAAATACTTTTGGTAATATAGTGTACCTGGGAACAGTGCTGAATGTTAATCCTAACACCAAATAAGTCAGTGGGAGACAAATATTTAAAATAAATTCTGACCATTGTAAAGGCTAATAAGCAAGTATTACAAAAACAATGCAAAAAAACACAGGTTTGCAGAAAATGGCGATTTATTAAAATGAAATGAATGCTTAAAATAAAAAAAAAGTAAGACAAACCTGACATTAAACATTTAAATAAATGTGGTCTAAATTGCTGGAAAATGAGGATTCCCTACTAGGATGGTTTTCTTTGTAAAAATAAATACTGTGTTTATTGGCGTATAACACCTCCTTTTTTACCCTGGAAATAGAGGGTAAACTGTGCCTGCGTGTTATATGCAGGGGGCTGTGGAAAGTTTTTTCCTGAAACTTCCCTCTTAAAGTAAGGCTGCGTGTTATACGCCTGTGCGTGTTATACGCCGATAAATACGGTAAATAATGGGGATGCCCAAACATACATACCATACAATTGAGAGTCTAGTATATGTGTTAGGGGACATTTGGTGGGGGTCCCAGTGCTGCATTTTTTGCTTTCTAAAAGTGACTAGCTGGAAAATGTAAATTACTGGCAACATTTCTTTTGTAAACTGTCACTTTTGACAATGCCACTTTCCTGTGAAATTAGGAAGAAAATCATTGGAAGGAACTCTTCCAGCCTGCCCCTGCCCACGTCTACCCATTGACCTACCACTGATTTAGTCAGTCTAGCACAATCTCCAACCCTAAAGAGCTTTTTCTGTAGTACATTGTACAGCAAGATTAAAAATGTTGCCCCCCAAAATTCATAACTGAACTATTATCCTTTATGAGGGCATGTAATAGATTTTAAGGTGGAACTCCATTGAACAAAAAAATGAATACCAAACCCCCCTGCCATAGCATATTATTTCTATGTTAAGAGGACATGGGACATGTTTGGTATCTATTTACTATTTACTTGGCGTAACTTCATCTTTTATATTTTACAAAGAAATGGCGTTATGTATTGTGTACAAGTGTATTTCTTCCCAAGAAATTGTGTTTGAAAACCGCCGCACAAATACTGTTTGACATAAAAGATTGCAAAACCCACCAATTTACTCTCTAGGGCATCTGCTTTACAAAAATGATTAAAATGTTCGGGGACTCTAAATAATTTTGTAGCAAAAAAAGAAAAAGATTGTTATTTGTAAACAAAAAGTGCCAGAAAAGGCCCAGGCTGGAAGTAGTTAAATGTGCCAAATGTGTTTTTGTCACACATTTTTTCTTTGTAAATACCGGTTTCGTTGCAGCAGGTTGTATACTGTACATCATATAGATGCACTACTTCACAGATATGGTCAGGGCACCCCAGGCATATTATTTAATACAATGAATTTTTCATTTTTAATGTTTCACTTTAAGCATTACTAAAATCGCTGTTCTATGCCAAACTGAATTTTTAGGTGTTTTCTTGCTTTGGTACATGTTCATCACACCAGTGTCCAACCCCCATGCAATTTGATTGACTATCCCTTACCTTTAAGCCTAGAAAATTAGCATTACCCTTTTTGTTTACAATAAAGCTCCCATTCACTTCAATGGGGTTCAGATTTGGTACCCGAACTTTAGTAATGTTTGCCGAACCTGCCAAAAATTTTCAGCTAATTACTAACCCCAAACTCATAGAAACAAGGAAAAGTGACGTCAGGAAAAAGACTGAGTGGTCCATCAAGTCTACTAATTTTCTTTTTATATACATGTTTTGTATTTCTTTTTAATTACATGTTTTGACTGAGTATATATCTATGTTTGTCCCAAGCATTTTGACTCACTACCTCTGGGTGCTGGATGTTTATTCCAAGCAGCAACTATCCTTTCAGTAAAATGAATACTTTCTAAGATTTGTTTTGAAATTTCCTCCTGGCAGTTTGAGGTCATGTCCCTGTGTTCTTGATTTTGGTTTCATATTGAAATTACTTACCCTCCCCCGTACACAGCTTTTCCCCCAATTCTGCCCTAGTCCTTTTTTGCCCATGCCCAACCCCCCCCCCCCCACATACATTAAAACGTGGCAATGGAGTGCAATGTAGAAGTCTTCAGTGGCAACTGGGGGGATGGGCTGCATGAATTGCTGCTACCACAAGGCTGGTATGACCGACATCCTCCTCTGTATCCTACAGATACTGCAGGTCTGTGTCTGAGCCACCCAAAGGGGCACGCGGTCACTTGTCAACTCGAAGCTGGCAGAGATTGTGTAGAAAATTTCCTCTACCAGACTCAATGTTTACAAGTCAGTAAGCACTGAGCACAGGGCCAGTGCTGGAGGTGGCAATACGGAGTACACCACATTCTGGTAAAAAAAAAAGCCTTTCTAAGATTTATGTACTATCTACTAGGCTGTTGATGCCTTTTCATTGTAAGTGCTTCTGGTCATATACAACTCAGCTATGTGAAAAGCAAGCACAAAAGTGATAAGTCCCTTGTGGTGTGCTAATTTACATAGGATAATTTACAAATTGTAGCTCTGGTAACCTCGGGCTTTGTGTGCATACATTCATCCTGTGCAAAAACAAGATGTTAGGATTGCATTAATGATGAAATCACAATAAAAAGGAAAGGTAACAGATTGTCGTATTTATTTCAGCAGAGCATTTCGTGTGGAGTTCACATTTTGAGTCACTAAAATATGCACACCATAGACTTAGCTATTTATCTCCTATTCAGGGTGTTCAGCAACAGTAATGAAGAATAATGAGATACTGTAATGTGATAGAAACCAGACCTGCATTCTGCCTTGTTATCGTTCTTCCTTTGCATTCATCCATATCTTAAATATTTTGTTGATTTTTTTTTTTAACTGTACTATATCAAATCCTGAATACAGATATAAACATATACATATCAAACATACAGTGGATACCTTTTTTTTTGATCATTCCAGGAAAAGTAAATGATTTGGTATTTGCTCTTGATCACAATCTCTACAGTCCTGTGAAGCCGCATACATACGATCGGTTCAAACCGATGAAAACGGACTGAAGTTCGTTTTCATCGGTCCAAACCAATCGTGTGTAGGCCCCATCAGTCCATTATCCTTCGGTCCAAAAACAGATGGCTTCCTATAAAATCGAACCAATGGACGGCTAACCGACAGGTCAAAACCGGTCGTTAGTACGCACGAGCATCGGTTAAAAATCCATGCATGCTCAGAATCAAGTCGACGCATGCTTGGAAGCATTTAACTTCATTTTTTTCATCACATCGTTGTGTTTTATGTCACCACATTCTGATACGATTGGTTCATGAACCAATGGTGGGTAGGCACATCAGTCCATCAGTCAGCTTCATCGGTGAAACGATAAAAATGGTCCGCCGGACCGTTCTCATCGGATGGACCAATCGTGTGTACAGGGCTTGAGACTTCATTCCTCCTTAAAAGGTGCAAATAGGCTATTTAAATGACAAGGTCACACATCTACACACTCATGAACACATGCAAATATTTTTCACTTGATATCTTTTTCCCTTTTCTTTTTTTTTACATAAAACCATATAAATTATATATATATATATATATATATATATATATATATATATATATATATATATATATATATTTTTTACTCCTGCCAGACAACACAGCCAGGCTTATTTCCTGACTTTTCTCTACCGGCAGATAAGAAATGTACGTTGGTCACCCTCCTGCCCACAGCCTGTATTCTGACAATCATATAACAGCAGCAATGTGATGAGATCACTCTGCTCCCTCTCCAGTTAGCCTGCCCCTTGTTAGAGCGTGTACACCCATGACTGGTCTTATTGTCGCTCCTCTTTTTACTAAGTGCTTCTTTTCAGAAAATAAGTTGTATTCAGGTAGTTGAAAATGTATTGAGTGTTTTTTTATTTGCGTGAAATTTATTTAATGTTATTATTACTATCACAAGAGAGCTAACAAGCCCCTAAAGCTTACCTAAAGTACACATGGGCTAAATGTCGGGTGGCATCGTCGGTTCAGTAGAAACCAGCTGATATTTGGCCCGTGTCGACAAACCACAGAGAAAGTGCAGCCGTGGTAAGATAAACCTGATCTAGCCTCCTTCTAATTAGTTCACATTACAGTATATACCATAAAGGGAAAATTGATTGATAAAATGTTCAGGATCAGGTACAAAAAGTCCACCAGAACCAGGTCACATGCATTCCACGATACCAAAGTTGTTAATACTTGTGCAGGGGATATTCAGTAACACCTCTAAGGCCTCGTACACATGATAGGATAGCCAGAGGACAACGGTCTGATGGACCGTTTTCATCAGTCAAAACCGATCGTGTGTAGGCCCCATAGGTTGATTTTACCTTTGGTTAAAAAAAGACAACTTGCTTTAAAATTTAACCGATAAAAATCCACGCATGCTCAGAATCAAGTCGACGCATGCTTGGAAGCATTGAACTTCATTTGTGTTGTGTTTTACGTCACCGCGTTCTAACACGATAATTTTTTTAACCGATGGTGTGTAGGCACATCAGACCATCAGTCAGTTTCATCGGATGGATTGATCGTGTGTACGGGGCTTAAGTGTTCCGTAGTGCCAACAGAGAGAGACAGTTGCCTAGGGTGATCCCTCTTATGTGTCCCCACTCACCAGATTGCGGAGCCCCTACATGGGCAGACAGCGTGTCAGATAGGGTCCACAGCAGGACTGCTGGTATTCCTGGATGCTTCTCTCCCCACCATCTCCAAATGATCTTTTCCGCTTCTCTACAGCTGGAACTGGATGTTAGAAGATCCTCAAATATTTTTTAATAAATATATAAAATCTCAAGGACTCCCATGGTGTAGTAAAAAAATATTGAAGTGGTCTTTATTAAAAAATGTATTTGTTTTTAATAAAGACCACTTCAACAATGTTTTACTACACCATGGGAGCCCTTGTGATTTTATTCTTTTGAGGATCTTCTACCATCCAGTCCCAGCTGCAGAGAAGCAGAAAAGATCATTTGAAGCAGGTGGGGAGAGAAGCATCCAGGAATACCAGCAGTCCTGCTGTGGACCCTATCTGACACGCTGTCTGGTGAGTGGGGACACATAAGGGGGATCACCCTAGGCAACTGTCTCTCTGTTGACACTACGGAACACCTAGAGATGTTACTCTCCTGCACAAGTATTAACAAATTTGGTATTGTGGAATGCATGTGACCTGGTTCTGGTGGACTTTTTGCACCTGATCCTGGACATTGTATCCATCAATTTTCCCTTTATGGTATATGAACTAATTAGAAGGTTGTGGACATAATCAAAAGGAATTTGCCAATTCTATGTTCAGATACAGGTCTTCATAAAATACTGGGTTCAGGTTGCCATTTCTCCAGTCAGAGGGCCCCCACTTTGGGCTCCCTTCTGTCCCCAAGCTTTTTTGCATCACAGAAGTGCCAACCTACTTGGTTGTCCTACCCTGGTAGTTTCCCATGCTATTTAAAAACATGTAGATATCAGTGGCGGCCCGCCCATATGGGCGCACGGGCGCCGCCCCCCCTCCCGCAGTCACAAAAAAAAAAGAATTAAAAAAAACAAAAAACGGGCCCTTTAAGAACTTTTATTCGGCTAAAATGTCATTTTGACATTTTAGCCGAAGTTCTGGCGGCCGTCTATAGAGGGCGCTGCAGCGCCACCCCCTCTCGCAAGTAACACACGTTCAATGCTATGCATTGGACGTGTGTTACTGTTGCCAGCTGCCTGGTCTATTCGTATAACCGGACATGGGACGCCGGTTACCCGAATAGCGACAGCTGGTTGGCTGAGGGGAACTGCCTATCAAAGCCAGTGGCTCTGATAGGCTTTTCCAGTCCCGCCCTCCGGCTCTCGGAAGTCTATGCTCGGAGCGCAGACAATCTGCGGTCCTTGCATTAGACTGACAGCCGTTTCAGCCAATCAGGTTCCCGGATTCTGGTTTTCAGGAACCTGATTGGCTGAAGCTTCTCCAGGGCGGCAGAAGACATCGAGGGAGGACATGGAAGCGTCAGGTAAGTGATTTTTTTACAGGGAAAGGGGCAGCATGGGGCACAGTGGCAGCATGGGGCACAGTGGCAGCATGGGGCACAGTGGCAGCATGGGGCACAGTGGCATCATGGGGCACAGAGGCAACAATGAGCACAGGCCGGGCACAGTGGTGACAATTGATGGCACAGTGACTGAATATGATGGCATGGCAGAGAGGTGACAATTGATGGCACAGTGACTGCATTTGATGGCATGGCAGAGAGGTGACAATTGATGGCACAGTGACTGCGTTTGATGGCATGGCACAGTGGTGACAATTGATGGCACAGTGGTGGCGTTTGATGGCATGGCACAGTGGTGACAATTGATTGCACAGTGACTGCATTTGATGGCATGGCACAGTGGTGACAATTGATGGGCACAGTAGCTGCTTTTGATGGCATGGCACATTGGTGACAATTGATGGCACAGTGGTGGCGTTTGATGGCATGGCACAATTAGTGACACAAGTGGTGACAATTGATGGCACAGTGACTGCAAATGATGGCATAGCACATTGGTGACAATTGATGGCACAGTGACTGCATATGATGGCATGGCACATTGGTGACAATTGATGGGCACAGTAGCTGCATTTGATGGCATGGCACAGTGGTGACAATTGATGGCACAGTGGCTGCATTTGATGGCATGGCACAGTGGTGACAATTGATGGCACAGTGGCTGCATTTGGTGGCATGGCACAGTGGCTACATTTGGTGGCATGGCACAGTGGCTGCATGTGATGGGCACAGTGAGGCTGCAATTTTTTTTTTTCGTTTGCGCCCCCCCAAAAATTTTGAGCACCAGCCGCCACTGGTAGATATTGCCATTTGAATGCCATACTAGGTCATTTAACTCTTTTAGCTCAGTAGAAAGCTTAGAAATTAAACAGTACATTAATTGTGGGACTCATTTTGTAGTCTATATTATATTTTGTGTCACAAGTAACTTGCAGTATGTGGGTGCCCTACGCACCAGAATAGGGCAGCACTATTGTGAAACTTTGAATCCCAATGCTAAACATATTTCAAATTCTTTGCGACATTTCAGAAAATGCCATGCTGGGGATTTGTCTTCATTCAGGTTCACTGGCATTGAGAGATTGAATCCAATACCCAGGGGTGGAGATAGGGCTAGTAGATTTTTGAATAGAGAGGCATGGTGGACTTTTAGGATCCAAACTAGAGTCCTTCTGGGGTTAAACCTCAGGTGGGACCTGGATCTACATTTTTTATGACAAAAACTAAAAAAAAAATTTTTTTCCCCAAAATGTTTGTCTTTTTTAGTTTGTTTAGCAAAAAATAAAAACCCAGAGGTGATCAAATACCACCAAAAGAAAGCTCTATTTGAGGGAAGAAAATTATAAAAATGTTGTTTGGGTACAAGTGTTACATGACCGCGCAGTTGTCATTCAAAGTGTGACAGTGCTGAAAGCTGAAAATTGTCCTTGGCAGGTAGGGACAAAAGTGCCTGTTATTAAAGTGGTTAAAGAACAACTTCCAATCCTCCTTTCCCTCTGATTTCATTTAATCGATTTGAGAATCAAAAGTCTTATTGGAAGTACATATTCTGTGCTGTTTTGTACATAAATGTTGTGAACAAGGCTGTTGCGGCTGAAACACATCTACCTCTGCTTTATTTTTATCCTTATGGAGATGTAATACATTTGGACTGATTTAAAGAGCATGTATGGAGTTGCGGATTGTCCTTTATCCATGCCCAGATAAGGGTCTAGTATGGATTTTGTGGGTAACCCCACACCATTTTTTTTTTGGTGTGGGGTGCCCTTCCAAATCCATACCAGACCCGAAGGGCCTGCTTTGGACTGGGGAGGGGCACTTTTTTTCATTTAGCTGTCAACAGGGAAACCTATTTTACTTGCATATAATGCCGTGTACACACTATCATTTTTCGGGTTGTAAAAAACAATGTTTTTTAAAATTGTCATTTAAAACGAGCTTCAGAGCATTTTTCGGGTTCTGAAAAAGGACAAAAAAAAATGTCTCTATTTGTTCACGATCGTGTGTAGGCAACACCGTTTTAATGATGAAGTTGAATTTATTTTTTATTTTTCTAGAGTCTTAAAAAAGGTAGTTTTGGGGGCGCATGCGCGGCATGGAGCAGAGCGGCCGCTTCTAAAGAGAGCTCCGGTTCCAGAACGGAGTAAACCCGCTAAATCGGGGCTATTATCACCCTAATCCATCCCTCTCGATCGGCACCAGCGCACACATCACCCTGTGCATGCAGCCAGCGAAGAAGAAGGGACGGCGGAGCTTTAAACCCCACCACAACCTCACTCACAACTGCCTCAGATCGCAGGAGCGCAGCAAGATGGCGAATAAGGGCGCCAACACACTGCCCTCTTCCTCCCCCTCCTCACCAGCTCTCCCTCAACATACTCTGCAATGGAACCCTGAACCATCCGATCGCAGTGAGTACCCTCCTCTGACTAAAGATGATCTCAATTCCAGCCTGGATGCCATGTGCTCCAAGCTGTTGAACAAGTTTCAGGCAGAGATACAGAAATCCACCAACACACTGTCACAGGAAATAGCTGCCCTAGGAACAAGAACAGACTTATTAGAAACTAAACACGATGAACTGTCTATTGCATTTAATGATTTATCCAGGGAGCATGATTCTCTGTCCTCTGCCTTTTCCCAGCTTCAGGAACATTTAGAGGATTTGGAGAACAGAAACAGAAGGTCGAACGTTAGGATCAGGGGCGTCCCAGAAACAGTTACTGACCTAGTCGCATATACTAACAAGCTGTTTCTATCCCTCCTGCCCGAACAAAACCCTCAATCATTTACGTGTGATCGTATTCACCGTGCCCTGAGAGCTAAACCTGCCCCTGACAAACCACCCAGAGACATAATACTATGCATGAAAGACTTTCTAGTCAAGGAGGATATTATGCGTGCAGCAAGAACCATAAGAAATATTATCCAAGATGGTATACAGCTACAGATTTACCCCGATGTCTCGCAGGCAACCTTAGACAGACGCAGAAGGATGAAGGAAATCACTACAGTTCTCGCATCAGCAAGGATAAGATACAAATGGGGATTCCCGTTTAAATTGATTATCCCCCACAATGGTACCACTTATGTTGCCACTAACATTGCAGAGGGTCAGGATGCTCTGATCAAGCTAGGTCTGCTGGACGCAGCAAATATCCCTCGCACTCCAGCCTTCTCCCGCCCTGCTCCCATCTGGAATACCCCTGCTTCACGTGCAGGGAGACGCAGGGTCAGGCATGATCCTGCAGCTCTCCGTTTTAATTAACCCTCATTATCTCAGAATATGACTAACTTTCTTTTTCCATCAGGCTCCTTATGACTGTGCATCGGTTCCTTCTCCGTCCACAATCTCCAAGATTTGCACCTATCTGGTCACAGTAGGTTCCATCTTTTTTTCTTCTGGGTGTCTTTTTTTTTCTCTCATCTTCCACATAAGCAGAAAACTATTAATGTTGTAATACACACACCTTCCCTGATCACAGGTCTTATTTTTTATTTTTTTCCTCAATTTTTTTTTGTTCTCCCTCTCCATTATGAGACGCTACCCTGACATCTGATGACTTTGGGTGTTACCTCACCCCTCTTATTTGGTTCATTCGATTTAACACTCCATTGTTGTCTGTATTTTATAACACAATTTTTTTTATGTTATGGATCGCTCTAGCTTACTTATTCAGTGTTACTTTTACCACATTCGTCTGAAGTATAGCCTGTACACACAAGCACTGCATAGTCCTCAACGGATATCCTGAAGTTCTCCCTCCCACTAAGCTGTATTTCCCTTTCTACCCCCCTCTTCCTTTTTTCTTCTTTTTCCCTCTTCCCCCATACTCTCTCTCCCCCTATTCCCTATATACCTTTTCCCTGTTCCCTCTCTCCCCTCCTCCCCCCGTTTATAACCAAAGCTGTATTATTATTATTATTTATTTCTCTCAAACATAGTACATCATTCACCAAATGTATCTGTTGTACAGTCTGAATATATTTAATAGGTCTGACCAATGTTGTATATGATTTAAAAACACCTCATAGTCTTGTAAGATAAAACTGCAGTATTGCCTTGAGTGGGTGGTGCTGCCCTGACACCTACTGACTTTTTGTGGTACTTCACCCCTCTGAATAGGTTCACCTAATTTTTTATTTATTTTTTCTATTAAACCACTTTCAGCTTTGACCAGACGCTAGAGACCAGCTCATGGTATCTTGCTTGTTTATGTCTCTATAACAGGTTTGCATCATTTGTGGTTTTAATCTTCCTTTTTTTTTTTTTCCCCTTCCCTTCTCTGGGGCCTTTGTTGGGTATTCTATTTAGTCTACCCTTTCTTTTCTCCCCCTTCATTTCCCACCCCTATCCCCCACCCTCCCTCCCCTCCACCTCACCATCGCTTTGCGCCTTATCGGATGGATTAACATACTCATTTTATTCTTTACCTTTCTACTCTTAGGTTTTCTGCGTAACTCCATGATTTTTTAAAGGTTTTCCAGTTTTCCCATTTCTTATTTCCGCCGTTGTCCTCCATGTTGTTACAGTTATCCTCCATTCTCTATGTTTCCTCTACAGCATCAATCCATTCCCAGACCATTGGGCATTCTAATTCCTGCCACTTCCTAGGTATCAACCTCTTTGCAGAGTTTAATAAGTGAGGGACGAGGGACTCCTTGTATTTTCTGACCCCTTCCTCTCCTCCATGGAAGAGGACCGTCCATGGGTCTTTTTTAATTTTAATCTTCGTGATATCTTCCACCAACCCTAGGATACTTTCCTAATATCTTTCTACCTTGGGACACTCCCACCATAGGTGCGCCATTGTTCCGGGAGATTTGCAGCCTCTCCAGCAGTCTGCTGATTCTTCCTTCTTAAATTTACTTAGCTTTACTGGTGTAGTATACCAGCCCGATAGGCATTTGTAATTCATTTTGGCCGTCCTGCTATCGGCTGCCGAGGAGTGGGTTAGCTTTAAAATCCTGTCTATTGTGCTTTTATATTTATGTGTTCCTAATTCCCTTTCCCAATTCTTAATAAATGGAGGCACTTCAGGTTCATCAATCTGCAATAGAATCTTATATCATTTTGATATATTTCCTTTTGTATTCTCGTTAATACATAATTTTTCTACCTCAGTGAGCTGGTCTATATCCCTTATCGGTTGAGGTAGTGTTTGTACAAAATGGTTTAATTGCTGGTGCCTCCAGTTATTAATTAACATAAGATTTTCTTTTTGTTCGAGGTCTCTTAGTGTATGTAAGTGCCCTTGGTGCATTACATCTTTCAATTGTGCCCTATCGTCTATGACCCAGTTCCCTCCCACTTCGACCTTCCCCGGTGGAAAATAATCATTATTCTTTAATACTATAAGAGGTGAATTGTAGTTCCTACTGATTTTTTTTTGTGTAAAATCCCAGATTTTAAGCGCATTTCTTGTGATTTCATGTGTATCCGTGCCTAACATCCTAAATTGTGGTGGATTCCATATTATTGTGTCTAATCCCGCCTTTGCTAATTTATTTTCAAGGCTCACCCATCTTTTTTCTCTATTGTCTTTAGCCCATTCCACTACCCTTGATAAGATTATTGCTTCGTAGTATTTTTTAATATCGGGAACTGCCAACCCCCCTTTATTTTTTGTCTGCCTAAGGGTTTGGAGTGATATCCTATGTCTCTTATTTCTCCAGATGTAATTCATTATTAGCTTTCTGAGGATTTGGAGAAGTTGTTTTGGTAGTTTAATAGGAATCATCTGGATCTTATAGAGAATTTTTGGCATCATAACCATTTTACAAAAGTTGATTCGTCCCGTCCATGAAATTGGCCTATTTTTAACTCTATTTATTTCTTCCAATAATGGAATGAAGTTTTTTTCATATATTTTTTTCCTGGTCTTAGCCAGTTGGATCCCAAGATATTTCAGCTCTTTTACCCATGGGAATTTATACTCGTTTTTAAAATGTGCTCATCTTTCTTGGGTACCCCTATATTAAGTATTTCAGTTTTAATAGTGTTTATTTTGAAATTGGAGTATTCCCCATACTGTCTGCACAGATTTAGGAGATTCGGAATTGAGGATTTCGGGTTGGTTAAGTAGAAGAGCACATCGTCCGCAAATGCAGACAATTTGTGCTCCTCTCCTCCTATTATTATTCCTGTTACCTCCGGGCATTTGCGGATCCTGGACAGTAGGGGCTCTATCGATAACACAAAGAGAAGTGGCGACAGAGGACACCCCTGTCTTGTACCGTTTTTCATCGTGAAGGGCTCAGACAGGTCCCCGTTAATTTTTATTCTCGCTGTTGGGGTCTGGTACAAAGCTCCGATCCATTCCAGCATCCTCTGCCCGAATCCCATGGTTTCCAGGGTTTGTAACATGAATCCCCAGTCTACCCTGTCAAACACTTTCTCAGCATCAATTGACATGAGCAGACTGGGGATTCCCTGGGTCCTCATCCCATGTATTAGAAGGAGGGCCCTGACCCCGTTATCCCTCCCCTCTCTGCCTTGAATAAAACCTGTCTGATCTGGATGGATCAGGCCTATCATCTCTTGTTTAACCCTCTCGGCCAATACCTTGGCGAACAGTTTTATGTCTGAGTTTAACAATGATATTGGCCGATAGCTTGAACATATCTTGGGATCCTTACCTTCCTTTGGGATAACTGTTATGGTTGCCTCTGCCGCTTCTCTACTAAGAGTATATTCTCCACCAAGGCCATTAAATTATTGACATAGTCGTGGTATAAGAATCCCTTTACATTGTTTATAATATAAAGCTTTAAGGCCGTCAGGGCCTGGGCTTTTACCCGATGCCGTGCCTGCTAGTGCTGTCTGTATCTCTTTTTCTGTGATAGGTCTATCCATTACTATCGCTCTTGTCGAGTTAACTATTGGAAGTCCTGCTTTTTGTAAAAAGTCTGAGATCTTTTTTTCCTTTTCCTCTTCTCCCCATTTTTTCTGTTTAACTGCGTATAGTTTTTCATAATAGACTCTAAGAGCTTCAGCTATATTTTTTGTTGTGTATGTCTCTTCTCCTTGCTCATTTTTAATTTTTTCAATATAGTTTTTTGCTTTCTTTTTCTGTACCATCCTTGCCAGATGTTTACTAGTTTTGTTTCCCCATCTATATCTCTCTTTTGCGATCAGATGGAATTCTCTTTTTGTTTCTTGGAAGAGGAGTTCTTTAAGTTCATTGCGTTTACCAATTCTAGATATACTTTTTTTTGGTTTCCCCTTTTTTATGTTCTTGTTCTAATTTCCGTATCTCGGCTATTATATTGTTCTTCTGTAGATTATTTTCTCTCTTTTTCCTAGCTCCTTCAGATATGAAAATGCCTCTAATTAGAGCCTTGTGAGCATCCCACAGTGTTGCTTTTGATATCTCACTTGTGTCGTTTAATTGAAAATATTCTTCTAACTCCTTTTTAACTCTGGCTAGACTATCCGGATTTATTACTAGTTCCTCATTGAGCCTCCAACTTAGGGGTAATCTCTTCTTCCCTTCGATATTTAGAGAGATACTTATTGGGGCGTGATCGGATATCGTAATAGATTCTATCCCTGCCCCCACCACATTTTCCAGTAAGTGGTGGTCAACCAGGATGTAATCTATACGTGAATAGCTTCCATGTACCGGGGAAAAAAAAAAAGGTATAATCCCGGATCTCTGGATTCATTATTCTCCATATAACCATTAATTGATTTCTAAACAGCCAATTTTTTAGGTTTTTTGTATTTCTTAGTTGAGGTTTGTTAGATTCTACTGTCTGAGATGACTTGTCTATTATTGGGTCGATACATAGATTTAGGTCTCCTCCTAGAATTATCCTCCCTTTTTTGTTTTTTTTACTTTTAAAAATGTTATTGGCAAGAAGGCATCAAACAGCAAATACATTGCACAATGAAAATAACCATAGAGATAGTTGTATAACAATCGAAATGGGCTAATATGAGCAGCCGGATTGAAGAGATAATACAAGGTACAATCCGTGTTAGACAATCTAAGGATAGGTCTGACAATTTACTACCAACATATACAACAAAGGAACTAAATTTAAAGTAAGGTCAGTGTACCTAACGAAAAATGCAATGTAAATGTAGACCAAAGGTAAAGTAAGAGTCTAAAGGAGTGTGAAGGGAGACCAAAGAAAGGTGAAGTAGAAAGCATAAAAAAGAGAGAGAAGAGATAAAGTCACAATAAAAAAGAACTACAAAAAGAAAAAGGAGTCAAAAGAGAAACCGTAGACATGTATTCGGATTAGTCTCATTAAGATGAAGTGGACGATGCTAATTTTGAGATTGGATACGAAACAACCACCACGGCTTCCACTTTGCATCATAAATAGGCACCGAGTCATGCAGTTTGTGAAATATTTGTTCAGAAAGCATAATCTGATCCATCCTTGAAAGAACCTGTGGGAAGGGGACAATAGGGGACTTCCAATTTAGAGCCACCACCCAAAGGACTGCCATGCAGAGCGTGTATATCAGACGCCTAAGAGGTCTAGGAGTGTCTGGGATCTTTTCAAAAAAGTAGGCAGTGTCTGTAGGACAAGGCCTCTTGACTTATCCTCCCTTTTTTGAACTCTTCTAATTTCCTCAGAATTCCTGTTAAGTATGTTATCTGATTTGTGTTGGGGGAATAAATGTTTACTAAGGTACATTCCATATCTTCTAATTTTCCACTTAAAAATATAAATCTTCCCTCGGGATCAACTAGTCTGTGCAATAGCTGAAATCTTACCATTTTGGCTATTCCAATGGCCACCCCCCTGGCCCGTTTTGAATAAGTGTCCCCATAGTACCAGGTGGGGTATTCCACAGATTGTAGCCTAATCCTTGAGCTTAAAGTTAAATGGGTTTCCTGAATGAATGCGATATCAGTTTTCATTCTTTTCAACTCTTTCAGCACTTTATGTCTCTTAACTGGGCTATTTAGACCTTTTACATTATATGATATACAGTTGACTATCGTCATCCTATCTTATCTTGTCTCCTCCCTTTTTCTAGCGATTCTGGTGAGGTGGATCCCTTCCCTCCCCTTCCCCTCCCTCTTACCTCCCTTCCCTTTCCCCTCCCTCCTACCCCCCCTCCCTCTCCCCCTCCCCTCCCCCCTCCTAAGTGGCCATCTAGAGGCCTTAGAACCAAACATCTCCCCTTGGTTCTTTTACCCCGGGGGTGGGACCTACGCATAACTCTCCATCCCTATTATAAAGGGGTATAATATTTTTCCGGTGGTTGCAGGGACACCCTTTTCTCGTTCTCCCTTTCTCCCTTATTTTGTTAATGTTCTCTTTTTAAATCCACCCAGGTAATTCTGGTATCTGAATGTCCATTCTATTACAGAATTCGCTTAAGTCTTCTGGGAACCGAAGAGTCGCTGATTTTCCTTCTCTTGTCGCTACAAGGCATGCCGGGAACTCCAGTTATATTTAATATTTTTGTCTACTAGCTGTACTAAGAGAGGTTTTAAGAGCCGGCGCCTAAATAGGGTCTCTGCAGATAAATCTGCATATACCTGTAGGGTAGCTCCCCTGTATACCAGGGGCGGATGGTCCCTCAGTTTCTTCCATAATTCCTCCTTCTCTCCAAAGGAATGGAATCTAACTATGACGTCCCTAGGCCTTTCTGTGTCCGTTCTTCTATATTTTCCTATGCGGTGGGCTCTTTCTATCCTAATAGGGTCTTCCGATGTTTTTTCCAGAATCGGATTTAATATTGTCCCCATTATTTTCCGGAGATCTTCGTCTTTATCTTCTGGGACTGCTCTAAATCTCAGATTTTGTCATCTGGATCTATTTTCCTGATCTTCCAGTTTATACAGTATACTCCTTTGTTGCCTCTGTATCTGGGCTACTTGCTCCCTTAATATGCTTGTCTCTTGATCTTGGGTCTCCACTCGTTCTTCCAGTGTCTCTACCCTGGATAGTAGGTGCCCTAAGTCAGTTCTAAGGCTTTGGATTTCTCCCTTGATCACGTTTTCTAGCCGCACCATCATCCTTTCCATATCTCCTTTGGTTTGAGTTTGTTCCTCTTGCCTCAGCTCCTCCATTTTACTTGTCTCTGATTCGTTCTCACTGGTCCCTTCTTCTCTTGATTCTTCCATTGCTCCCCTTTGCATTGGGGTAAGGGCTTTTTTTCCTCTGTCCTTTTATCTGCTTTTACTTGTATAGTCTTTGGAGAACTGTTACTTCTTGAACTTCCCCCTTTGGACATGTATTGTCTAATGGAGCTTGTAGCCGCTGGGTTACCTGGTGTTTTTAGAACTCCTCCCCTTGTCGATCTGCTTGACATCCTAGACATAATAGTCTTCGCTTTTCTGATTCTTTTCCCCAGTTTGACGGCCTATTATCTTCTCCTCAATTACAATCCCCTTTGTTATGCTTTCCGTCGATATCGCTAGGACAAGTTTGGGGGGGGGGGGCACTCAGCCTATGGTATGGGTATGGTGGGGGGGTATTTTGCGCCTCCTGCTGTGTTATTGTATACTTAATTGCTTCTTTCAAATACACCTAGTCCATATAGGGGAATTAGGGTTCCCTTGTGCGCTCGCCCCAGGAGAGTCAACCTTAGATGCCAACTTAAATACACCTGTATACAGTGTATGTATGTATCTTAGTGCATCTATAGCGGCGGGTCAATGAGCAGATAAGACAGAGCTAGTGTTGGTGTCGACAGGGATTGAGCAGTGCGGGTACTATATAGGCTAATGGAAGTCGGCGATGTCAGTGAGGCACCAGGCGGTGCAGGCAGGGGGGTGATCGGTATCAACAGGGCGCTGCCCCATACAGTAAGACAGGGACCGGTGTCCAGAGAGCACTGGCTAAGGTAGGTACAGTTTCCCTCACCCTTAGTTATAAGACGGCTCCTTAATAATTACATTCTTCTCTTTTCTGTCCTCCTTCCATCAACAGAATGGGTGATAAGAGCAGGGAGCACACTGCTCCAAACTTAGCGTTGTCCCACCCTTTACATCTAGGATATTCCAGCCGTTATTGCCACTATATGGTTAATCTATGGGGATCCCACATAGTCCTAGTTATGGAAGCTTTTCAGGTCTAATGTAACCAGCTGGGGCGCCCTCAGATTTGCTATTTTGGGCGCTTGTAATTCATGCTTTTATTATCCCAGATTGAAAAGTAGCATAAGCGTAGCTAGTTACCGGTATCATTACATATGGGTTCCTCTTTTTTAACCATAATTACTTAACATATGTCATGCAAAAATATAAATTTACAGTTCATACAAGGTGGTGATTGTCTGTCTCCTTCTTACCCCTCTGGACGACTTCAGTGTAAGGGTTAATCACCTTACCTTAGGCTTCCGTTTCCAGCTTTACCTGGGCCGCATGGAGTGTAAGGGCTGATTGGAGGGTGTACCTCTCCGGGCGTCCCGCGCCCAATATCAAAATGAGTGAAGCCGGTAGTTTGAGATGGCGATTAAGTCCCCGCTGCGTTTGGTGATCTATGGCAGCGCGCTCCACGCTTTGAGCCTTGCGGACTTCCCTCGGTCAGAAGCTGTTTGCGCGGCGGTGCATCCCTTTTTTTTTTTCTCTTGCATTTAACTATTACCCCTCATTGACTTCAATGGGTAATCTGAAGTTCTCCTTCCTCCTTAATACGGTACTCCCCTTCCACCCCCTTGTTTTTTTCCAAACTCTCTCTCCCCCTATTTCCTTTATACCCTCTTCCTTTTCCTCTCTCCCCTTCTCTCCCAGTTGATAATTAATGTTGTACTATTCAATTTTATTGCACTCTAACACAGTACATCTTTCACAGAATTTATCTGATGTACAATCTGAATATATTCAATATGTTTGACCAGTGTAGTACATGGTTTAAAAACATTTCATAGTCATGTATGATAACACTGCTGTATTGTTTTAGTTCACATTACTCATTTCTCTCACAGGTTTATATGATATGTTTAATTTGGGTGGCCTCCGTTCCATGCCGCCATGATTTTCCCCCACTCAGTAAGAGCGCCCCCTCCTTCCAGAGTGGGTGCTCATAGCCACCTCAGACGCGAGTTCACATGCCTCTTTTTTCTTTTTGGCATTGCACTACTTTTTTCTATCTTGTCTCACGTTTACTGGCTATCAAAGCTGAGTTCTAGACCAATAGGTCTATTACTACTTCTCCGTCGGTTGGGATTTTTTTCCCTACCCAACCCCATTTGTTCTTTCTATGGTATATTTTGTTCTCGTTGGAACAAACTTCTATTTGTTTTATGGTTCATTTTGTTTTATAGATGTGGTACACTTTTTTCACCAATACTCTTTTCATCCCTCTCAAGAACGAAACCCTATTTATACATTTCCCCGTATGCACCACAACCTCTAGTTAGGCACATATCCTATATACACTTAGTTCCGATGCTCCCTAGTACTTCTCATTTGCTGTTTTGCCAGATGCCCCATCTCTCACCCAGTAAGACACCATAACTATTAAGATAATTTCACACAATGTTCAAGGTTTTAATTCACCAAACAAACGTAAAAAGGCCTTTCTACAATATAAGAGATTAGACGCTAAGATAGTAATGCTACAAGAAACACATTTCTTGAAAGACTCCCACCCCACTTTCTTCCATAAGGCTTCCAACCAATCGTTCTACACCTCCAGGAGTCGCTATATTTTTTCACCGCTCTTTTCCCATAGATGTCCACCAAGTATATAAAGATCAAGAAAGCAGATTCATCATCATCAAGGGTACTCTATCCAGTAAAGATATTACAGTTGCCAATGTCTATGCCCCTAATGACACCCAAACCACATTTTTCACACAATTCCTCAATAAATTACAACAATTCCACTCCCCACATATTATTTTAGGTGGTGACTTTAACTCGGTCCCACAATCCAACATAGACAGAAGTAAACAAACCCAGTTCTCCAGATCCTTCTCCAAGACAACTACCTCACTTCTATATGACCTAAACTTGATTGACACTTGGAGAGCCCTAAATATTGGAGCAAGGGAATACACTTTTCACTCACACCCACATGACTCATACTCACGAATTGACCACATCTTTTGCACTCCAATTGTCTTAGAAAACTCACTGGATGCCAGTATACATACTTGCGTTTGGTCAGATCATCAAATAGTCGCCTTTAGTACTAAATTTATCGGCCTATCCTCCACCCCCTACTCATGGAGGTTAAATTAATCTCTTTTAACAGACCCTAGTCACCAACAGGAAATTTCAGCAGAAATACTTTGCACTTAATGTTACCCCACAAATCTCCTCAGCCACCCTCTGGTCAGCTCATAAGGCGGTAATGAGAGGCAACCTCATTAGACGTTCCGCACAACGTAATAAAATCAATGCTGGAAAAATTATCTCTCTCACAACAGACCTCCATAACTTATACAAGGACCACACAAGCACACATGACCCAGAAGTTTATAAAATAATTTCACTTAAACGTAACGAATTAGACTCTTTGCTGTCCTCCAAAGCAGTCCTCTGACCTTTTGTCCGCCCCAAACCCCCCCCTCCTCCTCTTCTCCCTGGCTAAACAGTCTTTCATTCCCGAAGCTCAAACAATCTCAGTTAGACACTCTTAATATGCCATGTTCAGACGAAGAGCTGGCTCAGATCATCAAATCACTGAAGAAAAATTCCGCACCAGGTCCTGACGGTTTCTCTTCCCTCTATTACAAACAATACTCCCAGCTGTTAGTCCCATACCTGAAGAAACTCTTTAATTACATCCTGAAGGGAGACCATTTCCCGAATGAGATGTTACTTGCAAATATGTCTCTTATCCCAAAACCCAATAGAGATCACACACTTCCCCAAAACTATAGGCCAATCTCGGTCATAAATAACGACCGCAAAATATTTAGTAGACTCCTCGCCAACAGACTTTCTGCAATTATCCCCACTCTTATTTCCCCTTACCAATCTGGCTTTATCCCAGGCAGGCAAATCACTGACAATATCAGACTTGTCACAAATATCATTCAAGATGCTGAGGTAAAATCCAAATCAGTTCTGATGCTCAGTCTTGACATTAATAAAGCCTCTGATAGTGTCTACTGGTCATTCATGGACACTATACTCCAGAAATTTGGCTTTAATGGAGAATTTCTACATGCCTTCCATGCCCTCTACCATAACCCATCTACTAGAATACGTCTGCCGGGCTGTAACTCAGAATTGTTCAATGTGGGCAGAGGTACGAGGCAAGGGTGCCCCCTTTCTCCACTACTATTCGCATTAGCAATAGAGCCACTCTCCACAGCAATCCTTATTAATTCTGACATTAAAGGGTACTCTTCAGGCTCCAATACTTACAAACTGAGCATGTACGCTAACGACATGTTATTATTCTTATCACAACCAGAATCCACCTTACCCCACCTTCTACAAACCCTCAACGCTTTTGCAACCATCTCGGGCCTCACTGTTAATGTTTCCAAATCAATAGGCATGCCTATTAATATCCCCTCCTCCACGCTAGACTCCTTACGTTCTTTCTTCGACTTTTCCTACTCTTTGGACTTCCTCCCATACTTAGGCATACACCTCACTCCCAATCTCTGTGACCTAGCAAGTAAAAACTATGTCCCAATGATACAAAAATTAAGAGCTACGCTTAAAATGTGGAAATCCTTTAAGATTTCATTCTTGGGAAGAACAGCTATCAAGATGACACTACTCCCTAAAATATTATATATTTTTAGAGCGCTTCCCATTAGAATCAATAAAACACTCATCACTAGATTCCAATCTGAGATAAACAAATTCATATGGGCAGACTCCCACCCCCGATCATCTAAATTGGTCCTACATAAGTCCCAGAAGTGTGGAGGCCTTGGCCTCCCAGACCTCTGGCTATATTATCTATCAGCAAGATGGACCCAAATTGCACAATGGCATATCCCGCAGTCCAACATTCCTTGGGTCGAATTTGAGAAAGCCTCCATAGCACCATACGCTATCTCGGGCATTCTCTGAGGGAATAAAATCCCTATCCCAGCCCTAAACTCCAGAAATCAAGTAGTCGCTCACTCATATTATCTATCTATGGAAGCTCCATAATGAGAAATACAATCTCACCTCTAAATCCCCCCCCATATGCCACATTTCTAGGCGATCCAAAATTTAAACTAATTACCCAAACCCCAGTTGACTTCACTTGGTGGGAAGTTAATAACCTCACCTCACTTACTAATTTTATCAAAGGCACAAATTTATCCCCTTCTCTACACTGATATCAAAATACCAGATCCCTGTCTCAGAACATGATACTTTCCTCCTAATAAAGCAATTCTTTGACTCACATTTCCAGACCTCGAACACCCAACCCCCCTCCCATTTTGAGAACCTCTGTCTTAAATCACCCAGGAAAAAAGGTTTCATTTCAGACCTTTATTCCACCTTAGTTAACAATACAGATTCTCACAAACTACCTTATATGATTAAATGGGAACAAGACTTAAACTTCACCTTCTCCATAGTTGTCTGGGATAACTGTATAAACAATCTACACAAATGCTCTAATTCCATTTCAATTAAAGAAACGCCCTAAATGTATTCACAAGATGGTACTACACCCCAACTAAACTCCATTCTATCTTCCCCTCAACTTTCCCCTCTTGCTTTAGAGATTGCAATACATTAGGTTCGTTCCCCCACATTTTCTGGCAATGTGACAACTTGAGAATTTCGCCTCCAAAATCTCAGGTAATGTAATCACCTTGACGATACATAATTGCATAATGTTTTCCCCAATAACCGGTCTTTCCACTAGCCAAATGAGACCGATCCACACAATCTGTATCGCCATACACTGGCTAATAGCATCCCAATGGAAATCTCCATCAATCCCCCTAGCCCCACTCAAACCCAGAATCAACAATATAAATCTAATGGAAAAAATATTCCATACTTTACAAAATACTATGCACATTTTTAATAATAAATGGTCTCCCTGGACTGAACATTCCCCCCTATTCTTTAACACAGCCTAGACCCCATAGTTTCTCATTTTGTCTCTGATATTGTTTGACTTCAACATATTACACGGCTTACAGCCTTATAATACTTTTGCCATATTGGATTATATTTGTAACCTTTGTACGGTATTCTGATTTATCCACTAGCTTTATTTTCTTCTATGTGCTAACCCTCACTTTGTATATGCACTGTTCTTATAGATTTGTACCATCATCTATTTTTTTTCAATAAAAGTCTAAACAAAAAAAAAAAAAAAGGTAGTTTTTTAGAACCCAAAAAATGAACGTGTGTTAGCGGCATAAGTCTTCAAAATTGGCACTTTTGATTTTTCCTGTTCAGCTACCATTGACTTTAATGGGGTTCGCTGTTCGGGTTAGAACACTTCCCCTGTTCGGGAGTTCTGCTGCAAACCAAATGGGGGGTGTTTAGCCCATTCCTAATTAAGACACCTCTGCCTTTCTTGTGACAATAATTTGTGGATAAAAAAGGAAGGAGAAGGGGTTAGCCATTGTCTTAAAGTAAAAATATACATTTTAGTAACAGGTCTAGGTCCTAGGTTGGGTATTTTTGGCAGGGAAGGCTTGCACATAAATCAGCTCATAGATCAAATTATGAGGATACCACTAAGATAAGATAGGATGAGATAAATGTTTGTCATTGTAACACGTCACAGTGAGATTGTTTCATAAAAAAAAAATAATCAACAATTAACAATAACATTACATACCAATTTAGTCCCATACCCCCCCCCCCCACCTAGTAAGAGCAGTATGAACAGTGTTGCAGTAGCTGCCTAGTCACAATTTTGATTATTCCCCAAAGCTAAATTTACCAACTCAATTGCTCTTAGGAAAAAGCTTTTCCTCACCCTAATGTTTCTGAAACGTCTGCCCGATGGCAACAGTTCAGAAAGATGATGTCCAGCATGGGACAAATCGGTCACTATCTTTTCAGCTCTCCTGGTACAGCGTGGACTGATACATTTTGTCTATGGAGACAAACTCCCAACCCACTACTCTCTGTGCAGATTTTGCGATTCTCTAAGCAGCAGCCTTTTCAGCTATGGCACAGTTCGAAAACCAGGCCAGAATGCAGTTAATTAACACACTCTCAGTAGAGGACTGGTGAAAGGACAGTAGAATGTTTTTACCTTGGCTCTGTTTCCTAAGGAGATGCAAAAAAAATGCAAACTCTGTTGACACCTTTTAGTGTCAGCTCTTACGTTCTATGACCAAGATAAGTTCTCAGTGATATGGACATCTAAGAATTTAAAAACAGGGACTTGCTCTACCGATTCTTCTTTATAATAGAGTGATGCCAAAGCAGTTTTTTTGATCCTGAAATCTATTATCACTTCCTTGGTCTTTCCTGTGTTCAAGGGCTGGTTGTGATCCTCACACCATTCTGTTATGTTCTGTTATGTTACACGATACATGTATCCCCTATATTCTCATCTTAAAGCTAGGACGCCACTGCTGGAATATGGGTTCATATCAGCAATGCAGGGGCTTACATGTTTTCTGATCCTCTTGTTTCAGAGATATAGGCATTAGACAAGGACTTCATAGCATAAGGCTATCTTTAAAAAATGTAATCAATTGACTGTGGATAAAAGATTTGGATAAAAGATTTAGGCTGGATTCACACTGTATCACATTTATGAATGAACTGGTCTAATCTGGGTCAGATCTATGCCCACTAATCCAGGAAATGTATCTCTAAAACGTATCCATAACTATCACTCATATCCCATCCTCTGGAACTCCTTATTCCTTACTTACTGTCTCCTACCCCATTCGCCTTTAGGCGATCCCTAAAAACACATCTCTACAGGGACTGTACTTTTACTTTCTTCATCAGCTCATCCCCAATTATTGTTACGTTTTAAATAACTTGACATTCCTTTTTAGTATGTAAGCGCTCACAAGCAGGGACTTATGACCCATCTTGTATTGATTTGTTTTGTAACTGTGCATTTTTGTAAAGTGTTCAAACTGTTGGAGCTATATAAATACTGAATAATGATCATCGTCATCATTTAAATATGTTTTATGTTTGGCAAATTGTTGGGACTGTAGCTAAGTAAGTATTGTTCATTTTAATAGTAATAAATACCTGGTGGCACCAATGACAGTTGTAAACCCGATACTAAACCTGCAGGGCAACTATTAAATTATGGTTGTGACAAACAAAAAAGAATGCCTGTTGTCATATCATTTAAAACAATTCCATTATAAAAATGTGATAAACGATATGTTAGTGTGTTACGGTAACCCTTAACTACCGAAAATAAAAAAATAACCATTCCAAAGAACATTCCATCTGGTTAAAATTAAAACAGAATCTAAATTTCTTGTTGTAGCAAACTTGAAGATGAGATACTTATTTTTTATCACCCTTGTAAGACACAGGGAAAGTGTTGGAAATGTTCATGGATAATTTCACTTCACTTGATATGTGTGCATCGGATGAGCTTCCATTGCTTCTAATGTGGCAACGATGAGCAATGGTAGACTATATCTGTATCTCTTTGTTATTAACAGAGATAAATTGCAAAACATATGACTTTCCTGCAACACTGGTATTCTTTTTATGCAAGACTGTTGTATGGAATGTCAAAGTCGATCGATTATAAACGCAGTAAACATTTTTGGTTCTAGTAGTTGCATCTCATCTAAACTCTAGTTCCACACAACTGTAAGCCTGCCTTTACATACTGAAGCCCTCAACTTATGCAGGAAAAGTACTCAGACCTTATCCACCTGGAGCAAGCAGGAAAGTAAGGATCTTGTGGTTGTTAGACCGCTTACCTCACCACCTGTCATGCCAGGGGACTTTGCCTCAGAGAAAAAAAACCTGCAACCCAACCAAAATAGCAACTACAGTGGCCAAGATGGAAAAACCCATCAATTAGAAGGGGGTACATGTGGCAGTTTTTAAATGTATCAAATCATTTCACCGTGACTTATAGGCACAAGCCCGGCATATAACTGAAGCCAACATCCTAGAGAAAGTGTCCAGCTTGGAAAATTGATAGAAAAATTAGGATAAATCTTCACATCATATGTCTGCTGGAACACTACTACAAACTAACTATACTGAAAACCATTAGTTTTCAGAAAATATCATTTGGGTTGGGCTTAGAACAATAGTGCAAAGTAGAGAGGATACACCAAGTTGGATGCCTCCATCCCAATGTTGCTTTCCACATCTGGTTATTTATAAGATACATTGACTACAATGACAAGACAGCTATCTTAAAGTGGTTGTAAAGTCAAAAGGTTTTTTCTTAATGCATTCTATGTGCAGCAGCCCTCCTCAGCCCCCCTAATAATTACCTGAGCCCATCTCGATCCAGTGATGTTACAGGAGTGTCTCAGCTGCCCAGGACTCTCCTTCCTCATTGGCTGAGATGACAGCATGGTGCCATTGTCTTCCACTACTGTCAATCAAAGTCCCTGAGCCAATGAGGAGAGAAAGGGGGCGGGGCCAGACATGTCTGAATGAATAGATGTTTGCTCTGGGGGCACTCTGCAGGAGGGATAGGCCAGGAACACCGGCAAGGAACCCAAGAAAAGGAGGATCTGGGCTGCTCTGTTGTAAAACCACTTCACCAAGCAGGTAAGTATGACATGTTTGTTATTTTTAAAGAAAAAAAAAAAACTGAGACTTTAGCATCACTTTGAGCGCCTTTAGAAATGCAAAATCTCTGAGCACGCTAACTTTCCTTTCAACAGACAGCCAGCATCTCTGATATACAGTTGTGCTATCGCAGCTGTTCAATTTTGAGGCTAATAATAAACTGTGACTGTAAATAACATAAATGTATGGTAAGTGATAGGAATACTGTGGCTTCTTAATTCAGAAGACAGTCCTTTAAAAAGCTCTCACACACACACACAAAACACCCCTCCTCCACTATCACAGCTGAATGAACTAATTTACTTCCATGATGTTTGGAGATTGCACGACCCAGAAGATAGATAGTATATTCACTTTTACATGTTCACAAATCACATAACTAGATCATTTTGGTCACAGTCTCTACTTCCCATGTATTGGGCAGTTCCTTGAATAATGTATCCCAGACAAAAGTCAAAGGCTTCACACATGCCAAAGACCACATGACATACTTGGTCTTTGAAATAAGTAGGCTGCCATCTACCCTGTACTACATTAATTATGAACCTCTTATAACAGAAATCACCAAAGAACTGTAGGGGGGGGGGGGGGGGGTTGGATTTACCTATTGTCAGAGGACATTATCAAAAATGGTAGGTATTTTCAGACCCACTCCAAACAATCCCGCTCCTCTTAAAACACCAGAAATATAATATTCTTGAGTTGTCCTTTACCAGATTTTCTGGAACTCCACGCTCCCCTGAATTTCATTAAGTAAATTAATGTTGCAAGTAATGGAGGGAAACATGGGCATACAAAATATCAAAGCATGCAATCCAGCATTCTTCTTTTTCAAATATTTTATTGTAGATAATATATATATTTCATACATACAAATTTTTAGTATAATAATAGTATAATAAAAATAACATTTTTGAGTACTGAAATAAAATAAGATGAACATAAGATATATAAGGGCTTTTCAAAAATATGACAAAACATTTACAAATACTTTTTAACAATTAGCATAGTTAAAAGGTTCAGAGCAAATAAGAGATAAAATACGTGATGTTCATATCGTTGCTAATATGATATAATTCTAACAGGGGCCAAGATCCTGCAATCCAGCATTCTTTATTCGTTATGTGCTCCACTGGATAAAGAAAGCTTGACACCACTTTGAAAAGAGAAAGGCATGGGTGGGACTTATACTAAATAAAGCATGCATCCCAGGAAATACATAACAGGAAATAATATGGCAATATCCTGCTGCATTGGAACTTAAAACATTAAATTACATAAATTGACACCACTTTAACCAAACAGTGGAAACTGCCATCACTATGTCGTGGTAACTGTTGGTGTTCTCCCACACCACAATTACCAAACTACCACCTCATCTCAAAAATAATTCTCTATTTGGGGATATAATCATAACTTGGAGGGAATCCAGAATAAAATTCAACTTCCTTTACTGTTTTTCAAATTATCTACAAATAAAAGGCAGCCCCCATTTTTTAGGGGCAGGAACAACAAGCCACCTCCCTTTTAAAAGAGAAAGGAATCACAATTATTGGAAACCTCTTTGATTTGATCACTTTCAAAACCTTATCTTTCACTATACTTTGCAGCAAATACAACCTACCAAAACTTAAACACTATTAGAAAGGCACATTTTTCTGAGAAATCTGTACTATGGAATATGGATTGAATAATTAAACCAGCTGCCTACACCAGGTTTTTCCTAAAGCAGAATATAAACAAAGGCAGACTAATAAAGGTTTTACGCTACAGTGCGTGCTCAATATATGTGTGAAAATAGATAAATTAATCTGTACTATAATACAACTCTCCCCATGTACCCTAAGGCCGCGTACACACGAGCAGACATGTCCGACGGACCGTTTTCATCGGACCAGGCTGAAGTGGTCTGTTGGTCTGATGTGCGTACACACCATCGGACCAAAATCCCCTCGGACCAGAACACGGTGACGTAGAACACAACGACGTGATGAAAAAACAAAGTTCAATGCTTCCAAGCATGCGTCGACTTGATTCTGAGCATGCGCGGGATTTTGGTCCGATGATTTCGTGTACTAACCATCGAACCTGTCCGACGGACAGGTTTCCAGCGGACAGGTTTCTAAGCATGTTTTGAAACTTTTGTCTGCTGGAAAACGGTCCAATAGGCCGTACACACGATCGAACATGTCCGCTGAAACTGGTCTGCTGACCAGTTTCAGCGGACATGTTCGATCGTTGTTACGCGGCCTAAGGGTACTATTAACAAAATATCCAGATATATATCCCAAAACCTTAATTACTACTATTGTGGTATGGTAAATAAATAAAAAAAAATGTAAATTCTGCTACAAAACACATCACATACAGTATGTTATGGCATACTATATATACTATTTATACTATAGGTACATGCAACACCCAGGTTAAAATCAAGATAGGATCTATAGGTTTGTTCTTAAGTTGAATCTGTTTGTAAGTTGGAACAGGTAAATTTTTTAAGTGTAGCTCCAGCCCAAAACATTTTTTTTTAAGCTTTTTAGATAGCATAGGGAAGGGCAACATTGTGGAAACAAGCCTTGGTGATAAAGCTTCAGTGGAGACACTTTATTCCCATAATAGCTCTAACAGAGTGCATTTCCCTTCCTAGGGGTGGATTTCCTCTCACTTCCTGTTGTCTCCCTCTGTTTGTAAGTAGAAGTTGAATGTTTGTAACTGGGGCACCACCTGTATTCACAAAATGAATGCTTCACTACTAGCAATGAATCCCAAAAGCAGTGGTTCATAAGACTATATCCACATGGGTGTTATAAAACACCTTCCACATCACAAATATATATTAAATAGCATGCCAACAGTCCATAAACAGTTTCTTAATTGGCAGATCTTTAGAAACATGCAGGAAATAAAGTACTGGAAAAAGTGCTCTCTTCATGCAAATCTGTGCCACTGGTGCTCCCCCGCCAGGTCTGAACTCACCAAAAATGGTTGACCCCTTATCCCTAAGAGAGTCAAAAACACTTGTGGATGACACTTCCTTTTGCTCCAGGCTGCAGTCATGACCTCCTTCAAGCTCACACTTGAATCTTCTCTCTTTCTCACCTTTCAATAGAACCACATGGGACAGATTAAGAAAGGAAACTCAAAAGTAGACAGAAATGGGAGGAAGATCTGGGAATTGTAACGGACGGCCAATGGAGGAAGGTGTTGGAGAGATGGTCACAGTCTCGCCAGCCCAGAAAATATCATTTTTAAAGATGATACAGAGGGCATATTATACCCCAAAAAAACAAAACTATTTAGATTTGGTTGGAGAACGGATGCAGGATGCCCTAGATGCCAGGACACGGGGGACTTAATTCATATGCTATGGAGATGTCCTAAACTATTTAGGTATTGGCTAGAGATCACCAAAATTATTAACAAGACCTATGGAACTAGGTTGGAGATGGACCCTAGAACGTGTATATTGGGAATATGGGAAGAAAGGGTAGGGTCGACGAGTATTACAAAAGCAGTGGTAAGGTCCATTTTTCAGGCAAGAAAACTAATAGCCCAAAGATGGCAAGCAGTAAACCCCCCAACAATAAGAGAGTGGACTAATGTTGTGACTGAAACAGTATGGAAAGAGAAAACAGTATACATTAAGAGAGGAAATATTAAGGAATTGGATAAAATATGGAAACCGTGGTTACTTAGTATAGGATATTCGGAATGAAAAGTTGTGGAAATAAATGGGAGAGTAAGGGCTGGCAGTGGGAGGGGGGTGGCAGGGAGTGAAGGGAAAATAATTGATCAAACAGGGGTTAAGTCTAAGATTATGACATGCGGGGAATGTAAAATGTTTTGCTAAAAGTATATTTTGTATGTAATCTGTTTTTAAATATGAAAGATAACGAAATAAAGAGAATTAAAAAAATTAATAAAAGAAAGGAAACTTTCCATAGTAATAAAGTTTTTTTTTGTTAAAATAAACCATTAAAAATACACTTACTGTAGATACTTTAAAGACAATTGGGCTTTAAGAAAACTTTATCCAGGATGTTCCTGCGCTCCATAGACCGGTTGAAACAGGAAGTGACGTATTTCACAGTACCCTTAGGGTACATGGGGGAGAGATGTATAATAGTACACATTAATTTATCCCCTTTTCACACATATTTTGAGCACGCATTGTAGCGCCACACCTTTATCAGTCTGTACTGGAAAAATTAGACACTGGAAACTTTACAATAAAGGCACACATACCTAATTTCCAGCCATGCCTAAATTCCTGATTTGTGTTATTGTTGGAAAAAAACAAATGTCCAAATCTTCCCTGAGGAAGATGTATATAAGACATTTTGACAAGGCAATATGCATGTATGAAATGGTTGTTATAAATGAAACATGAAGGGAAACTAAACTTAAAGGGGTTGTAAAGGTAAATGTTTTTTCACCTTAATGCATCCAACGGTAACGCCCCCCCCCCCCCCGAACCCCTGTTTTACTTACCTCACCCCTCTAAAGTCCTGCGCGCGTCCCTGAGATCCTCTTCGGTTCCCAGCCTGGCCCTTGATTGGCTAGGCTGGACAAATTGATAGCAGCACAGCCATTGGCTGGCGCTGCTGTCAACCACATCGATGACGCGGAGCGCCGGGGGGCGGGGCCGAGTAATACAGTCGCTGTAACACGGGAGCGCGCCCGCAAAAGCTTTCCACCATGCGAGCTTGCTCGCATGAAGGTGGAAAGCTCTTGTGAGGAGGAGCCGAGACAACCGCCGAGGGACCCCAGAAGACAGCGTTCGGGGACACTCTGTGCAAAACAAGCTGCACAGTGGAGGCAAGTATAATATGTTTGTTATTTTACAAAAAAAAATAAAAATAATAACTTTAGTGTTCCTTTAACCACTTAAGACCCGGACCAATACGCTGGCAAATGACCCAAGGGGTTTTTGCGATTCGGCACTGCGTCGCTTTAACAGACAATTGCGCGGTCGTGCGACGTGGCTCCCAAACAAAATTTGCGTCCTTTTTTTCCCACAAATAGAGCTTTCTTTTGGTGGTATTTGATCGCCTCTGCGATTTTTATTTTTTGCGCTATATACAAAAATAGAGCGACATTTTTGAAAAAAAAACAATATTTTTTAGTTTTTGTTATAATAAAAAACCAATAAACTAAATTTTAGTCAAACATTTAGGCCAAAATTTATTTAGCCACATGTCTTTAGTAAAAAAAAATCGCATTAAAAAAAAATTAGCTACCTAGCGGGAACAGCGACACTAATACAGCGATCAGAAAAATGATCGCTTAGTGACGCTGGCAATAGGGAGTGAAAGGGTTAACTAGGGCAGTGATCAAGGGGTTAAAACTTTATTGGGGGGGGTGGGGGGGGCTACCCTGACACTAACACTGAGTGACTGTCACACTGACACTAAATACAGTAATCATACATGTATGATTACTGCATTCAGTGACACTGTGACAGGGGGGAGGGGGGGGGCGATCGCGGGGGTTAAATGTGATTTTGTGTGTAGTGTAGTGTAGTGTTAGTGCAGACTTACTTGTAGTGTGGTGATCTCTCCTCAGCGGCGCTTGAAACAAACGCCGAGGGAGAGATCACGTCGCTTCCTCCTTCCTGTGTTTACACAGGAGGAGGAAGTGACAGGTCAGGCGGGCGCGCGCATTGGCTGGGAGCGATCCGGAGGGGGCGGATGAAAACGGATAGCCGCCCCCACTCGTCGGATCGCTCCTGCAGCCGCGCGGACCGCCGCATGTACGGGGGGGGGGTCCGATCGGACCCCCGATCCCCCCCAAGGCACCAACGTATATATACGTTGATGTGCCTGTCGGTGCCATTCTGCCGACGTAAATGTACATGCGGCGGTCCTTAAGTGGTTAAGATACTGCATAGAGTTTATAATGCCTTATATTATTTTTCATAGGCTTAAACCCTGCAGTACTTTGAAAAATGCTCCAAGTGGGGCCTAGGCAGTGTAACTCTAAAATGCTGTCTCTATTTGAATAGCATCCAATGGGTCAACACAAATAATAATTCTTGCTTATGCCTTTTTTGGTCACCTCAGCAGTGTCTGCAGCATGAGAACAAACTGAATACATACCTGCCTGCTATTAACAAAGAGGGAAATCATCTTAAACTGTCCAAACATTCAACACTAACTTAACTAGGCTAAGCAGGAACAAAAATTGTCTCTGGACAGCCGCACTCTTAACAAATTGGAGCCTTTATTAAAAGAAGGACAGCACTACAAGTCACAGCAAAATAAAAACCAGACCGCTGATGCGTTTCTCACTGAAACTAGTGCTTAGTCATAGCTTATGTGACTAAGCACTAGTTTCAGCAGTCGGGTTTTTATTTTGCTGTGACTTGTAGTGCTGTCTTTCTTTTAATAAAGGCTACAATTTGTTCAGAGTGCGGCTGTCCAGAGACAATTTTTGTTCCTGCTTTGCTAAGTGCATTGCCTGCAAATACAAACACAGGCACCCCAAAATACTCTATGCTAATAAACATCAACTCTCTTCAGGGGTATATCTGAACACTCAATGTGTTATACATTCCAGTAACACCAACAAGATACACGATCTGGACCTGAAGTTACACAACATACAATACTTGGCACTAGGGATGAGCCGAACACCCCCCATTCGGTTCGCACCAGAACCTTCGAACGGACCGAACGTTCGCATGAACATTTAGAACACCATTGACGTCTATGGGACCCGAACGTTCAAATTCAAAAGTGCTCATTTTAAAGCCTAATATGCAAGGTATTGTCGTAAAACATCTTTGAGAACTCGGGTCTTGCCCCAGGGAACATGTATCAATAGTAAAACGTTTTTCAGGAGCAGAACTCCTTCGGGCAAGACCCAGGTTCTCAAAGACGTTTTCACAGGCAAACTATAGACACCCAGCAGGTACAATATTTAAAGGAATTTTTCATTATTTAAAAAAAAAAAATGAAAAATTCCTTTAAATATTGCACCTGCTGGGTGTCTATACCTGTGATAACGTCTTTAAATAGCACAATCACCTGCCTGCCAGTAGATTAGGAAGAACTGATCTAGATAAACTATACAGTGTATAAATATATGTACAACACCTGGGATGTATATATATCCTCTACACACTGTAACATTAACTGACTAGCCTGCTCTATCTACCTGCAAAAAATGACACTCTCTCTGTCTCTCTCTGTTCACTACCACAACACACTACACAAGGCCGCCCTGCAGGCAACCTTTTATAGTGTGGGGCGTGTACTAAACCCCCTGAGCCATAATTGGCCAAAGCCATCCTGGCATTGGCCAACTATGGCTCTCTGTTTTTTGCGCACTGTGATTGGCCAAGCATGCGGGTCATAGTGCATGCTTGGCCAATCATCAGCGGGCAATGCCACAGTGAATTATGGACCGTGACGCGCCACTCGAATTGGACGCAAATGGCCCATAACGTTCAAACTTCGACGAACGGTCGAACAGACGATGTTCGAGTCAAACATACGTTTGAATCGAACGCGGATCTCATCCCTACTTGTCACTGACTATATTCTTTCAAGCTATTTTTTTATATTATGATTAGTATAAGGCCGCGTACACATGATCGAATGTATCTGCTGAAACTGGTCCGACGGACCGTTTCAGCAGACATATCCGATCGTGTGTGTACGGGCTAGCGGACATGTTTTCCCAGCTGACAAATTTCAAAGCATGCTGTGAAATTTGTCCGCCGGAGACAGGTCCGTCGGATATGCCTGCTGGTTAGTACACTCACAAGGAGACAGAAATCTCCGCGCATGCGTCGAATGGATTCGACGCATGCGTGGAAGTATTTTACTTCCTGGAGTGGTGACGTGGCGGCGTCAACATCACCGCCACGTCACCGCATCCTCAGCCCAAGGGGATTTTCGGCCGATGGTGTGTACACGCCATCGGACCAAAATCCGATGAGACATGTCCGCTGGGAACGGTCCGTCGGACATGTTTGAGCGGACATGTCTCAATGTGTGTACACAGCCTAACTGTACTCTGTTTAATCTCTATCCCCCATTTTTATCCTTGGTATTCACATACAAGTTTCAAAAGTTACAAGTTTGAGAAAAATTCTTATCAAAAAGTCATTAAAAACTCTTAATATAATACTTTGAAAAAATAATTAAATGCAGTGAAAGGGAAATACTGCACCTTTGATCTTGCAGTATTAGAATAAGTGTACTGAACTGAACAGCTCAATAAACACAAACACTCAGTAAAGCAACCGCTTTGCTCTATACTGTGGCATGTCCAAGATGATTGTACCTCCAGCACCATGAAGCAGGCTTTGATACTGTTATACCATTTGTTTGAAGTTCTATTTGCTTGAGTGATTAGAGAATTAGAAGTTGATGAATCAGAACAGCTCTAGTTGGCCTGTATCCCAAGAGTTCATCTGTATGAGCTCTAACTGAGAGAAAATTGTTTGAAATATGCAAAGTAGGTCATGTATACTGTATCTATATATATACTCAAAAAGTGAAAACAGTATCAGTGATACACCAATAATAATCCACAGTAGCGCATAAAAAAAAAAAAAAACAATACGCAAATAAGCATGATTCCATATACAGGTAGGTGTCACACAAAAGTGTTCATTCTTGCTGAAGTTGATCTTCATCAAGAATGAACACTTTTGTGTGAAACCTACAGTGCCTTGAAAAAGTATTCATACCCCTTGAAATTTTCCACATTTTATCATGTTACAACCAAAAACGTAAATGTATTTTTTTAGGATTTTATCTAAAAGACCAACACAAAGTGGTACATAATTGTGAAGTGAAAGGCAAATGATAATAGTTTTTACATTTTTTTTTTTACAAATTAATATCTGAAAAGTGTGGCATTTGTATTCAGCCCCCTTTACTCTGATAACCCTAACTGAAATCTAGTGAAACCAATTGCTCTCAGAAGTCACCTATTTAGTAAATATAGTTTACCTGTGTGCAATTTGATCTCAGTTTAAATACAGCTGTTCTGCGAAGCCTTCAGAGGTATGTTAGAGAACCTTAGTGAACAAATAGCATCATGAAGGCCAAGAAACACACCAGACAAGTCAAGGATAAAATTGTGGTGAAGTTTAAAGCAGGGTTAGGGTATAACAAAATATTCCAGCTTTGAACATCTCATTGAGTACTGTTCAATCCATCACCCAAAAATGGAAAGAGTATGGCACAACTGCAAACCTACCAAGACATGGCTGTCCACCACCCAGTGGCGTATCTAGGGTATGGCAGCCATGGCAAGTGCCATGGGCACCATATGAAGGGGGCGCTGTTGAGTGGCTGGGCAGCAAGGCACTTACCAGGGTCTGAGGATCTCGTCTTCCCTCCTCCTGAGCATAGGCAGGATCTCCTTTTCAGCACCTTTGCTAATGGACAATGGCAGCTCTATCCCTGCTGCGTTCGGCCACAGCCCTCCCCTGTTCTCCCATTCCATCTTTGTGTGCTGCCAATCCGACCAAAAGAACATCAGTTTCTCCTTCTCCTCTGAAAACTGAGGCCTTAAGTGATGAGGATTTCATCACTTACAGTATTGGTTCTGCATTTACCTGGCCTTGGAGGGCAGAGGAGGGATCAGGAGTCTAATAAACCCCAGATGTCTTCAAAAAGAGGATATGTCACTACCCAAGGTATCAGAAGAGATGATAAATTTCACTAGTTTTTTTTGTTAAGGTTATCCGAAAGATGGGCTTCAAATGTTTCGACAGGGGCACAGTTTTAGTGCTTGCCATAGGCGCCATTTACACTAGATACGCCTCTGCCACCACCAACAGGCTGGGCAAAGAGAGCATTAATATGACAAGCAGCCAAGAGGCCAATGGCAACTCTGGAGGAGCTGCAGAGGTTCACAGATCAGGTGGGAGAATCTGTCTACAGGACAACTATTAGTCGTGAAATCCACAAATCTGGCCTTTATGGAAGAGTGGCAAGAAGAAATCCATTGTTAAAAGATTTTGCTGTTCAGTTCACAGATGTTCTCCATCCAATCTGTAATCGGCGCTTCTCACCGTATTGCGTCCCATGCTGGAGCGGATACGGCGACCTCGCGTTGACATCATCGCCTGGCACCACGTGCGTTCCAGCTTGGAATGCGGAAATGCCGAGCGCAATCTATGCTCCATTCGGCGCACATGCCTCTCAGCTTTAAATAGAACAGCGTGTAATACACACGCTGTTCTATTATTGTCAGCGGTAGCCGGCCATGCTACAGAACTACTGGCACCAGCAATCCCTGAGCTGTAAACCATGCCATGCTGGATTCCTACCTCATTCAAGCTAATCCAGATTGCCATTGCTGGGACACCTTAAACAGATCTTCCTTCAGGAGACCCTGCATCACAGAATGCCAAGGCTGTACTACCTTACTGGAAACACTCATCCCTGCAAACGGATAAGTACTATTACTGCTCTAGAATTACTCGATACCTATATACCCCTTACAAAATACTGTATTTGAATCTGGTATAATTAATAGTATCCTGCTGCTTGAGTTTACTTAGTGCTTCTTCAGCTGACAGCTCTGCAATATCTTAAAGGGACTTACACTCTGAAACCATCTGAGCTATAATTACCTCTCTTACGCCAATGCTAGTTGCAAACAGTATTCTCATATGCTACGTGCTTGACATGTGTTGTTAAATGATATGGGCTCCCGCTCTACAATATTGAACATGTTCGCTCTAACTTTTTTATGCTATGGGTTGAGCGTATTTTATACCTGCTCCCTTAGTGGCCTAATGCATTCCTTTATGTAAAGTTATATGATGTAGAGAACCCCCAAACTCATATTCTCAGATTGGAGTGACACCTCGGGTCCGGTACTGATAATCACTTGCATAGAGAAGTGCATTGGAATCCTTAATGCACTTGTGCTCATTCACCCTTATTGTAATCTTTCTATGCTAAGGATTGGACGCATCTCAAAATACCTCCACCCTTAGTAGCTCAACGCATTCCTATATGTAAGAGAGATCATGTAGAGAGCCCCCAGACTCCTGTTCTCTGATTGGAGTGACGCCTGGGGTCCAATACTGAAATCTCACATAACATAGAAAGGTGCATTGAAATCTTTTGCTAACCGCAGTTGTGGTTCACTCCGTTCACCGTAGTTTGTGACACAATCTGACAGAGCTTGAACTATTTTGCAATGAAGAATGGGCAAAAATGTCACTCTCTAGATGTGCAAAGCTAGTAGAGACATACCCAAAAAGACTTGCAGCTGTAATTGCAGTGATAGGTGGTTCTACAAAGTATTGACTCAGATTTTTATAAGTAAAAAAAATTGAAAACCATTTATTTTACTTTCACTTCACAATTATGTGCCACTTTATATTGGTCTATCACATAAAATGGCAATAAAATACATTTACCTTTTTGGTTTTAACATGACAATATGTGGAAAATTTCAGGGGATGTGAATACTTTTGCAAGGCATGGTAGGCTCTTATTTAAAGTACTTATTTATATATTGTTTTTTTTCTTATATTTATTTGCTTATTGTTTTAGTTTTTTGTTTGCGCTACTGTGGATTATGGTGTATCACTGATGATCTTTTCACCATTTTGATTATATTTTTCATTTCAATCGTTTTTTATTGAAGTTTTAAACAGACAAAGAAAGCAAAAAGGAAAAAACAGACAACAATGATCTGTACTATGACCTTTGATAGAATCAAAAATACATATAGCAATGCCGAACAAACTGTGACAGAGCTCAATGAACCTTGACAAATTCCATGTCGTAACCATTGGGCGGAGTATCATCCCTCCCCCCCATGCACCCCTCTGGGAGTAAACTGTGCAGCGGGGGAGAGGGCACGACCCGCCCTTAAATCCAATACATCCAGTTAGATACATAGGAACATTAGAGGACATAAGAACAGCATAGAACATAAATCTCAAGTTACTCAGAGCCTAATGCCGCGTACACACGATAATTTTTTGCGATGAAAAAAAACGACGTTTTTTAAAACGTCATTTAAATTGATCGTGTGTGGGCAAAACGTTGTTTTTTGTCTTCAAAAAAACAACCAAAAAAAAATTCCAACATGCTTGAATTTTTTGTGTCGTTTTTCAAAACGTCGTTTTTTGTGTCATAAAAAGTGATGGTGTGTGGGCAAAACGATGTTGAAAACAACGTTTTTAAACCCGCGCATGCTCAGAAGCAAGTTATGAGACGGAGCTTCAATGGAAAAGAGTGCCGTCGAACGTGGTGTACGTCACCACGCTTTGCTAGAGCTTTGTAGAAAAATGATGGTGTGTACGCAACGTCGTTTAGGAAAATAAAGTTTGAAAAACTTTGTTTTTTTTCATGATTGAAAACGTCGTTTTTTTTCCATCACAAAAAATGATCGTGTGTACACGGCATTAGTCCAATAATGATAAAAACCACAGGTCAATGGTGCTACAAAAAAAAAATATATAAATAAAACATAAAATAACATGTCCGAGAATATTGGACATCACAAGAAAACAAAGTAAAATAAAACATTAAAGTAAAAACATTAAAGTGTCGTTCCTCCTTAGATCCAAAAGAACAGCTATGATCAACGATGATGTAAAAGGAAGAATTGTCTAGGCATTAGCCCTTATAAACCAAATTATACCATTTACTCCACTTAGACCAACTATGTTTCATATTGGCATAATTTCCCTGAGAAGCAGTGAACATTAGCTCATACGCGGCATGGGTATTAGTTGTTTCAACAACTTCGCTCAACGAGGGCGGGTTTATATCTCTCCAGTGACGTGTGATACTTAACCACTTAAGACCCGGACCAAAATGCAGGTAAAGGACCTTGGCCCTTTTTGCGATTCGGCACTGCGTCGTTTTAACTGACAATTGCGCGGTCGTGCTCCCAAACAAAATTGGCGTCCTTTTTTTTCCCCACAAATAGAGCTTTCTTTTGGTGGTATTTGGATCACCTCTGCGGTTTTTATTTTTTGCGCTATAAACAAAAATAGAGCGACAATTTTTTAAAAAATGCAATATTTTTTACTTTTTGCTATAATAAATATCCCCCAAAAATATATAAAAAAACATTTTTCTTCCTCAGTTTAGGCCGATACGTATTCTTATACGTATTTTTGGTAAAAAAAAAAAAAAAATCGCAATAAGCGTTTATCGGTTGGTTTTCGCAAAATTTATAGCGTTTACAAAATAAGGGATAGTTTTATTGCATTTTTATTATTTTTTTTTTTTACTACTAATAGCGACGATCAGCAATTTTTTTCGTGACTGCGACAATATGGCGTACACTTCGGACAATTTTGACACATTTTTGGGACAATTGTCATTTTCACAGCAAAAAATGCATTTAAATTGCATTGTTTACTGTGGAAATGACAGTTGCAGTTTGGGAGTTAACCACAGGTGGCGCTGTAGGGGATGTGTGACCTAATGTGTGTGTTTACAACTGTAGGGGGGTGTGGCTGTAGGTGTGACGTCATCTATCGCGTCCCCCTATTACAGGGATGACGCGATCGATGCTACGGCCACAGAGAAGCACGGGGAAGCCGTGTGTACACACGGCTCTCCCTGTTCTTCCGCTCCAGGGATGTTTTGCCGCACTCCAGCGGCGATTGGGTCCGCGAATCCCGCGGTCCCGGAGCTTCGGACCGGGTCGCGGGCGCGCGCCCGCGACCCACGGCTGGGTACTAAAATCAACGTATATATACGTTGATGTGCCCAGCCGTGCCATTCTGCCGACGTAAATGTGCAGTAGGCGGTCCTTAAGTGGTTAATCTAGTACTAAGAAGTATGTGAGTGATTATTGTTTTTGAGGAGAACGGAACAGGGTCCAAAAGTGCCGCCTCTGCAGAGGGAATAATCCAAGCACCCGCAAACTGTGACATTAGAATGAATACACTCGTCCACAAACCATTAAGGGAGGGGCAAGTCCACAAGACATGGTGCAACGTTCCCACCTCGCCGTAGTTTCTCCAGCACAAGGAGGATGTATTCGGGTCAAATTTAGACATGCAGTAAGGTGTTAAGTACCACCGCGCCAGTATCTTGTGGGATAGTTCCCATAAATTAACACTCCTAGATGCAGAAAACGTGCTGCGCAGAGCATCCTGCCAATGGACATCTGTAAACATTGCCCCCAGATTTCGTTCCCACGCCACCATATTTGATGTTTTGATAAAGACATTTTTATTATTTAAGAGGTTGTAAAATAGCGAAATCCCCTTAATGTTGGTTGTGGGATTAGTAAGGTAAAGTGTTACCTGCCAGGGTAGAGCAGTGGCCGTTTGAGGTGACTTCTTGAGGAAGTGGGCTATTTGGAGATACCTATATAGATCAGTATCCGCTAGTCCAAACTCAGCCTGTAGATCACCAAATGATTTAAGTGTGGGGCCTGACAATAAGTCTCCCACTACTCTGATACCCTTGACTACCCAGTGTGTAACAGATATAACTGGTATGATTAGAGGTAAACTAGTGATGGGGAGAGGTTTAACTTCTTGGTCTATGAAATTATGGGAGGCAAACAGCTTCCATGTGTGTATAGTAGCCACCATTGTGGGAGAGAATTGATTAAGGGCCGGGCAAGTACGCGACTAGATAGCAAGATGTCAGATAAACGATTAACAGGAGACTGTGCTAATTCCAGTTCTAGCCATCTAGGAGTGTGGGTCTGCACAAACCATAATCTAGCCTGTGAAAGAATCGAAGCTGAGTGGTAGTCCTTCAGTAGAACATGACCAACACCGCCAACTCTCCTGCCCGCTACCAACTTCTTAAAGGAGCATCTCGCTTTCTTGCCCTGCCACAGGAATCTATTTAGGAGGGATTGGAGTTTGGAGAAAAAAAAGAGGCGGGGACAGGAATCGGCAATGTCCTGAAGAGGTATAGTAACTGTGGTAGGACCATCATTTTAAATGCCGCTAGGCGGCCAGACCACAGCAGTTCAATTTTAGATATTTCCTGTAATGACTTATTCATTGAACTAAGAAGTGGAACATAATTAGCTGCATATAGATCATCACTGGACGCTGTTAGAGATATACCCAGATACTTTAACCCATCGTCTCTCCAGGAGTAAGGGAACTGAGCAGCAAGCCTCCTCCTCACCGGAGGATCGATGCCCACCCCCATCAAGTAGGACTTACTCTCATTTACTTTGTAGTAAGACAACCTATTAAACATCTCCAGAGCCATATGTGCTGAAGCCAGGGAAGTCTCCACGTCCGTAAGAATCAATATGATGTCGTCTGCGAACAGACTGATGGTATGGGTGGAGCTTTGGGCAGGAAAACCTTTTATGTCTGGGTGAGAACGAATAAATATAGCAAGGGGTTCCATTAATAAATTGAAAATTAGTGGGGACAGCGGGCACCCCTGCCTGGTATATTTTTAATATTAAGTAGCAGCACAGATACAAAGAGCAGGCTACTTTTTTGCAATTCGTCACTTTAACTGACAATTGCGCGGTCGTGCGACGTGGCTCCTAAACAAAATTGATGTCCTTTTTTCCCACAAATAGACCTTTCTTTTGGTGGTATTTGATCACCTCTGCGGTTTTAATTGTTTGAGCTATAAACAAAAATAGAACGACAATTTAAAAAAAAAAATCAATATTTTTTACTTTTTGCTTTAATAAATATGGCCAAATAATATATATATATATATATATATATATTTTCCTCAGTTAAGGCCTATAAATATTCTTCTACATATTTTTGGTAAAAAAAATAGGGGATAGTTTTATGATATTTTTATTATTATTATTTTTTTTACTAGTAATGGCAGCGATCTGCAATTTTTATCACGACTGCGGACACTTTAGACACATTTTTGGGACCATTGTAATTTTTACAGCGATCAGTGCTATAAAAATGCACTAATTACTGTAAAAATTACACTAGCAGTGAAGGGGTTAACCACTAGGTGGCACTGAAGGGGTTAAGTGTCCTAGGGAGTGGTTCTAACTGTTAGAGGGAGGAGCTACCAGTGACACATCACTGATCACTGTTCCCGATCACGGGGAACAGTAGATCAGTGACATGTCACTAGGCAGAACATGCCCCTGTTCTGCCTTTGCCGACCGCAATCGGGGGCCACCCGGGAACATCGAGTTCCCGGGACCCGCAAGCACACTCATGAGGAATGCGGTGGGGGCACGCGCACGCCATACACCTTGCGCGCGCTGGGCGGCAAATGTCCAACATTATACAAATACACATAATAGATTCAGTGGCATGACAAAGGCAGACAAACTATTAACATGAATCTGAATAGAAAATCCTTAACAAATAAAATACTAAATATCGACCTTGCAGAAAAATGAAAGGTCTGCTTATATAGTACTGTCATGGTCCCCTCTCCCTGTATAAAGTACCTGGTGCTGCTAGGTATAAACGTTTCCCGTAAAGCAAAAAAAATTATACTTATATTTTACCTTTTTTCATCTTCCATTTTCTGCAGGAGGAGCTTAACGGAGTGGAATTGGCACACATCATTTTGGTGAAGGATTTTGGAGGATCAACAAGATTTTTTTCATCACTTTAAGTTGGACTGTATTACCATATTAATTTGCATATGTTGCAGCATATATTTTTTGGATATGCTATATGGACACTTTTTTATTATGTATGGGTGTTTTATGTTGATCATTTCACAATGCTAATATTTAGGAGATTTGTAGATTAATTAGTGCGCTACTGTGGAATGATTTGTCTCTTTTTTACATTGATATTCATTTCACCTCATTTGCATAGTAATATATGGAAGAGGGATCAGCACTACCCAAAATCATTACCCCATCTTAGCTTTTTGCAATATTGTGAACTAGAAGGTTATCCAAAGGACTCCACTATTAGTTTTTATTCTAAAGGAAAAAAAGCATACACATTTTTTTAAACTAACTGGTTAGTGACAGTCGTCAGGAGATTTTGATGCAGCCCAGCAGGGTAAGTCTCCTTCACTGCCCCCGTCACCCGATAATTACAGAAACATGCAGGAGACAGCAGACTCCCCTATGTCCTCCATGGACAGAAATATGGCAGAACTGACTGAGGCACTATACAGCCAATCCAGCCCTGATATTGCTGCACCTCAGCCAGCACATTATTCAGAGGATACAGTTTTACTTGCTCGCTTTTCTACCATACTGCAGCAAGAACTTTCAAAAGCCTGTACTATGATCACTACTGACCTTAAGAGGGACATTCACAGCCTGGGTCAGAGGTTTGAGCTGATTGAAACAAAGGTGGATAGTACTGTTAGAAAGGTCATGTAGAATGCCAACATGATTACAGACCTCCAAGATAGGCTGGAAGAAGCGTACACCAAAATTGAAGATCTCGAAAACCGTTCTCGCGGAGATAACATGTGCATACGCGGCATCCCTGAGACCCACACTGATTTGGAAGAGGCCATGAGACAACTGATGAAAGAATTGATTCCTGACATTAATGCACACCACATGGAGATCGACCGCATTCATCGTGCCCTAACAGCTCCCACGAAGAACAGCCTGCTGTGCGATGTTATAGGTAAATTATTATCGCATAAACAGCCCGTAATAGACAGGACTTGTCCCTCTTCGGTGCGCCAATTCAACTCTTCACAGATTTAGCCCCTTCTACGGTGCAAAAGCGCAGAAATCTGAAGCCCTTGCTACAACAGCTTATAAATATGCAGATAAAATATCGCTGGGCATTTCCCTTTAAATTGTCCTTTACATTCAAAGTAAGGTCCCATTCTTTTTCAACGCTTCAAGACAGCGAAGAACTGTTGCTGGGTCTGGGAATCACACAGAACTTCAACACCCCTTCCACCACAGGCATTGCCGATCCTGACCTCCCTGGGGCCCTAAGCAAAATTACATGTCACATTAAAGTTGAGAAGCTGGTGGGGGGGCTGCTGACAGTGACATGTCACATTAAAGTTGAGAAGCGGGGGAAGGGGGTGTTCTGCTGTCGGAAATTACATCTGACATTCAAGTGAGAAGCGGGGGTGCTGACTTCTTATCGCTCTACTCTCATGCAGTCAGCGAGTTGAGAAGCGGGGTGAGGGGCCGAAAATAACTTCTCACCAAGCGGGGCCTCTAGTAATTTGTGGGGCCCTAAGCGGCTTGCATAGTGAGCCTTATAGGGCGGATCGGCCCTGACCACAGGCCAGGATCAACGTCCCCTCTCCCCGCTGTGGAGGGATCGACAGACCTCGCAGGCAGGAAGATCTCCTCGGCTGACCTGAATACGAACACCACCCTCTTTCCCGCATGGGAAATGCTGAAGTCCCTTCATGCTGGACTAAATGCGGTCCATAAATGGCCGTGATTCTGATGCAGTTATCCTGGTTGCACAACAGTAGTGCAGCCCCTAGATGAACTCGCTTGTGTTTTTTTTTTTTAGTTGACTGTTCCCTATTTTTCTAGCAGGTTGTTGATCTAACTTCTGATAGTAAGGTGCTGCGTTGGCTCCTCTGACCGGGGGACACTTTAGTCCCCCTGGGTTGGTGATTCCGGGCCGGGCACAACCGATGGGGAACCCGCCGGCCCTGGTGTTTCGGACCTACTGAGGGGGGGGGGGGGTTGATGCAGACCACCTAAGTAGTTTTATCTGACTATATTAGTCTATGTTTGACCCTCGTTGCCCTGCTTTAGAGTTTTAACATTTTAGGTCGGGGCAGCAAAACATGCCACCCAATTGCAAGACTACTTCCCCTCCGAGGAGGATGATACTCTTGCAAACACAGTTCCAGACATTGTATCCGGCTGGGGATATCCCCCACATAGTAGCTAGTTTACTTAGGTTTATTGAGAATGTACACTTAGGCCTATGGCCGACTGTTTGTTGTTCTTGTATTCATCTGTCTTTTTTTTCTTTTCTCTTTCTATTTCCCTCCCACCCCCCCGAGCTCCAGCGCCATGCTCCACCATCACTAACTGTTCCTGGAAGAAGTTGAAGCTGACGACATCTGCCCCAGCAGTCTTTTTTTCTCTGGTAACACAAGGTAAGAGTGCTCTGCCCTACCACAATGACTAAGATTTATTCCACTGACTATTCTATAGTTACCCATAACGTACACGGTTTCAAATCCCCATCTAAACAAACTAAGGCCTTTCAATTTTATCACAAACAAAAAGCTGATGTCTTTTTGTTGCAGGAAACCCATTTTTCTAAAACATTGGCCACCCATCATCTGTACGTCAAATATCCACAGTTCTACTTAGCGTGTGGTCCGGATAAAAAGGGCGGGGTAGCGGTCTGCATTTCAAAGCGGACACCTTTTATGCCTATCACAATTGTAAAGGATAAGGGGGGGTAGGTACCTTATGGCAATGGGACATCTCCATGATCAGGTGGTCTCGTTTATATCGTATTATGCCCCGAATACAGGACAGGCGGAGTTCGTAGGGAAAATGCTCAGGTTACTAATGCCCAAAGTACAGGGCCAGGCGACAGTAACATCCCATTAGATAGGAAAATGGATAAGTCAGACCCTACTAAGCCAATTCTTAAAAGACTGCCTACTGGAAGTAGTAAGGTGGCACGCCTGTTTCACTTCTATGATTTGATAGATTCTTGGCAGGAACATAACCCCACAGCTAGGGACTACACACTTTTCACAGGTACATCGCACATATTCGAGGATAGATCACCTCCTAGTGCATACCCCATTGATCCCATATCTGACATCGATGAAAATATTGTCCACTCTCTGGTCTGATCAAACTTACCACAAAATGACCCTGGACTAAATTTGGCCCTTCTCCCTGACGGGTTTACGCGAGCTTCCTGAATGATTCCATACTTTATGCTGAAATTGAGAAGGAATTACAGTTTTGTTTTTTTTTTAAATCGACGGACACGTCTCTCGCAATCAATTGGGTAGCCCATAAAGCTACGATACGAGGAAAATTGATTCAATTAGCGGCCAGAGCGAAACGGTCATGAGCACACACGATTAACTAGTTGGAGGAGAATTTAGAATTGTTGATGGAGGAACAGCATAGGTTCCCTCAGATTGATATTAGACATAAAATAGATGAAGCAAGATTGGCACTCAACCTCAGTCTTACCACCCAAGCTGAGAAACATATTAGATGGTCTAAGCATAGGTACTATACTATGGGGGACAAACCAACAACAATGTTAGCCAGGAAGTTAGTACCCAGACCATATACACTGACCTTACCTAATTTACGATTATCCACTGGACATCCCACGCAAAACCCTGAATTAATCCTCAAAGAATTTCATAAATTCTACACCAGATTGCATAGCCCACCAATTAAATTTGAGCCCTCCAAAGCCAAAACGTTCTTTCGCAATATCCAACTACCTAAATTGACGCAGGCCCATATGGAACTGATAGACAAAGATTTTACAGAATCGGAAGTTAAAAAGGCCATCAAATCTACCCACCCCTCCAAGGCCCCAGGGCCTGACGGCTTTACTGGTCACTATTATAGGAAATATCAAGAAATTCTCACTCCCCACTTATGTTCTTATTTTAATGACTTGAGACGGGGAAATAAAATCCCCAGTCATGAAAATGTAGCTAAATGTAATTCTGAAGCCAGGGAAAGATCATGGGGACTGTGCAAATTACCGCCCGATCTCCTTGATTAATGCAGACTTAAAAATATTAACTAAAGTGTTGGCCCTTAGATTAAACACTTTCCTCCCACATTATATTCACTCAGACCAGGCTGGTTTCGTCCTGAATCGTCAGGCTTCTCATCAGACTCACAGGATAATAGACTTAATTTCGGCGGTCCAATCAGATTGGGATGGCAGGGGACCCAGGCGGGGAATGTTGCTTTCTTTGGACATTCAGAAGGCATTTGACTCCCTCTCCTGGGACTATTTGTTTGATGTCTTAAGTCGTTATGGCTTTGTCGAGAGCTTTCTGACCCTTTTACGGACGCTGTACCATACCCCGTCTGCTTCCTTAATGCTTAGGGGATACTCCTCCCAGTCGCTTGATATCAGGAGGGGAACTAGACAGGGATGTCCATTGGCCCCGCTGCTATTCGCCCTAGCCATGGAGCCTTTGGCTATCAGTATTCGTGAATGTCAGGATAATCGGGGGATAGCTTGCGGTGACTGTGAACATAAATGCTTACTTTTTGCGGATGACCTTTTACTGGCTCTTTCTTTGCCGATCACTTCCCTCCCCAATCCATATGCAATTTTGCAACCTTTTTCTGATATTTCTGGGCTCAAAATTAATCCAGGGCATTAAATCTTTGCAGAGTGCCACTCAGAAAACTTTAGAGCAGTCCTTCCAATTTTTATGGGAACCGGAGGCTCTTCCATATCTTGGGATAAATCTGACCTCTTCTATTTAAACGCTATATAGGAAGAATTACCCTTTGCTATTCAAACGATTGACTTAGGGTTTCTGGCTAGATGGCAGATTCACCCCCCATCGTGGTTCGGCAGATTACACTCAATAAAAATTAATGTGTTACCAAGGATACTGTATTTATTTCGCACCATACCTGTACCACTTTTTAGAAAGGACCTTCAAATATTTCAAAATCTCTCAGTTCATCTGGGGAGACGGGAGGTCTAGGGTGAACAGAAGTACCATGTATACCCCAAAACTAAAAGGAGGTCTTGGCCTGCCTGATTTACAGAAATATTTTTATGCGGCCCAGTTGGCCCAACTCTCTAGGTTTCACTCCCAACAATCCCAAGCTATGTGGATGTCAATGGAAGCCTATTCCTGTCGTCCTGAATTAATATCTCACATTATGTGGCTTTCTATGAAGGAGAGACCGGTTATATTATGCCCTACTCTCTCCTTCTCGCTTAAAATAAGGGACAGGCTTACGAGATCGCAAAAATTCAAATCACCCCACAGCCCACTAGCACCGATATTGAAAAACCAAGAGTTCACCCCAGGCCTCACTCCCCTTGCGTTCGAGTGGTGGACTAACAAGGACCTAATACAAATAGCTGATCTTTGCGACCACAAATGTATGCTATCCGAACGATCTCTAATAGACAAATATCAAATGCCATCCACTGAACGCTATAGGTATACTCAATTACATTATTTTGTTCAAACTGTAGCTCGTAAGGGTGACTTAGCTACATTAACGATCATGGAGCATCTATGTAGTGGATATGACAAAATTAGGGGTCACATATGTGCTATATATACTATTTTGATGCATGTCACGACCAAACTTAATTATATGCTCCAATGGCAACATGATCTTCAGGAAACCCTTGAACTTGAAGAGTGGCACACAATCTCAGAGATGGCATCACGTTCGCTTATCAACACTTTTATAATAGAGGCCAACTACAAGGTTCTGTTGAGATGGTATATGGTGCCGGCTAGATTGGCAACCTTTGTACCCGGAGCCACCTCTGGGTGCTTTAGAGGATGTGGCCAAGTTGGATATATGGTGGACTTGCCCCAAGGTCAGGAGATTAACCCCCCACCCCTCTCTCCTTTCTCTGCCCCCTCCTCTATACCCCCCCTTTTTTTTGTTATTGTCTCATCCCCCCCCTATCTTTGTTACAGAAGAACTCTTAACTATTGGGTTTTGATCTCTGTTATTTTTTGTTGTACAGTTTTCCCTTGCTCACTCTCGGCGATCCATTGCCGACTTAGGCTATAGTGGGCAGTGCCCGCAGGTCGGGAGAGGCCAGACTCCCGATAGACAGATGGGGACAGATGGGGACCTGGTCCCTCCCATCAGGTGGGACATATACGGAGGCCTTGAAGCAAAAACAAGCTCTAGGTTTTGTACACAATGATATTGTACTTAGTTTAGCATTTGCGGTTTAGATAGGGATTTATATGATAATTCCTTGAGCGGATGTTTTATGGCTCACGTCAGAAAGTAAGAATGGTCCAGTTATGCTATATGTGGGCGATCTCTTCAGCTTTTTGGATTGTTCAATGTGGGACTCTCTGACTAGGTTGTATACGGTATATTGGAAAACTGAGATCTTTATACTTTTTATTGTCAAACTTTAATAAAAATTATTGAAACATAAACTAACTGGGTTTTAGCTGAAAAGCCAAAAAGAACATGTCCGTGTGGAGGAGGTGTAGAGGAGGGGTATATTGAAGTACTAAAGGGTCCAAAGGTCAGGTAGTTGTAATCAACTACAAACTCAAATCATACAAATGGACAGCAATTTTTTAATTTTTTTGTATATGCCTGGAGTTTTCTTTACAAATATGTCTTAAAAACAAATTCTTGTAACCTAAAATCACCACTTTAGCAATTCGTGTTTGTTGGGCTTATGGCACTATATAATAATAATTTTAATTTGCAGAAGTAATATTCATGGCAACAGTTAGCTAGACATCTGCAGTATAGTGTAGTGTAATCATGGCTGAAATTTTTCAATACCCGATGTTATTATGAAATCATAGCTTAAAGTTTTTTATGTTCAAACTCTTTTCAGTTTCAGCACTAACTCAGAGTAAAAGAAGAGTACTGAACATTTTCAGTGAAAGTCAGTGGCTCCAGATACTTTTGGGAAATCAAACAGAAAATAATTTGTCTTGCATCTTTCCGCCTGCTTTTTGCTGTTTGACAGTAGATTAAAGATGGATATACTATGGCACAGAGGACAACACAACCTGGAAATTATGTTAGAGAACAGTTGGGCTATCCCAGTGTAATAGCATGGAAGATTAAAGGACATGACCCTAGTGCTCATCAGAAATATGAATTCACATGGCCCTCATAGGTTTTGTGAATTTGACGTAATACCGTCTCCTGTGAAAGTGTGGGCATGGAGCACAAGTTAGTTATGTCACCCTTGAGCTACACTGAAATTCATAATTCTTTGTATCATTCTTTAACTTATTATTTTTTTATTATTTTTATCTTTTATTTGTTATACAGATACGTCTATTGAATCTATTTGTGTCATTTTAAAATAACTGACCTTTACGTGAACAATCCATGCTGAGTCTTCCACATTCCTGAAGATTATTTTAGGCTTTGATCACACAGATGTTGGATACAGAAATGTATCTTTCTGGTTTTCAAATGAACTGCTTAAGGGTCGAACTGATGCATAGGCAGGAAATGCTTCCACCTCAGACACAGTGGTCTTTAGTTGGCTAGAGTAAACATTTCTCTTGCTATTAGCACACCTGAGGACCAGTAAAGGACAAGCCCAGCCCTGCAGTTTACACTGGGAGATCAGCTCTCTAAGGCCGCGTACACACGACCAAATACATCTGTTCAAATCGGTCTGGTAGACCGATTTGAACAGATTTGTCTGCTGGGCTGTTTTGGTTTGATCGCTGTACACACGATCAAACCACGTCACCGCACCAGGAAGTAAAACACTTCCGCGCATGCGTCAAATCCATTCGACGCATGTGCGGGCAGATATGTCTGCTGGTTAGCGTACTAACCAGCAGACATGTCGGACGGACGGATTCCCAGCAGACAGATTTTAAAGCATACTTTAAAATCTGTCTGCTGGCAAAATCTGTCTGTCCGCCCGTACACACGATCGAATCTGTCTGCTGAAACGGTCTGTCAGACCATTTTCAGCAGATAGATTTGATCGTGTGTACGCGGCCTAAGTGTAATCTACTGGGTTCCGCTATCGATTTGACAGCTGGTTTTACTCTGTGTATACACAGATACATCTGGTGAGATGGGATATAAACTTGACACACGAGCCCTGTAGATTACACCAGGAGAGTCAAAATCTGCAAGACTTGCTTAGTGGCTCTTAAGTGGAAAACAGAGGAGCCTCCTCTCCTGACTGAGCTGAATGCAAAGATTTGAGATGTAAAGAGGATGGGAAATCTTACAGCTACCCTGAACAACTTCTTTGACAAACATAACATAGTCTGGGAAGTTTGAGATTTCTTGGAGATTCCCTTCACTTGATATGCAGTACAGGCATACCCCACTTTTGTACCTGCCTCATACCTAGAGTGGACCCGTTACGAGGGCATGCGGTGGGGCCCAGCCTCTAGATGTGTTGGAAGCCGGTATTATTTCTACGGTATAGAAATAAATCTGCTAGCGTGAAACATGTCTCATAAATCGTGCCAAAGACTAAATAAAATGAACAAAACGCAGCGCTAATGAAAGAATAGTGCACACACCACTATACAAAGTAAGGGGGATATGTGTCTGGTAAGTAATGTAGATAATCATAAGCTTCTCTTGCTGTATTCTTACCAGTTGTGATAATTAAAGCTATGTTTTATCAAGGACATATATCAGGTGTGCACCTTCCTATCGTGGAAATGTTGTGAGGTAGGTGAGTGCAGAAAATTAGTTGGAGATAACATAATGGGTAAAGAGCCAATGGTAAATTGTTAAGTGGTAAAAGTGCAAAAAGATTCTGCCCCCAAAAGCCATACCATTCCTTGAAATATAAATATGGCAAATGGAAAATTCATTTTAGGACATCTGGCAAATGTTCTACAGTAGTCCCATAACCGCATTCCACCTACAAAGCCAGGGGTAACTGTAGAAGTTGGTGCTGCAGCCCGACCTGCTAATCCCCAACAAGCTCTACTAATCCAGGATAGGAAGGTGTGCACCCAACATATGTCCTTGCTAAAGCATAGCTTTTATTAGCACAACAGGTAAGCTTACAGCAAGAGAGAATCTTACCAATTGTGCTAATAAAAGCTATGTTTTAGCAAGGATATATGTCAGGTGTGCACTTTCCTATTTTAAAAATGTTGTTAGGTAGGTAAGTGCAGAAAATTAGTTGGAAATAACATGACGGCTAAACAGCAAATGGTAAATTGTTAAGTGGTGAAAGTGCAACGAGATTCTGAGCCATACCATTCCTTAAAATATAAATATGGTAAATTGACCGTTTTAAACATAATAACTGTGACATCCCTGCTACGCAACTACAGTAAACAGTTGGTTTTAAACTATAGAGGTCTCTCAGGTACAACCACCACTTCTCACTCAGAGTAAACAGAGAGATTGGGGTTAATTCATCACAACCTCTAGTGAACAACCAACTGAGAGACTGCAGAAGCTTATTCCCTTATAAGCAACTACCTGAGGGGAAAACAGGGTTGTATCTCAGATACATACAAGGTAGTACTGCAAATATACAAACACAGACTATAGATAGCTGGTAGTATGTGGTACTTGCGGTTAGGAGAGTAAAGCCTGGTATGCTGGTGGTCCCGGAGGGTGTGTAGAGCGAACTGTGGGGTCCACTGAGGTTCAGAGCGGGTACAGCAAGGTGGCGTGACAGGGATTCCCAGATGACAGCAGGCGTCCTTGCGCAATAGGGGAAGCGAGAGATAAGTCCGGGTCACAAGCCGTGGTCAGGTATTGGAGAAGTCACGGGTATCCAAAGTCCAAGCCGGGGTCAAGGGTTCAGGCAAGCAGCAGTCCAAAAAACAAAGCCAAGGGTCAAAAGCCGGGGTCAGTCAAGGAGCTCCATATATAAGCAGGTTGCTTTAGCACAGACAGGGAGATCAAACCAAAATGAAGTGACCCTGCTCTCAAAGTGAGGCAGGGCTTTATACGCTGGCTAACTGGTTAAGCTGCGTCAGCTGGAGCAAGAATATCAGGTGTGGAAAGTAATGAAATCCAGCTAATGGTGAACAGCCCATTCAGCACCACCATAGCTGGAAAGCAACAAGAATTTCTAATTGAGCAGTGGCTGAGAGGTAAGGGTTTGGGCTGGTAACAGAGAGGTCCCGGGTTCAATTCCACCCTAAGCCACCTGGAGCACGGCCACGCCTCGCCGTCTGCCTGGCACGATAGGGATCGTGACAATAACAGAATAATTTGTAAAAATTTTAATTTGTGTATACTGTGTATGATTACTGTATGTCTATTGCCCGGGGGCCGCATAATCTTCTATTGCTCGGGGGCCGCATAATCTCCTATTGCCCGGGGCCCCCATGAGTTGTCAGTCCACCTTGTTGTTAAAGTCACTAAAGGATTTTTTTTTTTTTTTAGCTAAATAGCTTCCTTTACCTTACTGCAGTCCTAGTTTCATGTCCTCATTGTTCGTTTTTGCTCTGATGTTGCTGTAATTCTCCTCTGTTCTGGACACTTCCTGGTTGTCTGTTTCCTGATGACTTCAGTACTGGGAGCTTCTAGTTTAGTTTTCCAAACCATTACTGCTCTATGGCTCTGTCTAGCACAGATACAGGATAACATGCAAAAACGAAACTAGATGCAAAAACAAAATTAAAAAGATACAGGCAGGCGTGGACTGACAACTCATGGGGCCCCCGGGCAATAGGACATTATGGGGCCCCCGAGCAATAGAAGATTATGGGGCCCCCGGGCAATAGGCAATAAACATACAGTAATCATACACAGTATACACACAGACACACAATATACACACACACAGTATACATACACACAGAATACACATACACACACTGAAAAGGAACTGGAGAGGCAGGGCAGCTATAATCTTTTTTTTTTTTTTTAAACACAGATTTTTACATACTGTTCCTGGTTTTACTGAGGCTGGCAACCCTGATGGGGCCCCCTAGTGGCATGGGGCCCTCGGGCAGTGCCCGAGTTCCCAAATGGTCAGTCCGCCCCTGACTACAGGTACATTATATGATTGATTTGTATCTATTTTTAATCGTTTTTAAAAGGAATCAGTTAACTATTATGGGGCAGATTCACAGAGAAATGGATTATCGTAGCGTAGCAGAAATACGCTACGCCGCCGTTTTTTACCTTGCTCTACGTGGAATTCAGGTAGATTTTCTACGGTAAACGACGGCGGCGTAGTGTATTTCTCCTGACGAGTAGGGGGCGTGAAACATTTAAATTAGGCGCGTTCCCGCGGCGATCGATCTGCGCATGCTTCGTTCGCAAATTTCCCGCCGTGCATTGCGCGAAATCACGTCGTGACGTCATTCGTTGTTTATGTAGCGTACTTTACGGGCGATCCACGTCCCGACGAGTTACGTAAATAAAAAAAAAAATTAAATAAATTCGAAGCGGGAACGACGGCCATACTTAACATGGGCTACGTAAAGTTAGAGCAGCAAAAAGCTGCTCTAACTTTACGTATAAAAAAATAGACGAAAACGACTGCGCCGCTCGCTCGTTTGTTCGTGAATCCCCGTAAAAACACATTAGCATATCCCGACGCATTAAAACGACGCGAACTCCTCCCAGCCGCCGCAAATAGATGGCAGCGTAGATCCGAAGGCTTACGAAGACGTAAGCCTCTCGGATCGAAGCCCGAAGCCGGCGTATCATGGTTTGAGAATTCAAACTAGTGATACGCCGCGGGAAATTTGAAATTACTCCTGTCTAACACCAGTTAGACAGGCGTAATTGTTTTGTGAATCTGCCCCTATGTCTCTATACCCTGTAAACAGTCATTTCAGGAAAAACAATTTTTTCCTTTACAACTCCTTTAAACTATTGAGAGTTGGTGAGAAACATACAACCATATGTGTTATAGGCACCTTCTTTTCTCAAATAAAAGCTTGTTTTACACCTGGGCTGTGCTATGTGGTCATTATATGTACAGACCATTCTTAGTTTAGTTTTATAAGAAAAAAATCATACAGTAGTGGCAAAAACAAAAATACAAAACTCCTCTAAATCAAAACTCATGTATACAATTTTGTTCAAATATTGCCCAATGGTGTTTAAGAGCTTTCCATAAAGCTCATTGCCCTAAAAAAATGTCCTGCACAGTAAACTCCAAACACTTGTACAGTCTAATTCATTTTCAGTACTTTAATAAATATATATAAAAGCTTTGGCCTTTAAACTGTGTGGTAGATCCAAAGCACTAAAAATGTCAAGTGATAATATATTCCTTGTGCTCAGTTCGGTGCTGCTTTTAAAGAGATTGTATAATCTCATAAATATTCGGTTCAAGATATAAAAATTTAAGTTAAACTAATGTTTTTTTTAAGCTGAAGGTAGCATGACTTAGTATACTGAATCCTATTACTTGAACACAAAAAAAAAAAAGATAACAGTGCCTGGATTGTCTCTCTATTCTTGACCTATAATTGAAGGATTAAAGATGCAGAGTTCTTATGAGAAATCAAAAGATGATTCACTTATCTTTAAGTGAAACAGCTTTCTTGGCCATTGTGGCATATTGTAAAGTACAGTGCTGTCACTCTACAGAATTCATATAGCAGGTACCGCACTGGAAATGGATTGATTGCATGGTGATGACCAGCTGTGCCTAAGAGAAGGGTGAAAGGCCTTGAGATAATACTTACAAGAATCCCTCAGGATGTTTTTTGTGTGGATGATGTTTCTGACCTTAGGAATTCTTGTCTGACTTTATCAAAATATGCTGCTCTTTTGAAAACCATAAAAATGCCATTTTGCAAAGTTCAGTAGTTTGCACAAAGGTTCTTGTGAACTGGTTCTGCTTTGTTTTGCTTGTTTCTTTTCAGTAGTGATTCTTTGTTTGATGCCACTGAGAAATACCTACAGAGAGATTCTGATGGTGTGCCAAAGACTGAATACCAGCAAATTACGGGAAATGAAGGCTATTCTAACTCAGCTTGACTAGCGAGGTAACTGTATTCTCTATAATAAGTGTACATCGTGTTTATGAATACTCTACCAGTGGGAAGGATAAGATTGTCCCTGGAAGAATCATACAAACATAAACAGAGATTTCTTTGTAAGAAATTGTGAATATTATACAGCAGTAGCAAAATGTGCCTGTAAATATCAGATTTTGCTCTATGCAGGACAATGAACTAAAAGTGACCAGATTTGTTAATGTTTTAAAATTTTATGATGGATTTATTTTTTAAAAGGTTTTCGGGAGCTGTGGTGGCTCAACGCGATTGGCACTGCGCTGATAAGCCATTCACCTCTGCAACCAAGGGTTTGGATCCTGGTCTCGGCTACATGTGAATTGAGTTTGGTGGTCTCAGCCCGGCTCCCGGTGGGTGTGCTATGCAAGGTACGCCTGTGCTTAGTACGACCACCCCCCCCCCCAACAAAAATCACCACACTTGCACGCACACGAAATTGGTTTAACACACACGCACTTTAGCCATGTGGTCTCCTAAAATAAAGAGAGGCGAAGGACCTACGGGGCAGGCAGGGTGGGCTAGGCCCCCTCACTCCCTCATAGGGGGAGTCCCTCTGCCCCATTGGGGTCCCGTTGGGCCCCAGTTGGGCTCCCAAGAGGAGCAGGTAGGGTGGGATGAGTGGGAGGCCCCCCCTCACACCCGCCATTGCCACCAGGGGCATGGAGAAGGATGGCGATTGCCTCCGGGGGGAGGGTCTGCCTACTCCCAACTCCTGCAGTCCGGCTCCTCTCTCTCAAGTTCACGCACAAAAATACACTTAAAAAAAAAAAAAGGTTTTCAAGCTGTTAACCTTAAAAGCAAAACAAGTCACATTTTGTTGTAAAAACTAGCAGAGTATAATTTTTTGTATTATACAATTAAATACAGTTAGGCCGCGTACACACGACCTGTTTTCTCGCAGAATTCAGCAAGAAACTCGATGGGAGACGTATTCTGCCGGTCGTGTGTACACTTTTCGCCGAGAAACCCCTTCGAGGAACTTGTCGAGCCAAAAAGAGAGCATGTTCTCTATTTCCTCGATGAGCAATGGGAAAATTTGGCTGGACGAGTTATTTGACTGCCGAACAAAGAACTTGAAGGGGAAAATGATGTGTTTCGCCCATCGAGTTTCTCGTCGTGTGTAGGTGGCCCAGGGGCGGACTGACAACTCATGGGGCCCCCGGGCAATAGAAGATTATGGGGCCCCCAGGCTTCCTGATGGCCACCATGCCAGGAGGCAGGGCAGCTAAAATCTCAGGATTTTCACATCAAAAGCATGTCAGTATCAGACATATCAGGCACAGATGTATAAAAAAACACAGATTTTTACATACTTTCCCTGGTTTTACTGAGCCTGGCAACCCTGATGGGGCCCCCTAGTGGCATGGGGCCCTCGGGCAGTGCCCGAGTAACTCAATGGTCAGTCCACCCCTGAGGCGGCCTAACTCTTTATTCTGTTGTGGACATTGGGTTCACAAGGTGCTCCCTAACAAACTTATGTTGCAACTCCCTGACCCTCGGAGGCATGTGAAGGACCTTCAGTGTCACGGCAGGTTAACATTTACCCAAGGGCTGAGTCCATGGATAATGATGGGGGAATGTAAGAAATAAGGTTCTACTCAGTTTAAAGGTTTTCAGTGTTTTTTTGCAGTGTTTTGCAGTGCACGGTGGGTCAGTGACATTACAAGGAGGTGGTGCCACCTGATGACCTTGCCCAGCCCTTACCTACAGTATATAAGAACTGTCAAACGGCAATCCAGCCATTCGGAAGTTTAAGGGCAAGGTGAAGACCCCCCCAAAGTGCCCCCCATGTTGAGGGCATGTGACCTGGTATGGTTCAGGATTCTTTTATGGGCAATTACTTGCATATAAGCCTTCAAAATTGACTTCAATGGAGTTTGCGGTTCAGGGCAGTACTTTTCCCCTGTTCAAGAGTTCTGCTGCAAACCGAACAGGGGGTGTTTGGCCCATCTCTAGAGCAGATACATTTCTGTTTTCTTTGCTTTTACTGACTGCTGTCAGTATTATTTGCAATTCAACTTCATTTGGTGGTGTCAGCGGGGAGTGTAGATCAATAATAAAAACTTTTAGAGGTGTTTAGAGGGAATCCTGCTGTGTGCCACAGACCTCCAGTTGGCAATGATAATTTGTAAGGCCGCGTACACACGATCGAATTTGTTTGCTGAAACTGGTCCGACAGACCAGTTCAGAGGACAAATCCGATTGTGTGTATGGGCTAGCGGACATGTCTGACTGGCGGCCAAATTTTAAAGCATGCTTTAAAATTTGTCCGCCAGCGACATGTCCGTCGGATGTGTCCGCTGGTTAGTACACTAACCAACGGACATATCTGCCCACACAAGCGTCGAATGGATGTGATGCATGCATGGAAGTTTTTTACTTCCTGGTGTGGTGATGTGGCGGCGTCAACGTCACTGCCACGTCACCGCGATGTCTGCCAGCGGGGATTTTGATCCGATGGTGTGTACACACCGCCGAACGAAAATCCAGAGGAGACATGTCCGATGAAATCGGTCCACGGACCGTTTCCATCGGACATGTCCCTCCGTGTGTACACGGCCTTAGGGGTGTGTTAACCGGTTATGGACCGGCTCCTGTACATTTTCGTTGGCAAAATGGCACGGCTGTGGAACTGCCGCGAGCTCCGTGACCGTGCCTACGGGACCCGCGGACTCTATGTCACAGAGCTGCAGAACGGGAGAGGCAAGAGTAAACAAGAATCTCCCTGTTCTGACTAGTGACACTGTCACTGATCGTATGCTCCCTCTCATCGGGAACAGCGACCAGTGGCTTATAACTGGTAGCTCCTCCCCCTAACAGTTAGAATAACTCCCTAGGGCACACTTAACCCCTTCAGCGCCACCTAGCGGTTAACCCCTTCACTGACAGTGTCATTTTCACAGTAATCAGTGCATATTTATAGCACTGATCACTGTAAAAATGACAATGGTCCCAAAAATGTGTCAAAAATGTCCAATGTGTCCGCCATAAAGTTGCATTTACGATAAAAATCGCTCACCACTGACATTACTAGTAAAAAATAAATAAAAATGCCATAAAACTATCCCTATTTTGTAGATGCTATAACTTTTGCGCAAACCAATCAATATATGCTTTTTGCTATTTTTTTTTTTACCAAAAATATGTAGAAGAATACGTATCGGCCTAAACTGTGGAAAAAAATGATTTTTTTATAAATTTTTTGGGGATATTTATTATAGCAAAAAGTTAAAAATATTTTTTTTTTCAAAATTGTCGCTCTATTTTTGTTTATAACACAACAAATAAAAACCGCAGAGGTGATCCAATACCACCAAAATAAATCTCTATTTGTGGGGGAAAAAAAGACGTCAATTTTGTTTGGGTGTCACGTCGCACAACTGCGCAATTGTCAGTTAAAGTGACATAGTGCCGAATCACAAAAAGTGCTCTGGTCTTTGGAAAGCGAAATTATCCGGGGCTTAAGTGGTTAAGGCAGCTTCCACACTTACAAGTTCTTTTTGAAAAGGCTGATTGAGAAAAAATAATACACAGTAGCACTAGAGCTAATGACGTATTTTCTTTTTTGTTTTCAATCAAAGCAAATAGCCAGTGAAGTAGATTTGCATGGTTAATCTTTTATAGACATATAACAGGTTGTTAAATAAAAAGTACTGTTTGTAAAAAACATTTAAGAACAGTACTTTTTAACAGGGTCTTTTATTTTATTTTTTTACTAATGTCATTAAATGTCTTTCTGCTGTTGTATTGTAGTTATATAGACAGTTACAGGCTGCCTGGGGTGGGGATGGGTAACTGTTTCTAGACTATTTTTCCAGACTTTCTGCGTCCTGCCCTCTGCTGCAAGCAACATACACTATATTGTCAAAAGTATTGGGTCGTCTGAATTTACGCGCACATGAACTTTAATGGCATCCCAGTCTTAGTCCGTAGGGTTCAATATTGAGTAGGCCCACCCTTTGCAGCTATAACAGTTTCAATTCTTCTGGGAAGGCTAACCACAAGGTTTAGGAGTGGAATGTTTGACAATTCTTTCAAAAGCGCATTTGAGAGGTCAAGCACTGATGTTGGACGAGAAGACCTGGTTCACAGTCTCCGCTCTAATTCATCCCAAAGATTTTTTGTCAGGTTGAGGTGAGGACTCTGTGCACGTCAGTCAAGTTCCCCCACCCTAAAATCTCTTTTCTGCTCTGGTGCAGTCATGTTGGAACAGGTAGGGGCCATCCCCAAACTGTTACCACAATGATGGGTGAATTGAAATTGTCCAAAATATCTTCCTATGCTGACGCCTTAAACGTTCCTTTCACTGAAACTAAGTGGTTAAGCTCAACCCCTGAAAAACAACTCCACACAAAAATCCCCCTTACACCAAATGATTTTGACCATTGCACAAAGCAAGGACCATAAAGGCATAGATGGGCTAGTTTGTGGGGGAGGAACTTAACTGGCCTGGACTTCAACCTGATAGAACACCTTTGGGATAAATTAGACCAACAACAGTGCCTGCTTGTGGAAGAATGGTAAAACATTCCTATAGACACACTCCTAAACTTTGTGGACAGCCTTCCCAGAAGAGTTGAAGCTGTTATAGCTGGAAAGGGTGGGCCAGCTCAAGATTGATCCCTATGGACTAAGTTGCCATTAAAGTTAATGTGAGTGTAAAGGATTCCAAATACTTTTGATAATGTAGTACCAAGGGAGGACTCAGGGCTTCTCTTTCCCACATGGGACTAACAGAGGAAGAATTGCTGCAACATGCAGTCCTACTGGGGCAATTGGCCCTCTTCTGGATAAACCTGCTGGAATTTTGCTGAATTAGAAATAGAAAAGTTAGAGTTAATATGTGCAACGTTATTTATTGTCCCTGTATGTATGTATGTATGTATTTATGTATGTAAATAGCTAATGTGTTTTTGAAGATTCACAATTAACCTTTTCAGGCCCGGAAGGATTTGCTCCCTTAATCACCAGGCCATTTTTTGTGATACGACACTGCGTCATACGAACTTGTACTTAAACAAAATTGATGTTGTTTTTCCCACAAATAGAGATTTCTTTTGATGGTATTTGCTTCTCTCTGCGTTTTTTTTTTTTTGTGCTATAAACAAAAAAATATCGACAATTTAAAAAAATTTTTTTTTACTGTTTGCTATAATAAATATTACAAAAAGACATTAAAAAAAAATATGTATTCTTCTACATATTTTTGGTAAAAGAAATCCCAATAATCGTATATTGATATATTGGTTTTGGCAAAAGTTATAGCGTCTACAAAATAGGGAATAGATTTATGGCATTTTTATTTATAATTATTTTTTCACTAGTAATGGCGGTAATCCGTGATTTTTAGCAGGACTGCGTCATTTCAGCGGACAGATAGAACATTTTGACCCTTTTTTGGGACCATTGACATTTATACAGAGATCATTGCTATTAACCACTTAAGACCTGGACCAAAATGCAGGTAAATGACCAGGCCCCTTTTTGCGATTCGGCACTGCGTCGCTTTAACGACAATTGCGCGGTCGTGCAACGTGGCTCCCAAACAATATTTGCGTCCTTTTCTTCCCACAAATAGAGCTTTCTTTTGGTGGTATTTGATCGCCTCTGCGCTATATACAAAAATAGAGCGACATTTAAAAAAAAATATATATATTTTTTACTTTTTGTTATAAGAAAAATCAAATAAACTACATTTTAGTCAAACATTTAGGCCAAAATTTATTTAGCCACATGTCTTTAGTAAAAAAAAAAAAAATCGCAATAATAAAAAAAAAAAAGCTACCTAGCAGGAACAGCGACACTAATACAGCGATCAGAAAAATGATCGCTTAGTGACGCTGGCAATAGGGAGTGAAAGGGTTAACTAGGGCGGTGATCAAGGGGTTAAAACTTTATTAGGGGGGGTACGGGGACACTAAGTGCAGTGATCATACATATAATCACTGCATTCAGTGACACTGTGACAGGGGGGAGGAGGTGGGGGGGTGATCGCAAGGGGTGATGTGCCTACATGGTGTCAGTGTAGTGTTGTGTACACTTACTGTGAGATGTGATCTCTCCTCAGCGGTGGTTGAAAAAAACACAGAGGGAGAGATCACATCACTTCCTCCTTCCTGTGTTTACACAGGAGGAGGAAGTGCAGAGCGGGGGGGCGCGTGCATTGGCTGGGAGCGATCGTGAGGGGGCGGACAAAAACGAATAGCCGCCCCCTCATCCCGGATCGCTCCCAGAGCCACGGAGACCATCGCATGTACCGGGGGAGGTCCCTATCGGACCCCCGACCCGCATCAAGGCAGGGATGTACAGGTAAGCCAATGTGCCTGTACGTGCCATTCTGCCAACGTAAATGTACATGCGGCGGTCCGCAAGCGGTTAAATTGCACTGATTCTTAGGTAAGTAGTTCAACTAGACCCGGGTTTAAGGATAATCTGAAGGAATGGAAAGTCCCCAATGCATTGCCAGTCAGAAACACACGCACATATGGGGCCAGATTCTCAGCGGCGTTACGACGGAGTATCTCAGATACCCCGTCGTATCGCCATTTTTTTGTCTCGTATCTATGCGCGTGATGCTTAGCATCACTTTTGCATAGATACGCTTCTACATCCGACAAGTGTAAAACCATTACACTTGCGGATCGTAGTTGTAATGACAACTCCGGCCACTAGGTGGCCTTTACGTTGTTTTTGCATTTGCATATGCAAGTGAGGTAGTACGCCGATTCTCGATCGCTTTTACGCTGCCCCGTCGTCGCGTACGTCGTTTTCATTCGCGTAAGGTTACCCCAGCTTCTATGTGGAGTAACCTTACGAAGTACCGTCGGATGCCGTCATGTTAAGTATGGCGTCGGCTTTTTCCGTCACTTACATCGTTTTACTAACTCGTTCGCGAATAGGGAGTTGCGTAAATGACGCTCACGTTGTTTTGACGTCGGTTTCAACGACGCTTTCCGACGTGAGCTGGAGCATGCGCACTGGGCTTTTTCCCCGGCCGGCACATGCGCAGTTCATTCGATGCGGGGGCGCACTTAATTTAAATACAAGCCGCACCATTTGAATTGCACGGGTTTACGCTGCGCGATTTACGCGACCCAGGCGAAACCTACGGAGCAAGTGCTTTGAGATTAAAGCACTTGCTCTAGTACGATGCGGCGGCGTAGTGTAACTGGCTTACGCTACGCCGCCAGAATTCTTAGAGAATCTGGCCCATGGTGTGTCCAAAAAACTACTTTATTTTCTCATGCGTACTTGTACATAATGAAATCATACAAGAAGAGACGCCCTTGTCCCAGCCAATCATATATAAGTAATTAGGTTATACAAGTAATATTCGTCACAATTATACACCGTGCATAGAATATAGCAATCTCATCTTTGTGCCCTGCAGATATCTAATTTCTACTGCAGCCAATCTAATGTTTTCATTCTTTGCCTAATACATAATAACAAACTGGCAAGGTTGTTAGTTTCTATGTAACTTGTCCTAAAAGCTCTGGGTAAAAGGATACGTAAACATACAAGCATTCATCACTAAGGGGGAACTCTAACAAGCCTTATAATGCATTATTAATATAGGGGAACTCTAACCGCCTTTCACTGATTACTGTATTAATGTCACTGGCAGGGAAGAGGTTAACACTAGGGGGCAATCAAGGGGTTAAATGTGTTCCCTCATTAGTGTTTCTAACTGTTGGGGGTGGGACTGACTGGGGGAGGAGACATATCGCTTTTGCAATTACTACAAACAGCAGATCTGTCTCTTTCCTATTGTCAGAACGAGGATTTGTGTGTTTACATACACAATTCCCCATTCTGTCTCTCGTGCCCACAGTCACGGGTTGCCAGCGGCCATCATGCCTGCCGGCCACGTGCATCGGGTCCCTCACCATGCAGCCTGCACCTGCTATGGCTCATATAGGAGCCGCCGTACACCTTCGGATTGTTCTTATTTCATGCAACCGGGCATATGTTTTGCCTTGCTTTTAATTAATTTTATTTGGTACAATAAAATTCATCCATTTGGATTTACACTATGAGTGCCTGTTCTTGTCATCTATGCCTGTTCTTGCCTGTTCTATGTCCACATATATGAGGATACCCTAGGATTTGATGTGCCATGGAGGAGGTGATCGATCTGGATACTGCAATTAAAGTAAACCTGATTACATGCACTTTACCCCTGCAGGGGTACAAAGATCTGGCGAGTGTGGAACCGAAGTGGAGCACGAGTGTCACTTCATTTCCTGCACAGGATTCACGATTAAGTGTATGCACAAGTCACTTTGGATACCTGCACAAGTCACTTGGGAATATTGCATATATTTGCACTAAAGACTGGACTACCGTATTTTTCGCCATATAAGACACTTCGGCATATACGACGCACCCAATTTTAAAGGAGGAAAATGTAGAAAAAAAAAGATTCTGAACCAAATACTGTAGTAAAATATTTCCCCCCCCCCCTCGTCATCACCATCACACCACCCCCACATTAATAATAGCCAGTTACATTGCCCCCACATAGTAATAACAGCCAGTAACATTGCCCCCACATTAGTAATAGCAGCCAGTAACATTGCCCCCACATAGTAATAACAGCCAGTAACATTGCCCCCACATTAGTAATAGCATCCAGTAACATTGCCCCCACATAGTAATTATAGCCAGTAACATTGCCCCCACATAGTAATTATAGCCAGTAACATTGCCCCCACAACTCACTGTTGTTGCAGATGCATGGCAAGATCGCATCGCGTGCTCTGCTGGGGATAAACCGATCCACGAGCAGAGCAGTGATGACGTCAGTGCGCCGGGTGTACTAAGATGGCCGACCGCTCCGGAGCTAGGCCAAAGCCGCGGTCTCTCCTAAGGCCGCGGTGGCGGTGCGCTCCGCGGAACGTGGATCGGTCAGGCGAGACCGTGTATTCACCTTGTAAGACGCACCAACTTTTCCTCCCCAGTTTTGGGGAAGAATAGGTGCGTCTTATCAGGCGAAAAATACGGTAATTATATTTTTTTCACCTATATATTCCTTAATACTGTTAAAGTTTTTTTACTGAGGATTCATTTTATTTTTATTTTTTATTTCTATTTTCATCTAGTTTTTATATATCTACATTTTTTCATTTTCACATGTTTGTGTGTTTTTTGGACATATTTATTTTGTAAGTTTTTTGCCCTTGCAATGCACCAGCAGGTTTACTATATACTAGAATTTGTATCATTGCACTTTAAAGTTTATTTAAGTTTATATAAGATTGTTATTATATAAAATGCACTTTCGGGGGTTTCTAATACTTTGACCACTTTGTTTTTGATACACTTATACCATTGCCGGTCACAACAGCACTTGCACTTATTGATGTGAAGTGTGATTCACCTTTGAGGGTTCATTCTTCAGCTGATGGGCAGCACCACTTACCTCTTTTCACATATTTGCAACCATTCTGCTCCATCATTGGAGTTTTCCAGGGGAGGCAGCAGCCCAGCCTATTCCTAAGCACAGAATCCCACTAATTATATGCCGTACATATACAGGCGATTCGCGCAGAGAGCCAACCTGCCGTTGTATGTGTATGTGAGCCAGTCGGGAAATGGTTAAAGCATTTCCAACAGCTATATCCAAGAATAAAAGTAGATGCTTTACTACCTCTTTAATGGCCTGTCATATAGAACATGGTATTAGCCAAAAGTTTATTCTCATTTTGGAGAAGACTATTTGCTGATAATATTTTCTGCCCTACTGAAGATTTTTGCCATGATCTGACAATGCTGTCTCTTGACATTGAAATGTGATTTACGTTTGGACAAAACAAGGTACCACAGGTTAATTTTTAAACTATATTTACATCTTCCTTCACTAGTTCATTGTAACTGTGTTTTTGCTCTCTTTGACATTAAATCAACTAGTATAAATTGCCAGGGAAAGAAATAGAGTTTAGAAAATATTTGTCTTCTTTGGAAAAGTTTATAAATGGCAGTATGAAATGTCGTATTTCCTCTTTGGAAGCACTAGCTGTGGTCTGTCTTATGTTTCTTATGTATGTGACTTTTATAATGGCTTGTTCTTCTTGCATATTAATGCTGCAGGTGGTACTGACAAAAGATGAACAGCCTACGCACTGAATGAATGCATGTATAGGAGACCAACTTTGCTGATAAAGAATCTTAAAAACTTCTTGATTATACATTTCTACTGTAACATTCAGTTCTGTAGACAAAGTGGGAGCCTAATTATGCTGATGAAACATACTTTATCTTGGATTAAGTTAATGACTGCATTTGTTCAGAGAATGGAGAGCTAGTGCTCTGTTACCATTTAAATAAAATAACCATGCCAGGGAAAGATTTTTCCTGTGAACTACTTGTATAACTATCAACAGTTGGAGAAGGAATCTTTTCAGAAGATTAGCTTGAAAACTGTTAAATGATCCTAGAGACAGAGGGTGCAATTAGTTGATTTTCAACAGTTTAGCTATAATTTCCTCAGAAACGGATAATCTATTACACATTTGAAAATTAACAGAGGTGAGAAAAATTGGTCCTGAACTCTATGATTTTACACATCTAAAGTTAGTAATATAACAATAGTTAAAGCTTACTAATTTGTTCTCTGGAAAGATTCTTATAATGGTCTAATAACCTCTCATTGGCCAGGGATTACATTGGACTTCCAATTATTTAACACTATTAATCTAGCTGTCATTAAAATGTGCATTATCACTGGGCTGAGTGTTGGTGGGTGGCGGTCAATATTCATGATTAGGATTGTCTTATCAAAATTTTCTTTAACAGAACATATTAAGTGAAAGGTGGCTCTCCAGAAACTTACTGGATGTGGACATGCTCAAAGCATATGAAATAGCGTACCCAACAGACCACATTCCCCACCAGCACACATTAGATTCTTGTGCCTTAGGCCGCGTACACACGATGAGACATGTCCGCTCAAACATGTCCGACGGACCGTTTGCAGCGGACATGTCTCATCGGATTTTGGTCCGATGGCGTGTACACACCATCGGACCAAAATCCCCTCGGGCTGATGACGCGGTGACGTGGCGGTGATTTTGATGCCGCCTCATCACCACTCCAGGAAGTAAAATACTTCCACGCATGCGTCGAATTCATTCGACGCATGCGCAGAGATTTCTGTCCGCTGGTGAGTGTACTCACCAGCGGACATATCCGACGGACATGTCTCCGGCGGACAAATTTCAAAGCATGCTTTGAAATTTGTCCGCTGGGAAAACATGTCCGCTAGCCCGTACACACGATCGGAGATGTCTGCTGAAACGGTCCGTCGGACCAGTTTCAGCAGATAAATTCAATCGTGTGTACACGGCCTCAAATTGTTCTGTAATATATAGGTTAAGATACCACCTGAGATGTATTTTTGTACTGTTTCTGCAATATGTAGCTGATTTTGTGTAGCATTGGCTATATTTTATAGTTTTTTTCTATTAATTTTCACTAAAGGTTTGTGCAAGATCTAATTCCCATTTTTGGATGTAGTAGGTTATGGAACAAAGATATGCCTTGTAAGGTATTGTGCATGACCCCTAAAGACCCATGCTCTGTGGAATATCTTTATGGGTGTTAAAGAGTACCATTTAAGAAAGGGTAATATTCTGATATAAGTGTAGTAGTCAATATTGTCTATGAATATTCCAGAGAGCGCTTGTTATATGGGATGGCTTTTCTGTTTTTCACAAGGTTGGTGACTTGGGTAATACCTGTCTTTTCCTAGTCCAGTAAATATCTGGGATGTGCAATTTAAGAGACAATAAAGGTCTTTTGGAGTTTGTCATCTCTGTGGCCAAGGGGTTCGATAAACATACATAGTTCCACTTATTAATAACCTAATGGGATGTTGTGGTGCTTATTAGCACCCAAGAATGAGTCAGTCGGTAATGTTCAGTAAAGGGAGTTCAGAAACACCCAGTCACTTTCAAATGAGACCCAGTGTTTAGTACAAGATGTACTTGCTGCACTTGTGTACATATTTTTTGGTGTACAAAACATACGGGGGTGGGATCTGACAGCCCCCTTGTTAAAAAAGAGGGGGGTTGGGACTTTGAATGAGGCATATAGCAATCTTGCCATAGGCCTCCATCCCTGTAAGTGGATAAAAATGGTAAAAGTGGGACTTTGAATGAGATGCGATTTTAGCAAATATGCAATTAAATATAAACATGGAAAATAAATTATATGTAACCATGTGACCAGGCTCAGAATTGTCAACCAAAAAGCACTAAACCAAATTAAACTGTCTAACTGATGTAAGTAAAAACAGAGGTTTAGTTGCAAGCATTTGCAAATACCTGGGAAGCTGCAGCGCCAACTCCACGGCACTCTGCATGGCTGCAGTCCTATCTATAAATTTAAGGTCTCCTGAAAGGGAGCCCAGGTGTGCTAATCACCAGGCAGAGGACAGGTGAGGACCTAAAGCCTGCCCCTACCTAGAGTTGGTATGGCAAATAAGAGCACTGGAAAAAAAGAAAAAAGAAAAAAGTAGGAGTGAAACAAGGACTGCCCAAAAAAACAAAATACCACCAGACTAGAAGCAGACCAACTCCAACTGGGTCCGCCAGTAAAAAAAATGACAATGCATTAAAGAACTGATCAGTGGTAAATCTGTGCAGGCACTCCATTCCACTCCTAAATCGCATCTCCATCCCGGGATAATGTTTAAAAAGAGGGGGGTTGGGACTTTGAATGAGGCATATAGCAATCTTGCCATAGGCCTCCATCCCTGTAAGTGGATAAAAATGGTAAAAGTGGGACTTTGAATGAGATGCGATTTTAGCAAATATGCAATTAAATATAAACATGGAAAATAAATTATATGTAACCATGTGACCAGGCTCAGAATTGTCAACCAAAAAGCACTAAACCAAATTAAACTGTCTAACTGATGTAAGTAAAAACAGTTTTTTTGGGCAGTCCTTGTTTCACTCCTACTTTTTTCTTTTTTCTTTTTTTCCAGTGCTCTTATTTGCCATACCAACTCTAGGTAGGGGCAGGCTTTAGGTCCTCACCTGTCCTCTGCCTGGTGATTAGCACACCTGGGCTCCCTTTCAGGAGACCTTAAATTTATAGATAGGACTGCAGCCATGCAGAGTGCCGTGGAGTTGGCGCTGCAGCTTCCCAGGTATTTGCAAATGCTTGCAACTAAACCTCTGTTTTTACTTACATCAGTTAGACAGTTTAATTTGGTTTAGTGCTTTTTGGTTGACAATTCTGAGCCTGGTCACATGGTTACATATAATTTATTTTCCATGTTTATATTTAATTGCATATTTGCTAAAATCGCATCTCATTCAAAGTCCCACTTTTACCATTTTTTTACAGCCCCCTTGTTAAAGAAGCTTCCATATTCCTATACCCCTTGCCCACAGACACCCGACAACCAAAGCCCAGGGTTGTTGGGAAGAGACCCTTGTCCCCATCAACAAGGGGACAAGTTGCTTTGAGGTAGATTGTTGTCCCAAAGTACCCCCTCGTGTTGAGGGCATGTGGTCTGGTATGGTTCAGGTTCAATTTTTTATAGCCCGGTGCTGGCAATTGCAAACACGATTGAGATTAAATAAGATGTTAAATGTTATATATCTATATGCTACAAATCCCCCAGGTCAGTATCTGGACCCCATACCCCTTTTATGGCCAATTACTTGCATATTAGCCTTCAAAATGCACACTTTTGATTTCTCCTGTTTGGTTCCCATAGACTTTAATGGGGTTCACTGTTAGGGTTAGAACTTTTACGCTGTTCAGGAGTTCTGCTGCAAACTGAACAGGGGGTCATTCAATGATGTCTCCAATTTACTCCACTCCTTGTCCTCAGCTAGATGCTGGATATTCTGTTGTTTAGCTTTAACTGGACTAGAGGTCGAGGAGGAAGATTGAGCGTAAAAGCAATTTCCATTGTTTCCATTTCCATTTGTTGTGTAAAGGGGAGTGCTGAATGCTCTCTCTGTTTTCCTGAGATCTGCCCTGTGTGCTCTCAGAGTGCTTACCGGCACCATCTTGACTGTGCTGGTGAAGGAGCTGCTGAAAGAAATCTGTCATTCTGCCTGGTTTGCAGACCACTTTCCTATTCTTTGACATGATGTCTGAGATTGCTCAATGTTCTGGATGTAAAAACTACCATGTTTTGAGGCTCAGGTGCACTGTAGTTCACTCCAGAGTGCCACTGTGGAACAAAGCTAAGCTGCTATGCACCCATATTCCCAGACTGTAAGTAGAGTTGAGCGGACACCTGGATGTTCGGGTTCGGCCTGAACCCGAACTTGAAAAAAAAAGTTTGGGTTCGGGAACCCGAAATCAGACTCCGAACCCCATTGAAGTCAATGGGACACGGACTTTTAGAAAAAGTTAAAAAAAAACATGGGGTCCCCCCAAATTCAATAACCAGACCCTTTAGGTCTGGTATGGATATTAAGGGGAACCCCGACGTCAATTAAAAAAAAAATTACATGGGGTTCCCCCCTAATATCCATAACCAGACCCTTCAGGTCTGGTGTGGATTTTAAGGGGAACTTTACCCCAAATTTAAAAAAAAAATGGAGTGGAGTTCCCCTAAAATCCACACCAGACCCCTTATCCGAGCACGTTGACCTGGCCGGCCGCAGAAAAGAGGGGAGGACAGAGTGCGGCTCCCCCCCTCTCCTGAACCGCACCAGGCCACATGATCTCAACATTGGGAGGGTGCTTTGGGGTGCCCCCCAAAGCACCTTGTCCCCATGTTGATGGGGACAAGGGTCTCATCCCCACAACCCTTGCCCGGCAGTTGTGGGGGTATGCGGGCAGGGGGCTTATCAGAATCTGGAAGACGGCGGGTAGGTAGCACGTGGTACCTACCGGAGCATGATGGGACTGCGACGTCACAATATAGGCCTATATAACTCGCTGCGAGCCGCGCACCCGCCATAACAGCGGAAGGAAGCGTCGCGTCAACATCTGGAGAAGAGAAGAAGAAGACGACGTCACAGAAGAGGGGACTAGTAATTGAGCTAACACACGAAGATAGCGGCGGCGAGTCCTGAAGAAGAAGAAGACACCGGAGAGCGGAGAAGACCCCCGGAGAGTGGATAAGACCCCCGGAGAGCGGGAGAAGACCCCGGAGAGTGGGAGAAGACCCCCCCCCACCGCCGAAGATGTCGAAGGAAGCCCACCGGGTGGTGGGCGCTTTTATCAAAGCGCCCCCCGGCGGAAGAGAACCAGATGGCGGCGAAGAACAGCGGCACCCACCCCCCCCCGCAGAAGCCCGCCGGAGGGGGGCGCTTTCATAAAAGCGATCATACACACCCCCCCCCCCCGGCGGCCAACTAATAAAATATTTCAATACCCTGTGTGGTTTATTTGTGTTTACACTTTGCCTCCAGGTGAATGGGTAGGGGTACAATGTACCCCATACTCATTCACTTAGGGTGGGGGGCCGGTATCTGGGGGCCCCCTTATTAAAGGGGGCTTCCAGATTCCGATAAGCCTCCCGCCCGCATACCCTGACAACCAACGGCCAGGGTTGTCGGGAAGGGGCCCTGTCCTCATCAACATGGGGACAGGGTGCTCTGGGGTGGGGGGCCGCAGTGCACCCCCTGCCCCAGAGCACCTGACCCTCCCATGTTGAGGGCATGCTGTCCGGTACGGCTCAGGAGGGGGGGCGCTCGCTCGCCCCCACTCCCTTCCTGACCGGCCGGCCGGCGTGCTTTGGATACGGGTCTGGTATGGATTGTGGGGGGACCCCCACGCCGTTTTTTCGGCATAGGGGGGGGGGTATCCTTACAACCCATACCAGACCTAAGGGCCCGTTATGCTCCTGAGGGGGGAACCCATGCCGGATTTTTATTTAAAATCCGGCGGGGACTTCCTTCTCAGGATTCATAACAAACTCCGCCCACGTGTAGAATTGGTGGGAATCCGCGTCGGATCCCCGTCGCTTCTATGACGCACACGCTGGAATGTGCTTTTACTATTCCAGCGAGTGCAAGATGTCGGCAGCCTGTCGCCGAGAATCAGCGCGATGCTGTCGTGCTAAAAACACATTCTCAGTGGCAGGCACTGTAATTGTATCTGAATCTGGCCCTTTATATTTGGACATGTATTCAAATTTGCATATTCCTTAGTTGCCAACACTAAAACATGAAAATATAAATAAATAAAGATAAACATAAAAATAAAATTAAAAATAGAACTAAAGATGAAAATAAAAATAAAAATGAATTTATAGTGTGGCTATTTTTTGGCTCCTCAGTAATTTTCCAAAAAACTGTTTATATCCAACTCTATGTCCATTCTATTAGGTTTGAGTGTATCTAATTTAAAAATCCAGTCTGTTTCATTTTTTGAAATTCTCTTTTAAGATGAATATTTCTACAATTTTTTTCCACTTTATCAATGGCATACATTTTTAATTTTGTTGGATCTCTGTTGTGCATTTTTCTAAAGTGCAATGCAATGCTATGATATTTAAAACATTTCTTTATATTTCTAATATGTTCCCCTATTCTGATTGAGAGCTTTCTGGTGGTTCTGCCCACATATTGTAGTCCACACTCACACTCCAGAACATAAGTTACATGAGTGCTGCTACAAGTTATTAATTTATTTATTTTGTATTCCTCTTTATTTGTATTAGATTTAAACTGTGTGATCTTTCTAGGGCCACTCACTGTGCGGCAAGGTTTGCATCTTTCGCACCTAAAAAATCCTTTTTGATCCAGGAAGGACATTATTTTTTTGGGTGGATCCGGGACATTTTTTACAATAGTGTCTCAGATTCCCTTTGCCCTTCTGTACAAGAACGTGGGTTTTCGAGGTATGATACCTCTTAGTTGGGGGTCTTCAAGAATAATAGGCCAATACTTTTTTATAATACCCTCAAACTTGTTGTATTCTGTATTGAACACTGTTGCAAAGGTCAGGCCATTGTTTCCATCTTTTTTCCTTACTTTCTCTTTCAGTATGTTATCTCGATTCATCATTCCGACTGTGTCCCTGATTTTTTCCAGTTTTGTTTTCTCGTATCCTTTGTCCACAAACCTACCAATCAAAATATTGGTTTGTGCAACATAATCCAATATAAAACTGCAATTTCGTCTGATCCTAATGAATTGCCCCTTTGGTATGGCCTGCTTCCATTGAGGATGATGGCAGCTACTATATGGGATATACCCATTCCAAAATGTGTCTTTAAGGTGCATTTTTGTGTGCAGTCTATTTCCCGCCTTAAAAATCTCCAAATCTAAAAACTGTGTGCAGGTATTTTGTATATTGACCGGAAATGCAATTCCATATTGGTTGTTGTTAATGTGTTCAATAAATTCCTTAAGCTCATCTCCACTCCCCTTTCAAACAATCAGAATATCATCTATGAACCGTTTGTAGGTTAGGGGGTGTGGCCTACATCTTCCAAAAATGTATTCCTTTTCCTATTTATTTAGGAATATGTTGGCCACGCTTGGGGCATACTTATTTCCCACCCCCACTCCTTTAGTTTGACTGTAATAGTTGTGGTTATGCCAGAAAAAATTATTCCCCATGGCCATTCTTAGGACATCCAAAATAAACTTTCTCTGTTTCAGTTTTAGTTCGGATTGATTTTTCAAGGCCCATGCAACTTCTGCGAGTGCATCTGGTTGCTTAATATTGGTGTATAGAGACTCCACGTCGATGGCTACCAACAGCGTGGAGTCATCTACCTCAATTTTTGAAAGTAGGTTTATGACATCCTTGCTATCTTTGATGAAAGCTTCCCCTTTTGTTGCAAGGGGTTGGAGAAATACATCCAAGTATTCCCCCAGACTAGAGTGTATGGAGTCAATACCACTGATGATTGGCCTGCCTGGTGGTTTAATCTTGTTCTTGTGTACTTTTGGGACTTGATAAATTATGGGAATTCTCAGTGCTTTGGGCAATATATATCTTCCTTCTTTCTTACTTATTATATGGTCCGCTATCCCATGGTTCAAAAATTCTCGCAATTACATTTTTAAGTCTTTATTGGGGTTTTTCTTCAAAGGTTTGTATGTGGTGATAACATTGACCAGCCTGTTAAGTTCTTCCATGTAATCTTGTTTGGTCAAAATGACAAAACTCAACCCCCCTTATCTGCTGGTCTCACCACTAACCACTACGTTTTTTCGTTTTTCTAATTTTTTTATGCCTTGCCATACTTCATCTTATTTAATGTTTTTCTGTGGTTGTATATTTTTTAATTCCTTTTCTACCATTTTTTTAAAGACTTCTATGTAATGATAGGAATTAGATTTTGGAATAAACGTTGATTGCTTTTTTAGTGTAGTATGTATATATTCTGAGGTAGTCTGTTTATTTTTTCATTTGATGCAAAATGTTTTTTCAAGTTCAACTTTCTTATAAACCTCTGCAGGTCCATGAAAGTTTCAAATTTATTAAAGGATTTCTTGGGCGCAAATTTTATACCTTTGTCCAATACAATTAATTCTTCCTGGGAAAAAACAATGTTTTTTAAAATAAAAATTCCCTTTCCTAACCCATTCTTTTTCTTTTTGCTTCCCCCTCTGCACCCTCGCCTTCTTGGGGGTTGTGGTTCCACCCTCCTCTGCTCGTCTGAAAAATCAGCATCGGAGGTCTGTAGAATTCCCTCCAATCCCTCCATTCCCCCTGCCACTGTGGGGGTCCATAAATTTGTCCATAGTAACCTCTTCCTCTCCCACCTCTTCCTCCTCTCCATGGCCTATAGTATTGGCCCATTGGTGGTTGGTAAGATTGGGGTGGTGTTCCTTGCTCTAATTTTTTGGGGGAAGCACTCAAAACCACAAGAGAAGACACATAGGCAGTAGTGCACATACTCACGCAGGGAATCATCCCTAGGTGGGGATGTCTATTGCAAATAGGAAAGCCACGCAAGGAACTTTAAAAGACTGGTTAGTACACTTACCCTTGATACTATACCAAATCAGAAACACCCTTAGTTCAAGAAATTGAATTTAATAGGAAAGCCCATTCAGAAGAAGAAATGGTACAGAGAAGATAGGAACCCTAGGCAGGATCCTAACTTATATTGTTTACAGGAAGAGTACGTGAGAGGTCTGGTAAGTACACTTAGTGAAAATTATAAAGCAGAAGCTGTCACCTTTCCTCCTCTTTCCACAGATCCGATCAACCGGGTCATACCAAGAGACAAAGTCCTAATAGAACAGCGTGCAGTGAGAAAACATATAGGACCCGTTTGCACCAGCCCACACAAAGTAGGAAAAGGTTCCCGGAACGGCTGTACTTACTTCCCAGTGACCACAATGGATCCATGCGTCCCGGATAAAGATGAACCCCCCTTTTTCCATTCCAACTTCAGAGGCACCAACAGAAGAGCAGAAAAGGAGGGACCAACAAGCCACACAACTGGAGGACTTAATCTAAGGATTGGAACAGGTCACAGTGCAACTACCTTGAACATTCTCAAAGACTGGCCCCCAATTTGCCCCCCCCCCCCGTTTCGTTTCCAGACCATGTCCAACTCCACATTGGCCCAAGTTACAGACTATTTTTCTTTGTCACCGATTGTTACATGTTGTGTTCTCCTTATTACAACCCCAGGAAAATGATATTGATTTACGCTTTTGTTATATATCTGATTGCTAAAATAACCCTTTGTGCCATTGGAAGATTGACTAAACCCCGTACAACAAGGGGCGAGAATGTCAGCATGGCAATGTTGACCATAGAGCAGAAATGGTATAATGAGTGATCATGTAGGCTATATCTAGCCTACGCGATCACAGGAGGGATTGAAAGGTGGTTAGAGTTCCCCCATAGATATCGATGATTGATAGGCTATAATTCCCCTATATCAGTAATGCATTATAAGGCTTATTGGAGTTCCCCTTTAGTGATTAATGCTTGTATCCTAAAATGTATTCAAATGTATCTTTGGGCTTCTAGGAGAAGCCAGGGACCTTGGCTATATTATTGTTACAATGTCCCCAATGACCAAGATTAGCTGCAGTAGAAATTAGATATGTTCAGGGCACAAAGAAGACTGCTAATGCACGATGTATAATTGTGACGCACATTACTTGTATAACCTTATAACTAAGATATGATTGGCGGGGACAGGGGCGTCCCCTTTTGTATGATTTGATTATGTGCGGGTACGCAGGAGAAATAAAGTCTAGTCTTAAATATATACCATGAGAGTGTGTTTCTGACTGGGCAATGCATTGAGGATTTTCCATATATTCGAATTGTCCTTAAAACCAGGGTCTAGTTGAAGTACCTACCTATCAATAATTAACTCAAAACCCTAAACAAAATATTGTGCTTGTGATACAAAACACCAAAAAATTAAAGCTGCACCACTAACGTGAGATTTTTTCACAGTAAAATAATATACAATAAATGTGCAGTATATGTGTATACAATAAATGTGCAGAGGTTGGCAGATGCCTGGATCAGCTCAGCACCGTTTGTTATCCACATGCAAGTGATGCAGCTCCAAGAGGCACAGAGCCGAGCGAGGGAAGGGGCCTCTTGCAGCTGCATTACTTGCAGGTGGATAACAAACGGTGCTGAGCTGAACCCGGAATCCGCCGACCCCTGCAGAGATAACTCGGGACATTCAGGGGATGAGTGTGCTCTGATGATAATGTGCTTGATTGAAGTTGGCAGATGAAGTAATCCAGAGCCTTAGCTGATCCAGGAAGCAGTAAATCGGAAACATGAAATAGTAAACTGAATCATGAAGCAGACTGATCTCCCTGGCAGTAGTGTGGCAGATGTGTATGAAGTACATAACTGATTATACTAAATTCGAAATCCTTTGGCAGGAATATTACTGCCTGAGGAAAGAGGTTTGGAACCACCCTGAGGCCCGTCTGGGATAACTTGCCCTGTCCTCCATCTGTGACTAGTGCTGGAAAAGGAATAAAATTATTAGCCTGTATGATCTGCCATAATAGAGGGTCTCTTTGGTAAGAGTCCATCTATAATTGTGGTGCCGTGAACTCTGCTGGAGGGATTCTGATTTATCTTGAATGCAACATTTTTTCTTTTCCAATAGTTTTTATTTGAGAAAAAAAAGAACAGGAGTAATGTACAAACATTTCTCGATACAAACAACAGGTGAGAGACATCTTGCACATCCGTTACAATATCTGATTGGTGCAGAACCATGTATTCTAAAGGATGGACATCATATAGCTTCATCGTAAGAATGTAACATATACAACGAGCAATTGTTCAGTATTCAATAGATAAAGATCTTTATTGATAACAGTGTGGACCCCTGTATTGGCGCCCCCTCCTGGGAACAAGCTGCGCCTGAACACACAGGGCCACTATTCACATTATAACCAGCAAAAAAAAAAAGGAAACAATTACAGTTACGATCCACTCTAAAATGTACAGTGTTAACTAGTGTCTTAATCAACTGTATTTATACCTCTGTAGAGACAAGGGGTGAGAAGGAAGGTACAGAGGAGAATATATAAGAAAGAAAGCAAAGGGCAGGTGGATCAGGTAGAGGACAGGTAAAGAAGGATAAAGGAAGGAAGGGAAGACAAAGAGACAGGGCGGATGCTGCTCAGACATATATGGAATGGTTATGTGGGAGAGTTGTGAGCGTACCAATCTCTCCACGGAGTCCAGATGTGGTATTTCTCGGCTAATCTATTTTGGGAGGCCTCAAGCATGGTTTCATAGGTGACGTGTAAATTGGTCGCCCTTATGACATCTAGGAGGGAGGGTGTCGCCGCCCTCCTCCAACGCCTCAACAACTCCAATCTTGCACTCAGGAGTATGTGTGTCACCACGTTCCGGAGGGTAGGCTTAATAGCATCTATCCCCAGGGACAGGATTGCCATATTTACTGTATTAGGGATATTAGTTTTGCACACGCGGTTTATCAAGTTAAACACCTCTATCCAATAATTTCCTAGTACAGGACAGAGCCCCAGGATGTGAATTAGGGATCCTCTCTGACCACAATTTCTCCAACATAGAGGAGAAGCCGATTTGTCAAACCCAGCAATTCGGGTTGGGGTCATGTACCACCTGAGTAGGATCTTTTGGGACATTTCCCACAAGTTGGCGCTTCTGGAAGCTTTGTATATGGATGCAACGGCACATTTCCATTGGTCCAACGTGTAAGTGGCTTCTAGGTCAGATTCCCACGTTCGCATGGAAGGGGATTTAACAAAGTCAGTTTTATGGCCTAGAATATTATAGAATAGGGAAATACCCTTGATGTTGGTGTGTGGATTGGACAGATAAAGGAACACTCGCCATGGGACTTCAGTACTCATCTCCGCATGGGTGTTCAGTAGATGAGAAATACATATGTAGGTAAAATGCTCCTTACTGTCCAAATTATATTCGACCTGAAGAGATCGGAAAGATTTGATAGTTGGGCCTATACTTACGTCAGCCACTGTAGCTATGCCTAATGAGTGCCAATGCGTGACATTCAAGTCTGGTGTAAACAAGTGTAGGCTCGTAATGGGATGATATATAGTCTTGGTATTGGCGCCCTCTAGTGGTTCATGCCTAAGTTTTTTCCACGCTTGTATAGAAGCGAGGATAGTGGGTGACAATCCTAATGGAAGGGTTCTTAAAAACTTACTAGATAGTAGGAGGTCATAGCAAGTGGCATCAGGGCATTGTGCGGATTCTAATTCTAACCACCTATTAGGAGTCCACCCAGGGAACCAGTGTTTCAGTTGGGCCAATATGGATGCTATGTAGTAGTCCCTAATGAGGACATGGCCCACCCCTCCCGCTGATTTATTTTTGATCAATTTTGAAAAGGTACATCTAGCTTTCCGTCCCTGCCACAGGAACCTATTTACCATTGATTGTGCTTTGCGGAAGAACCTGTCGGGGACTGGTATAGGGAGGCTCCGAAATAAATAAATAAGCTGTGGTAATACTACCATTTTCATGGCGGCTAAACGCCCTGACCAAGACCATTCTTTCCACTTCAAGTCTTGCAGGGCCTTATGAAGGACACTTAGGAATGCATCATAGTTAGCTGCCACTAGATCAGTCACCCGAGCGGTCAGTTTGACCCCTAGGTATTGTATGCCCTCCGCGTTCCAAGTGTAAGGGTAGGATGCCTTAAGCTGTGAACACGTAGGAGCATCAAGTCCAAGACCCAGGATAAATGACTTGTTATTATTAACCTTATAATAGGAAACCTCATTAAATGTTCTCAATGCATCGTGCGTCGCAGCCAGGGAGGAACCCACCTCCGTCATAATCAATATGATATCGTCTGCAAAAAGACTTATAGAATGTTTATGATCTCCTACGCGGTAGCCTGCGATGTTCGGGTGGGACCTAATATAGGTGGCGAAGGGCTCCATCAGCAGGTTAAAAATTAAGGGGGATAGGGGGCAGCCTTGCCTAGTCCCGTTAGTGATAGTAAAGGGGGTAGAAAGAGCTCCAGAAACCAAAACTCTAGCTGAGGGCTTAGAGTATAGGGCAAGTATAGCCGACAAAATACTTTCTGAAAATCCAAAGGCCTCCAGCACTTTTAACAGATAATGCCAATGGATTCGATCAAAAGCCTTCTCTGCGTCCAGCGAGAGGAGCAGAGAAGGCTTTCTTTGTACCTGAGCTAGGTGGATGATGTTGATCATTCGACGAGTTGCATCTGATGTTTGCCTATGTTTGGTAAAACCGGTCTGATCTGGATGGATAAGGGTTGGCAATATGTCCACCATGCGTGAGGCTATCAGTTTGGCGTAAATTTTTAGATCAGTATTTAGTAAGGAGATTGGGCGGAAATTAGAAGGAGAGGTGGGTTCCTCCCCCGCCTTGGGTAAAGCAACTATTACAGCTTCCAACATTTCTGGCGGAAAAGAAGCAGAGGCAACAGCAGATTGGTATACTTGCAACAGAAACGGAGAGAGTAATTGTTGAAACGATGTGTAATATTCTCCACCAAAGCCGTCCGGGCCAGGTGATTTGTTCGCAGGGAGCGAACCTATCACAGTCAAAATTTCAGCAACAGTAAATGGCAAATTCAACTCTTGAGATTGGGCCGGGGACAATTTGGGTAGAGATATCCTTTGCAGGAATTGGTCAATGCTATCAGATGTAGGTTGTACAATCGAAGGGTCGTTTTTTAAGTTATACAAGGATTCGTAAAAGCTACTAAAAGCGCTAGCAATTTTCCGGGGGTGGTATTCTTTTTGGTTAGTTTTGAGGTGAATCACATAGGGAATTTTAAGTTTATATCTATGCCCCCGAAGGGTTCGCGCTAGTAATTTTCCTGCCTTGTTTCCTGATGCATAGTAATGCATCTTAAGCCTTTTAGACGCCTTTTCAAAGTTCTCCAGGAGGAGTAGGCGTAGGTCATATTGCAGTTTGGTCAGTTGAGTGGAGATAGGTTGGGACATCGCTTGATTATTTAGGGACTCTAGCACAGATATTTGGTCTAATAATGCGGTAACCCGCTGCTGCCTCTGCCATTTATTCCTTGCCCGTTCCTGTATACATATACCTCTCATGTACGCTTTGTGAGCGTTCCATAAGATGAAGGTACCGAGTCCTTATTCTCACAAAAAAAATTAATCAAATGCTTCTCAAGATTGTCTCTCACTGCTTTTTGTTGTAACAGGTAAGTATTAAGCCTCCATACTCGGTCAGAACTGGCAGTGGCAGAGCCTGCCACGGTGAGAGCGATAGGTGCATGGTCAGACCATGTTATGTTGTCAATGGTGGCGGGACTCGTTTTGAGTAAAGTTTGTTGGTCTACCAAAAAGAGGTCAATCCGAGTGTATACGTGGTGTGGTGAAGAAAAAAAGGAAAAGTCTCTCTCGGTCGCATGTAGGCAGCGCCAGGCATCGTAGACATTCAATTTGTGGATGGATGGGAGTAAGGCTTGGCGATGGCGGCTAGGTGGGGACGTAGAGTCAATAGTTGGATCAGGTGTGATATTAAAGTCGCCACAGATTATCAATGAACCTTGGCGTAGGGCGGAGACCTTAGTCATCAGCGTGTTGAAAAAGCGGACTTGGTGTTTGTTTGGAGAATAAGCATTTACAATGGTATAAGGAGCAGAGTCCAGGTCGCAGACAATAATGAGGTATCTGCCTAGTTGGTCCGCAATTATATTGTGTAGTTTGAAAGCAACTGTGTCCCTGACCGCGATCAGAACCCCCTTAGTCTTTGAATCAGCGTTAGCTGTATATACATGCGAAAAACTCTTATGAGAGCATTTAGGAGGTGCCTTAGCATGAAAATGTGTCTCTTGGGCACAAAAGATATCGCTCCTGCCACAGAGATCTCCGCTTGACGGGGTGGTTGAGCCCCTTGGCGTTTATTGACAAGAAGTTAAGAGGCATGGTAGAAGAACTAAGGGGCGTGCACATGTTGGGGGACTTAGCCCCTTGTAGATCACTAAGTGTGGGCATGGATTCGTCAAATTGCCAGTGTCCTCAGGGAGAAGTTGCAGAGCAATGGTGCTGAGAAGGTACTCACATTTAGTAGGCCAGGTTGTAGTGCCAGGGTGATGTATCTCCGCTCGTAAAGGTCCGTCCAAGTGGCGAAGGAGGAAGATCGATAAGGGATCCAGAGAGATACCAGTTGAGTGCATCCAGTGAAGATGGAGAGAAGAAAAAGCAAAAACACAGATTTGCATCCGTCTGCGACTTAAGCGAAAGAAAAGGAAAAATATAAAGTTCAACAAAACAGTCAAAACAAAACAAATAAGAGGGTCATGGGTCCCTCGGTGACAGCAAGAAGCTGCAACTTGCATAGGGGGGTCAAAGTCAGCCATGTGAGGGCATCCTAGAACTCAGGGATTGAAGACCAAAGGTCAATAAAGAAACAAAAAGCCACCCTTTTTGGTTTACATATGCGTTTTAGCATTCCTGGTAGTAACCGACTTCCATCCCGGGTCCACATGTTGTGGTGTGCTAGCCAGCACTAGTTCGTCATTAGCATCGGGAAGGAGTCCCCATTCTCTGAGAAGGTCAAGGCCTTTCTCCAATGATGTCACTACAAATTCACGATTGCCTTTCGTAATTGACAGCTTCGTAGGGTAACCCCATCGGTAGCTTATATTGTGGTTACGAAGTATCTTAGTTACTGAGATTAGGTTTTTCCGTTTCTGCAATGTATACTGGGATAAGTCCGCAAAGAATTGTACATTTTGGAACTGTTCAGGAACCTGATCCCTCTTTCTCATGGTATACATCAACTTGTCTTTGACATGAAAAAAGTGCAGACAGATGATTATGTCCCTGGGCACTTGATCCGGGAGGTGAGGGGGTTTTGGCAAGCGATGAATCCGATCAATCGTGCTGTCTAAGTCAGTGAGGTCAGGGAGAATAGACTTAAACATGGTAGCTGCATATGAGGCAAGGTCAGATTGCATAACAGATTCAGGGACCCCCCCTTATTTTCATGTTGTTCCTTCTAGACCTGTTCTCGATGTCAGCCACCTTTGCCTTAATCCATTCCGAGTCAGCCTCTCTATCCTCATTTGCCTCAACTAAGTAATTGATTGTAGTGGCATATTCCCCCATTTTAGTTTCTATATGTGTCACTCTGCTCCCCACCTCCTGGATGTCCCCATTCAAGCGGTGCATGCATGCTGCTATGTCTGACTGCAAGGTGCTCCTGAGGGATATGAGCATATCCTTCAGTACAGTGTCCAGCACAGGCTGATTCTGCGTTGGATAGGACATGATTGAGTCCGGCAGGTCCCGCGTATCATCCCCAGACTCTGAGGCCTGACTGTCTGCTGGGCTCACGGCCAGGCCCGAGCCACGTCCATCCAGCCGCGGTCTAGATTTTGCGGGGATGCAGGAGGACGGGGTATGAGGCGAAGAGGAGGCTGCGGTGGGGGATGGCTTGGAGGGGGGTCGGTTACCTTTGCTAGCCGCGTTGGTCCCAGGCCGGCCCTGCGTAGGTGAGTAGGCCTCGGCGCCATCTTGTCTCATGTTCCCCCCTGGCCGGGGAGAAGAAATCTGTGAGGCGCTGGGGCTTACGGTCCATCCGGCGTTTCCCCTTCATGGCGACGAGGAGGTAGACCGGGAGACTCGTTGCTGAACGTTCAGGAGAGGGTAGGGTGTCTTGCTGCGTGCCGCGGTGTCCCTGGTTCGACGGTGCTCCAGAGTTACACGTCCATACACGCTGCGCGTCAGGCCACGCCCCCGAATGCAAAATTTTTTCACCTTACAGGACACAATTGGAATTCATGATCTACCCTAGAGACTATTGACACTTATGCCGCGTACACACGAAAGTTTTTCGCGATATGAAAAAAGTTTTTTTTTTAATGTAATTAAGAATGATCGTGTGTGGGCTCCAGAGTATTTTTCGCAACGTTAAAAATGGCCATTAAAAATTTAAAACATGCTCTAAATTTCATGTTGTTTTTCACGTTGTCGCTTTAAATGTCGTAAAAAATGGTTGTGTGTAGGCTTTAACGACGTGAAAATAACGTGCATGCTCAGGAGAAAGTTATGAGATGGGAGCGCTCGTTCTAGTAAAACTAGTGTTCGTAATGGAGATAGCACATTCATTGCGCTGTAACAGACTGAAAAGCACGAATCGTCTCTCATTAAACTTTTACTAACACAAAATCAGCAAAAGCAGTCCCAAGGGTGGCGCCATCCGAATGGTACTTCCCCTTTATAGTGCCGTCGTACGTGTTCTACGTCACCACGCTTTGCTAGAGCATTTTATTTTCACGATCGTGTGTAGGCAAGGTAGGCTTAACCACTTAAAGCGGATGGTTCACCAGGAAAAAATATTAAAAGCCAGCAGCAACAAATACTGCAGCTGCTGACTTTTAATATTAGGACACTTACCTGTCCTGGAGTCCAGCGGCGTCCGCAGCAGAGGATGAGCGATCGCTCGTCACCCTGCTGCTCCCCCCTCCATCCACGGTGAGGGAACCAGGAAGTGAAGCGCTGCGGCTTCACTGCCCGGTTCCCTACGGCGCATGCGCGAGTCGCGCTGCGCCCGCCGATTGGCTCCCGCTGTGTGCTGGGAGCCGAGAGTTCCCAGCACACAACGGGGGGGCGATGGGATGTCGCCAAAAAACCCGACTTTTGCCCGAGACTGCGGGCCGGAAGTGGTTTCAGATACCTGTCTTTAGACAGGTATCTGCACCCCCCTCCCCCCTGAAAGGTGTCAATTGTGACACCGGAGGGGGGGAGGGTTCCGATCAGCGGATCTTCACTTTAGGGTGGAGATCCGCTTTAAGACACGGACCAAAATGCAGCTAAAGGACCTTGCCCCTTTTTGCGATTCTGCACTGCGTTGCTTTAACTGACAATTGCACGGTCGTGCGACATGCCTCCCAAACAGAGTTGGTGTTATTTTTTCCCCACAAATAGAGATTTCTTTTGGTGGTATTTGATCACCTTTGCGTTTTTTATTGTTTGCGCTATAAACAAAAATAGAGCGACAATTTTGAAAAAATGCAATATTTTTAACTTTTTGCTATAATAAATATCCCCCAAAAATATATAAAAAAATTAGTTTTTCCTCAGTTTAGGCCAATTCTTCTACCTATTTTTGGTAAAAAAAAATCGCAATAAGCGTTTATTGGTTGGTTTTGCGCAAAACAATGGCCCAGATTCACAGAGCCATTATGCCTGTCTAACTGGTGTTAGACTGGAGTAATTTCAAATTACGCGCGTTTTCTAGCTAGTCGAAAACCTCAAACCATGAATAGACGGCTGCGGGCTTCAATTCGACTGGATTACGTGTTCATATGCCTTGGGATCTACGCTGCAATCAAATTGCGGCCACTGGGTGGACTTCCCATCGTTTTCCGCGTCGGGGTATGCTAATGAGCTTTTGCCGGCGATCCCAGAAATTACGATCTTCAATCGCAATCTCTTACGGCACCTTTAGTCATCTTTTTTTTATGTAACACTATACCAGCTTTTTGCTGGTCTAATATTAGACAGCCCATGTTAAGTATGGCCGTCGTTCCCGCGTCGAAATTTCTACGTTTTCCGACGTCCTTTATTATTTTTTACGTAAGTCGTCCGGGAATAGGAATGTTCGTAAACGCCGCTACTCAAACAACGAATGACGTAACGACGTGATTTCGCGCAATGCACGGCGGGAAATTTCTGAACAGAGCATGCGCTGTTCAATCGCCGCGGGGACGTGCTTAATTTAAATGCTTCACGCCCCCCAATCGCGTATTTTGATTACGCGGCGAGAAATACGCCGCCGTAGCGTACGGGCAAAAATCTACCAGGATTCGGTGTAGAGCCTGGTAAATACGGCAGCGTAGAGTATTTCGATTACGCAGCGCAATATTAAGTGTATCTGAATCTGGCCCATAGCGTTTACAATATAGGGCATAGTTTTATTGCATTTTTATAAAATAGTTTTTACTACTAATAGCGGCGATCAGCGATTTTTTTCGTGACTGCGACATTATGGCGGACACTTCGGACAATTTTGACAAATTTTTGGGACAATTGTCATTTTCACAGCAAAAAATGCATTTAAAATGCTTACTGTGGAAATGACAGTTGCAGTTTGGGAGTTAACCACACAGGGACGCTGATGGGGTTATGTGTGACCTGAAGTGTGTTTACAACTGTAGGGGGTGTGGCTGTAGGTGTGACGTCATCGATTGTGTCCCCCTTGTGACAGGAAATCAGGTAAATCTGTGGGTGTTGTCACAGACGGGAGATACATTTCTGCCTTGTTTAGACAATTCACCAATTACTATCAGGTGTCGACTGCAGAAATAGCCAGAAAGGTTTAGGGCATTGGAAAACTTCAGCTGTTCAGAATGAGGCAATTAGGCCTCTATAAGGGCCCTTTCACACAGGTGCGTTTTTGCTGCATTTTCGCGGTAAAAATAGCGCTATTAAAACGCTCATAAAACGCTCCCCATGCCCCTCTCCATTGAAATGAATTAAAAAACGCGGTAAAAACGCTGTAAAAACACGGCAAAACACAGTATTATTTAATTTCGGAAAAAAACACTAAGATTTTGCCACGATTTTACAGCGTTTTTCCGCGTTTTTACTGCGTTTTTAATTCATTTCAATGAAGGGGGGCATGGGGGCGTTTTAATATCGTTATTTTTACCGCAAAAACACAGCAAAAACGCGGGAAAAACGCACCAGTGTGAAAGGGCCCTAAGTCATTCCAGAGGATGACTACTGATTGCTGCATCCTGAGGCCTTTGAGTTAAGAAGAGCAGTGGACGGAGAAAGACTTCTGAAGGTGAGGTCGTATCAGTATTTATGTGTGATAAATATCAAAGAGACTTTTTGTTTTCTGCTGTATGACCAGCAGTGTCTGCCCAGCACAAATGGGAGCTCAGGGAGTTGGTTTAGAAAGGGTAGCAACAAGCTACCATCAGATTGGCTGGGTAGATGGAGCAGTAGTCGGTCGAGCACCGTCACTGGGCGTCAGGCATTGTTAGTCTGAAACAGGTTGATGTCAACCCCTGGGGCTGGTTTGTTGCGTTTGCAGACTGAGAGTGTAGGGGTTCGAAAGCGAGTCGGGTGGCGTCAGAGCAGTGTCTGACTGCCAGAGCCACTGACTGTAAATTCACTAGGTTGTAGGGAACCGTAGAAGGCCTGGTAGATGGCTGCTTGGATGACTATGCTGGGCAAGGCCCTAAATGGGGAACGAGTAAGGATTTCAGACATGTCCCTAAAGAGGGCACTCTTGAAAGGTAGGCGCTCGCCACTGACTACAGGTTGGTGCTTCTGTATGCTCTGTAGAAGGGACTTGACTGCATGGGCTCGAGAATACTGATGGTTTATTGGGGTCCTGCAGGGACAGGAAATGCTGGACGCCATCTAGATATGGCGTTATTGTATTGTGAGAAAGGGTCAGCTGTGTGTGGCAATACGATATGAAGGCTAGGACGTGTCTAACGTTGCCTATTGCTGCTCCGAGGCAAGTGGCCAAAAATTAGCAGTTAGTGTTCCAAGCAGTGCGATAGGCCTTCAGTGTGTTGCGTGCCAAGGAGTGGTTAATAAGCTGGGTTGAGTTGGTGAGATGCTACTTCAATCCATCGTCAGCAATGACCAGGGTGGGACAGGGATGGTTATTGGGTCAGCTCCAGGCTCTTGCTGGAAAAACAAAGTAAGGTTGGAATGGGACAGAGCATCAGCTGCGATTTTGCATTTGCCTGGAACATGTCTACAGAAGATAGTAAACTGGTGACAAAGTGACAGCTGCGCGAGCCTGCGCAGGAAGGACGTGATGGGGAGAGGCTTGATCTACCTTAATTGATGAAGTCGGCTGTGGCTTGATTGTCTGTGGTGAAGAACACTGTCTGTCCAGTTCAAGTGTGGCCCCAGACCTGGGCAGCTGCCACAATGGGGTACAGCACGAGGCGTGATGAAGACTGGGTGAAGCAGAAATTTAAGAGAATTTCTGGGGGCCAAGGTTTGGAGAACCAGTGGTGGACGAAAAATGCAGGCAAAAGCCCGTGGTGGCTCGGCTGACACTGCCGGGATGAAGATTGAAATGCTGTTCTATCAGGTGGGGAATAGTGATGAGCGGAATACGCCATATTCGATTTCGCGATATTTTGCGAATATTTCGAAGAATATTCACGAATATTCGTTAATATCGAATATTCGTGATATTTTATAAAAAAAATAAAAATTGCGAAATTTCGCCAATGCGAAATTTTGCCAATGCGAAATTTCGTTTTTTTTTTGGATAAAATATCACGAATATTCGATATTTACAAATATTCGCTATATTTTATAAAAAAAAATAAAAATTGCGAAATTTCGCATATGCGAAAGCGAAAATGATTGCGAAATTTCGCTATTATTTTTTGGATAAAATATCACGAATATTCGATATTTACGAATATTCGCTATATTTTATAAAAAAAATATACGAATATTCGAAATAGCGAATATTCGCTGCGATATTCGAGTTATTCGCGAATACTCGAATATGCAATATTCGTAGCGAATATTCGCAATGCGAATATTCGTGAGCAACACTAGTGGGGAAGTTGTCCCACATAGCTAAGTCTGCTACTGATGCTTGGTCTAGTTTGAGAACTTGGACTGGCATTGGTGTGAGAAAATCAAGACAATACACAGGTGCTCAACAAGACGATATACGTGCACTCGCTGACCAACGTGCACTCGCTGACCAACGTGCCCTCGCCGACCAGCGTGCCCTCGCCGACCAACGTGCACTCGCAGACCAACGTGCACTCGCAGACCAACGCGCACTCGCAGACCAACGCGCACTCGCTGACCAACGCGCACTCGCTGACAAACGCGCACTCGCTGACCAACCTGCACTCGCTGACCAACGTGCACTCGCTGACCAACGTGCACTCGCTGACCAACCTGCACTCGCTGACCAACGTGAACTCGCTGACCAACGTGCACTCGCAGACCAACATGCACCCGCTGACCAACGTGCACTCGCAGACCAACGCGCACTCGTTGACCAACGCGCACTCGCTGACCAACGTGCACTCGCTGACCAACCTGCACTCGCTGACCAACGTGCACTCTCAGACCAACGTGCACTCTCAGACCAACGTGCACTTGCTGGTGCTGGTTGGAAACCTGAACTAACTGCAGGGAAAAAGACAGGGAAAAGATGAATGGCCCGCGTGCCACTAAAGATGAATGGCCAACTGGGTGCCACTGTGTGTTTGTTTGGCTGATTGTCACTGAGGTGTGTTTGCAAGTTTAGTTTGTATTCGGGTTTGCACGTAGGTGTGTGCTGCAAAGTGTTTTATACTGCTGCAGACAATATTGTGTGGTTGCAAGGGTCTCAGTCTGGTTTGCTGAGACGATATTGCGTGGTTGCAAAGGTCTCGATGATTATGAGGTTTGTTTTGAGATGGCCTTGTGTGGTTGCACGGGTCTCAACAAGTGAGGGGTTGCTGAGACGATGTTGAGTTTGCAATGGTCTCAAGTGAGTGTCGGGCCGCTGAGATGACTATGTATGGCTGCAAAGGTCTGAACGGGTGTCAGGTTGCTAAGACGATATTGCGTTTGCAATGGTGTCAAATGAGTGTCAGTTTGCTAAGATGACTTTGTATGACTGCAAAGGTCTGAACGGGTGTTAGGTTGCAGAGACGAAATTGTGTGGTTGCAAAGGTGTAGACGAGTTTGAGGTAGCTGAGATGATATTACATTTTGCAAGGGTCTCAAATGAGTGTCAAGTTTCTGAGACAATATTTCCCCCCTTTTTTTTTTTATAAAAAAGTCTGTGAATTAAACGCTGGTAAACATGAGTTACCACATCTGGCTGTGTTTACAAGCTTTTACAGGCATTGGCGTTTCGAATGCCTTTGAACATCCATCTGAACCCATTTTTTTTTTCGAGAAGGTTTCTGAACTCAACTGCCTAGAAATGACTATAAATGATCCTGTTTACATGTACTGATACATGTACACAGGAGTGATTGGGGATCCTGTGTAGACGTACTGATAAGATAACACAGAGGAGAGATCAGGGGCAGCTGAAAAACACCCATTTTTCTGGCTGCAAGGGACTCAATGAATGCCATGTTGCTGGGGCGAGACTGCGTGATCACAAAGGTCTTTGATGAGTGGGAGGTTGCTCGAGATGGTATTGCGTGGTTGCAAGGCTCTCGATGAGTGTGGGGCTGCTGAGACGGTATTGCGTTTGCAAGGGTCTCAACAATGGTGTGAGGCTGCCGAGACGGTATTGCGTGGTTGCAAGGGCCTTGATGAATGTGGGGCTGCTGAGACGGTATTGCGTTTGCAAGGGTCTCAACAATGGTGTGAGGCTGCCGAGACGGTATTGCGTGGTTGCAAGGGCCTTGATGAATGTGGGGCTGCTGAGATGGTATTGCGTTTGCAAGGGTCTCAACAAGGGTGTCAAGCTGCTGAGACGGTTTTGCCTGGTTGCAAGGGCCTTGATGAATGTAGGGCTGCTGAGACGATTTTGCGTGGTTGCAATGGTCTCAACAGGTGTCAGGTTGCTGGGCCGAGATTGCATGGTGGCAAAGTTTTTTTTTTTGCGTTTTTTTTATATATATATAAATATATATATATATTTTGTTTGCGTTTTTGTAAGGGCCTTGTGTTGCAAGGGTCTTAACAAGGGTGTCAGGCTGCTGAGATGATTTTGTGTGGTTTCAAGGGTCTCGATGAGTGTGGGGCTGCTGAGACGGTATTGCGTTTGCAAGGCTCTCAACAAGGGTGTCAGGCTGCTGAGACGATTTTGCATGGTTGCAATGGTCTCAACAGGTGTCAGGTTGCCGGGGGGCTGAGATTGCGTGGTGGCAACGTTTTTTTTTTTTGCGTTTTTATATATGTTTTTTATTTTGCGTTTTGTAAAGGTCATGTGTTGCAAGGGTCTCAACAAGGGTGTCAGGCTGCTGAGATGATTTTGCATGGTTGCAATGGTCTCAACAGTTGTCAGGTTGCCGAGGGGCTGAGATTGCGTGGTGGCAAAGTTTTTTTTTTCATATTTGCGTTTTTTTTCCTTGCGTTTTTATATATATTTTTTATTTTATTTTGCGTTTTGTAAAGGTCATGTGTTGCAAGAGTCTTAACAAGGGTGTCCGGCTGCTGGGATGATTTTGCGTGGTTGCAAGGATCTCAATGAGTGTAGGGCTGCTGAGACGATATTGCGTTTGCAAGGGTCTCAACAAGGGTGTCAGGCTGCTGAGACGATTTTGCATGGTTGCAATGGTCTCAACAGGTGTCAGGTTGCCGAGAGGCTGAGATTGCGTGGTAGCAATTTTTTTTTTTTGTGGTTTTTTTTTTTTGCGTTTTTATATATATTTTATTTTGCATTTTGTAAAGGTTATGTGTTGCAAGGGTCTTAACAAGGGTGTCAGGCTGTTGAGATGATTTGCATGGTTGCAAGGTCTCAATCAATAAGATTTGGGTTACTGAGAAAGGATAGAAACACCTGATTTGTTTGTACCTTAAGCAAGCAGTATAGGGTAGAAGGACAACACATGTATGAATCGTAGGTTCCATAGGGGCCACTAATGAACGATATGGGAGACAACGAATAGTAGCAAATTGATAGGACATAAAGAATTTAATAACAAATTTTTCTTGCGACAGTGGGCCATGCGAGTGAGTTTGCGGCGGACTGTGGCTGGAGTGAAACATGTAGGAAAGGTGTAGGGATGCCATGCATGGGGCAAAATAACAAGGTTTGGTGTAGAAAATAGAACACGAGAAGTGCGTACGAATATTTTATAAGCTCCATTGTGGGAACCAAACATGATGCGGGTGACACCATGAGTGGCCACGAATTTTGACATGACAAACAAGCTAATGAATCCTATCTGGGACAATGAACATGCAACTGGGTTTGCTTGGACTGGAGTGGATGTGCAACACATCTGAAGAGTGTGGCGTGGTGTGGTGTGGCGCCATGCATGACGCACAGGCAATAACTTTGGTAAATAAATGAGAGAGAAGAACCGTGTACAAACAATTAGTAAGTTCCGCTGCGGAAACTAAAATGCACGGCATGGGGGAAACATAGAATGGCAATGGTGGAAAGTATGCAATGTATCTGATACAAAACGGTTATAAAGAGAAATGACTGATACAAAAACGGTTGTAAAATGCATGAAACAAATCCGATAGGAATCAGAAGTAAGGAGTGTTGAACAAATCTGCTGTGAATTGGTTGTAGAGTGTATGCTACCAGCCACCCATCCCCCCAGGCTTATCAAGTGCAGACAAGGCAGCAGGTGAGTTCAATTACCACCTCAATCTGCCAAAGAACCCATACAAAGAATATATGCTAATCTCCAAATGAATGAGACAGCAAGCATGGACACAAATATGAATATACAAATAAATAGTTTGTTTGGCAGGAGGAAGTTACAAATGTACCAAGCTTGTAACTAAGATGTTAGAACATGAGCAACAATAACTCAGAGGCAGATTTTTACAAAAGAAATGCAGGATAGGGAGCATAACGAATTGCAAGATTGCACATGATACAAAAGGTTTGAATACAACCTGCGACAGTAAGCGGGAACCGCCGTCGAAGATCATGAACGGAGAAGCCGCAATGCACTTGCGATGTCGAATGCGATTGAATGCGCAGACTCACGGACATGAGGTGAGCTGGGGAGAGTCGGCCCAGTGACGTGTAGTACTGCACACTGAACCGACAAAGAGCATGTGTGAGTGGGCTGCTTAAATACCCTCCGGGCTCCTCCCATAAATTCAGGCCACCATACTGGCCTTCTTATATATATAGGGCAAAAACTTGTGTATTAAATGTACACACATATATGCAGGTACATACAATATATGAGTAGGGTGCTAATCTGTGGTAAAGGAATAACAGAACAAAGTAATATTTAAGAAAAAGTGAAATGTAAAAAACTGAGACATTTAAAATAAAATATACAATATGCAAATAAGTATGTTTGTGAGGCATATCATTAAAAGAAAATCACCCAGTCACACAATGCGCTTAGTATCCCATATATCATAGGACTTCATTCGATCCAGTAAGGCAGTGAGAAAATACTTGCGCAAGAAGAAAATATCTCATGTATCTTTTGTGTGAAAGGGGCAGATGCCTGAAAAAACCATACCTATTGCTAATCATGTAAAATTTAATCTATAACAGGTTCTGTTTAGGAAAGTAATACAGGGAGTGCAGAATTATTAGGCAAATGAGTATTTTGACCACATCATCCTCTTTATGCATGTTGTCTTACTTCAAGCTGTATAGGCTCGAAAGCCTACTACCAATTAAGCATATTAGGTGATGTGCATCTCTGTAATGAGAAGGGGTGTGGTCTAATGACATCAACACCCTATATCAGGTGTGCATATTTATTGGTCAACTTCCTTTCCTTTGGCAAAATGGGTCAAAAGAAGGACTTGACAGGCTCAGAAAAGTCAAAAATAGTGAGATATCTTGCAGAGGGATGCAGCACTCTTAAAATTGCAAAGCTTCTGAAGCGTGATCATCGAACAATCAAGCGTTTTATTCAAAATAGTCAACAGGGTCGCAAGAAGCGTGTGGAAAAACCAAGGTGCAAAATAACTGCCCATGAACTGAGAAAAGTCAAGCGTGCAGCTGCCAAGATGCCACTTGCCACCAGTTTGGCCATATTTCAGAGCTGCAACATCACTGGAGTGCCCAAAAGCACAAGGTGTGCAATACTCAGCGACATGGCCAAGGTAAGAAAGGCTGAAAGACGACCACCACTGAACAAGACACACAAGCTGAAACGTCAAGTCTGGGCCAAGAAATATCTCAAGACTGATTTTTCTAAGGTTTTATGGACTGATGAAATGAGAGTGAGTCTTGATGGGCCAGATGGATGGGCCCGTGGCTGGATTGGTAAAGGGCAGAGAGCTCCAGTCCGACTCAGATGCCAGCAAGGTGGAGGTGGAGTACTAGTTTGGGCTGGTATCATCAAAGATGAGCTTGTGGGGCCTTTTCGGGTTGAGGATGGAGTCAAGCTCAACTCCCAGTCCTACTGCCAGTTTCTGGAAGACACCTTCTTCAAGCAGTGGTACAGGAAGAAGTCTGCATCCTTCAAGAAAAACATGATTTTCATGCAGGACAATGCTCCATCACACGCGGCCAAGTACTCCACAGCGTGACTGTCAAGAAAGGGTATAAAAGAAGAAAAACTAATGACTTGGCCTCCTTGTTCACCTGATCTGAACCCCATTGAGAACCTGTGGTCCATCATCAAATGTGAGATTTACAAGGAGGGAAAACAGTACACCTCTCTGAACAGTGTCTGGGAGGCTGTGGTTGCTGCTGCACGCAATGTTGATGGTGAACAGATCAAAACACTGACAGAATCCATGGATGGCAGGCTTTTGAGTGTCCTTGCAAAGAAAGGTGGCTATATTGGTCACTGATTTGTTTTTGTTTTGTTTTTGAATGTCAGAAATGTATATTTGTGAATGTTGAGATGTTATATTGGTTTCACTGGTAAAAATAAATAATTGAAATGGGTATATATATTTTTTTTGTTAAGTTGCCTAATAATTATGCACAGTAATAGTCACCTGCACACACAGATATCCCCCTAAAATAGCTAAAACTAAAAACAAACTAAAAACTACTTCCAAAAATATTCAGCTTTGATATTAATGAGTTTTTTGGGTTCATTGAGAACATGGTTGTTGTTCAATAATAAAATTAATCCTCAAAAATACAACTTGCCTAATAATTCTGCACTCCCTGTATTTGTAGATAGTTGTTTTGTATTTATGTTAAAAACGGAGTGGAAAATGTATAAGTAGAACCCTCATAAAGATGACCTGGAACATCCGATAGTATGTGTACATGTATGGCATGCATGTAAGTATATGTAGATGTAATACCCATGTGGTACAGAGATCCCCTACATACAGATATCCCCTTATGGTTTATGTATACAATTTACATAGTTAAACAATCATACAAAAAGTATGGATACATAAGTGTATATATACATGAACATAAACGTGTGGAATATTGACTGGGGGCACATATATGTAGGGACCAGACAATGGATCCACCTCTGTGTTTGGGTTACAGTCGGGTCCCCATGATGTGAAGGGCGACCAAAATGCACCAGGACACAGGAGAAGGGGGAGGGGGAGAAAAATTAAATCAAAAAGGGGGGCCAATGGAGAGAATGTAAGTAGTGAAGACACTGAAGTAGGGACCCTCCACACAACATTAAGGGGGGGGCTACCATCAAAGTCAATCATAAAAGTGGGACACATCCCATTCAAAGTTGAGCCCTTTGGGAATTCTTGTGTGAAGAGAGAAGATCCAATAGACCTCCCTCCTACACAGAATTTTGAACTTGTCTCCCCCTCTAATAGGGGTGAAAATCTTCTCCACACCCTGTACCGTAAAACTAGATATATCCTTTGCATGAAAGGCATTCCAGTGTCTAGCGACATTGGTGTCATGGTCTTTGGCAATGTCATATAGGTGGTCACTCAGCCTGTCCTTAAGTCTGCGGGTAGTACAACCCACATACTGGGTTTTACAAGTACTGCAGGCAATGACATATATCACAAACTTGGAATTACAATTGATGAATTGTTTAATCGAGAAACTTTTCTCGCAAGAATAGGAATGTACATGTGGTCCTTTTTTGATTAATTTGCAGTACCGACAGCCATCGATCCCGCATTTGTAAGTGCCTTGAAACTGTAGCCAGTTGGTATTGGTGCGTTGGCTCTGAAAGAGGCTTGGAGACAGTTTACCTCCTAGGGTGGGGGCACGATGTGAAACGGTTCTGATGCCCCTTTCCAGGATGTGTTGGTAAACTGTTTTATTGTAGAGGATTGGTAAGTACTTATTAATAATAGATCTAATCTTATTGAATTCAGAGCTGTATGGCGTTGAAAATACTGGAACATCATTGGAAGAGGCAATACGTGGTTTAGGGGTCAAAACGTCAGAGGTTCCCAGGAGGGAATCCCTAGATATATCATTGGCTCTGAATAAGGCTCTATTGATAGTTTTGAGGGGATAGCCTCTCTCAATGAACCTCTGCGACATATTGTTAGCCTCAATGGAAAAAGTTTCAGGGGAGCTACATAGTCGCTTAAGTCGCAGAAATTGGCCATAAGGGACTGCTTTTATGGTATGTCCTGGGTGCGCCGAGTCGTAGGCTGTGCCAGACTCCATAGGCAGGTTCCTGTGTTGTGAAGGTAGATGCCCCAAGTGGCAAGGGTTTTTTTGTTTTATGCTTTGTTTTGTTTATGCTGTTTTGATGCTTGCACTTTTATCCAGCAATATGGAAGAATAAACCATATCCTTTGTTTTCAACCATCCTCAACTGCCTTTCTGTATAGTTCAGTGTGTAGTGAACCCATCCAGGGGGTCACACACACCCGCTACCGAGCAAATCCCTTACACCCTATAAAAGGGATGACACGATCAATGCTGCCGCCACAGTGAAGAACGGAGAAGTCGTGTTTACTGTGACCAGGTCACAGGAGCGCGTGCCAGTGACCCACGGCTGGGTACTAGCACAGCATGTACCTGTACGTGCATGGCCCCAGCCGTGCCATTCTGCCAACGTAAATGTGCAGGAGCCCGTCCTTAAGTGGTTAACAATAATCGGGTTGAAAAAACGTTGTTTTTTCTAGACCATTAAAAATGGCCGTGTGTACGCAGCATTAGACTTTATTTTTTGCACATGTTGCTTTTTTTTTCTTATATGTTATTAGCACAACACATTTTTTGTATATGCAATATAATAGCTATAATACTTTAATATTTAAAAATGTCATAATGCAATTTATAACAATTGTTGCTTTTCAGTCCAGTCCAGTTACAGTTAGAGATTATACAATACACAAGCCCTGATGAAGAGGCCTGAACCTTTGAGATGTGTAGGCTTCCTTTCTACTGATCATTTAACCACTTAAGACCCGGACACATACGCTGCTAAATGACCCAAGGTGTTTTTACAATTCGGCGCTGCGTCGCTTTAACAGACAATTGCGCGGTCGTGCGACGTGGCTCCCAAACAAAATTTGCGTCCTTTTCTTCCCACAAATAGAGCTTTCTTTCGGTGGTATTTGATCGCCTCTGCGATTTTTATTTTTTGCGCTATAAACTAAAATAGAGCCACAATTTTGAAAAAAAACACAATTTTTTTACTTTTTGTTATAAAACTAAATAAACTAAATTTTAGTAAAACATTTAGGTCAAAATTAATTCAGCCACATGTCTTTAGTAAAAAAAAAAATCGCAATAAAAAAAAATAGCTACCTAGCGGGAACAGCGACACTAATACAGCGATCAGAAAAATGATCGCTTAGTGACGCTGGCAATAGGGAGTGAAAGGGTTAACTAGGGCGGTGATCAGGGGGTTAAAACTTTATTAGGGGGGGTGGGGGGGCTATCCTGAACCTAACACTAACTGTTTTTTACACTGCCTGTCACACTGACACTAAATGCAGTGATTAGATCACTGCATTCAGTGACACTGTGACAGGGGGGTGGGGGGGGGGCGATCACAAGGGGTTAATGTGCCTATGTGAGTGTGTGTCAGTGTTGTGTTGGTGCACACTTACTTGTGATGTCTTCTCTCATCAGCAGCGCTGGGAAACAGCGCTGCGATGAGAGGTGACATCATTTCCTCCTTCCTGTGTAAACACAGGAGGAGGAACTGACACGATGGGAGCGCGCTCCCATTGGCTGGGAGCGATCGCGGGGGGGGCGGAAATCACGGACATCCGCCCGCTCGTCGGTGATCGCTCCCAGAGGCAGGGGGACCCCCGCACGCCGCGGAGGGGGTCCCGATGGGACCCCCGAACCACACGAAGGCGGGGACGTAAATTTACGCCCTTGTGCCTGTACGAGCCATTCTGTGGCCGTATATGTGCGTGCGGGGGTCCTTAAGTGGTTAATAAAACATTGCTTTGGACTCTCAGACCCTTGGTGTGATGCTCCTTTTTTTTCCTGTATAGGAAAACTGTCCATATATCAAACTAACTTCACATATAGTTTACAATTCTATCTATTAAAAAGTAATAAAAGTCTCCCAAATAACTCCCTGCTGGATCCCATATACTGTGGTCACGTGACTTTTTATTCTCACTCCCAGCTAGAGTGAACAAGAGGATGAGCATGCTGCAGCTGCTGCTGTGTTTAAGGCTCTCTGGAGAGGCTGCTGCCAATCATGTTATTAAATATACCCCTTTAGCAATCTGTCCCCACTGGATGATGGGATGACATAATGGACATCATGGTGCAGCTCTGAAGAATGAAGATATAGTCATGTGGGGCTGCTAGAACAGGGCAAGGACAAGGGGTGGGCAAAAGGGTCTGCGGCCCTGGGCGCTGTGGTAACATGTAAAGTGGAGGGGTACTACAAGGGGATTGGAGGGAAGGGAATTTGTGTTGGAAGGAAAAAAAATTGGGGCAGTAGGCGGTATGTATTGTTCTAGTTAGGGGAAATTTGGGGGGGTGCTATGAGTAGTGTTTTAGGGAGATTTGTGTTGGGAGGAGATATGGGGGAAGAATATTTATGCTAAGAGGGTAGATCTGGGGGGAATTTGTGCTGGAAGGGGGATTTAAGTGGAGGGATACTTAAAGTTTTCAATGGGCACATCACTCCCTTCCATACCTAAGGGTTCAGTTGACTTCCTCCATTGAGACTCTTTATAAGACAAACTACCCCCCAATGTTTAAAAAACTTAGGGGGGAGCTTTGTTGCTGGGCAGACTATGCCCTATCATGGTTTGGCAGAATAAACTCAAAATGACGTTCTTACCAAGGATACTTTACTATTTTAGAACTTTGCCGGTGGCGATCTTGAGGGGAGATCTACAACGTTCTTCAAGCTGAAGTTGTACGCTTTGTGTGGGGTAACAGGAGACCCCGGGTACAGAAACAAACACTATCTACCCCAAAATCTGGGGGTGGGCTTGGTCTTCCCAATCTACAGGCATATTTCCAAGCAGCTCAAATTGCCCAGTTAGCCTACACCACGGCTAAAGGCTCTGTGCCCCTTTGGGTCTCCATTGAGGCACTTTCGTGCTATCCCTTTGCCATAGGATCATTAATGTGGCTTCCTAGCCGTTTACGCCCTCCTTTACCTCTCCATCACATTATTTAGCATTTTGGGACAGAACACATCACTGCAAGCCTTTATCATCCCCACATACAGCACTAGCTCCCATTTTTTGTAATCCAGAGTTTCCACCTGGTTTGGTACCAAGATTATTTCAATGGTGGCTTTAAAAGGGACTATTAAGAATTGGTCATTATCTTAACCACTTCAGGCCCGGAAGGTTTAAACCCCTTCCTGACCAGAGCATTTTTTTTTATTCTGTACTGCGTCACTTTAGCTAACAATGATCACCTCTGCGGTTTTTATTTTTTGTGCTATAAACAAAAAAAGAGCGACAATTTTGAAAAAAAGCAATATTTTTTACTTTTTGCTATAATAAATATCCCCCAAAAATATAAAAAACTAATTTATTCCACAGCTTAGGCCAATATGTATTCTTCTACATGTTTTTGGTAAAAAAATATAAACTCAACCTACTGGTAGGCCCCTTACACTTACGAACTAGGCTTTTGTGTGAAACTTTAGAAGCCTACATTTAAAGGAGTATTCCAAAGCAAAGTTTTCCTAGGGGAAAAAGAGCATCATACAAAGTTATAATACATTTAAATGTACTCACGTTTTCATTGTGGTCTTCTTCCCGGTCTTCTTCTCCTTTTTCTCTCCGGCCGGAAGTTGTCTTTTGATGACGCTCGACTTACCTTTCTTCCTCGTCCGTCGCCATCTTAGCCCGGTGAGTCATCAATCCCAGGCGTCACCGCGGGCTGCGCCGGCCTCCCCGCCCGGAGTCGAATACTCCCATGTACTTAATTTATTAATCTATGCGCTGAGCTGAGCTGCCATTGGCTCAGCACAGCATCCGCCTATTGGTGCGCTGTTATCCAATCAGCGGTTACGTACCGCGCATGCGCACGACCGACAATCGCAAAATCAACAAGCGTCCATTGTTTTGGGGAAACTAACAGGCGAAGAGAGAGGGGGTCGGCCGGAGGAGCACATCACACCAGAGGTATGATTACAGCCGCTTCCCACGCTACTCTGCATCTAGGAAGGGAAGCTGTCATTTGTCCCTATAGTATACAGTATCACTACTAAGCCCCCATAACCTGCTCTCTCTGCAACCATGCCATCCGCTCTCTCTGCCCCACACTCTGCTATCTGCCCCACACTCTGCTATCTGCCCCACACTCTGCTATCTGCCCCACACCCTGCTATCTGCCCCACACTCTGCTATCTGCCCCACACTCTGCTATCTGCCCCACACTCTGCTATCTGCCCCACACTCTGCTATCTGCCCCACACTCTGCTATCTGCCCCACACTCTGCTATCTGCCACGCACTCTGCTATCTGCCCCGCACTCTGCTATCTGCCCCGCACTCTGCTATCTGCCCCGCACTCTGCTATCTGCCCCGCACCCTGCTATCTGCCCCGCACCCTGCTATCTGCCCCGCACTCTGCTATCTGCCCCACACTGTGCTATCTGCCCCGCAATCTGCTATCTGCCCCACACTCTGCTATCTGCCCCACACTCTGCTATCTGCCCCGCACTCTGCTATCTGCCCCACACCCTGCTATCTGCCCCACACTCTGCTATCTGCCCCACACTCTGCTATCTGCCCCGCACTCTGCTATCAGCCTCGCACTCTGCTATCTGCCCCACACCCTGCTATCTGCCCCACACTCTGCTATCTGCCCCACACTCTGCTATCTGCCCCGCACTCTGCTATCAGCCTCGCACCCTGCTATCTGCCCCACACTCTGCTATCTGCCCCACACTCTGCTATCTGCCCCACACTCTGCTATCTGCCCCGCACTCTGCTATCAGCCTCGCACTCTGCTATCTGCCCCACACCCTGCTATCTGCCCCACACTCTGCTATCTGCCCCACACTCTGCTATCTGCCCCGCACTCTGCTATCTGCCCCGCACCCTGCTATCTGCCCCGCACTCTGCTATCTGCCCCGCACTCTGCTATCTGCCCCGCACTCTGCTATCTGCCCCGCACTCTGCTATCTGCCCCGCACTCTGCTATCTGCCCCGCACTCTGCTATCTGCCCCGCACCCTGCTATCTGCCCCGCACCCTGCTATCTGCCCCGCACTCTGCTATCTGCCCCACACTCTGCTATCTGCCCCGCACTCTGCACTCTGTTTGCCCGCACTCTGCATTCTGTTTGCCCGCACCCTGTATTCTCTCTGCCACACACCCTGCACTCTGTTTGCCCGCACCCTGCACTCTGTTTGCCCGCACCCTGCACTCTGTTTGCCCGCACCCTGCACTCTGTTTGCCCGCACCCTGCACTCTGTTTGCCCGCACCCTGTATTCTCTCTGCCACACACCCTGCACTCTGTTTGCCCACACCCTGCACTCTGTTTGCCCGCACCCTGCACTCTGTTTGCCCGCACCCTGTATTGTCTCTGCCACACACCCTCAATTCTCTCTGCCACACACCCTGCACTCTGTTTGCCCGCACCCTGCACTCTGTTTGCCCGCACCCTGCACTCTGTTTGCCCGCAACCTTCACTCTGTTTGCCCGCACCCTGCACTCTGTTTGCCCGCACCCTTCACTCTGTTTGCCCGCACCCTTCACTCTGTTTGCCCGCACCCTGCACTCTGTTTGCCCGCACTCTGTATTCTGTTTGCCCGCACCCTTCACTCTGTTTGCCCGCACCCTGCACTCTGTTTGCCCGCACTCTGCACTCTGTTTGCCCGCACTCTGCATTCTGTTTGCCCGCACCCTGTATTCTCTCTGCCACACACCCTCAATTCTCTCTGCCACACACCCTGCACTCTGTTTGCCCGCACCCTGCACTCTGTTTGCCCGCACCCTGCACTCTGTTTGCCCGCACCCTTCACTCTGTTTGCCCGCACCCTGCACTCTGTTTGCCCGCACTCTGCACTCTGTTTGCCCGCACTCTGCATTCTGTTTGCCCGCACCCTGTATTCTCTCTGCCACACACCCTGCACTCTGTTTGCCCGCACTCTGTATTCTGTTTGCCCGCACCCTTCACTCTGTTTGCCCGCACCCTGCACTCTGTTTGCCCGCACCCTGCACTCTGTTTGCCCGCACTCTGCACTCTGTTTGCCCGCACTCTGCATTCTGTTTGCCCGCACCCTGTATTCTCTCTGCCACACACCCTGCACTCTGTTTGCCCGCACTCTGCACTCTGTTTGCCCGCACCCTGCACTCTGTTTGCCCGCACCCTGTATTCTCTCTGCCACACACCCTGCACTCTGTTTGCCCGCACCCTGCACTCTGTTTGCCCGCACCCTGCTCTCTGCCACACACCCTCTGTTTGCCCGCACCCTGCACTCTGTTTGCCCGCACCCTGCACTCTGTTTGCCCGCACCCTGTATTGTCTCTGCCACACACCCTCAATTCTCTCTGCCACACACCCTGCACTCTGTTTGCCCGCACCCTGCACTCTGTTTGCCCGCACCCTGCACTCTGTTTGCCCGCACCCTGCACTCTGTTTGCCCGCACCCTGCACTCTGTTTGCCCGCACCCTGTATTGTCTCTGCCACACACCCTCAATTCTCTCTGCCACACACCCTGCACTCTGTTTGCCCGCACCCTGCACTCTGTTTGCCCGCAACCTTCACTCTGTTTGCCCGCACCCTGCACTCTGTTTGCCCGCACCCTGCACTCTGTTTGCCCGCAACCTTCACTCTGTTTGCCCGCACCCTGCACTCTGTTTGCCCGCAACCTTCACTCTGTTTGCCCGCACCCTGCACTCTGTTTGCCCGCACTCTGTATTCAGTTTGCCCGCACCCTGTATTCTCTCTGCCACACACCCTGCACTCTCTCTGCCCCATACCCTGCACTATCTCTTGCACATACCCTGCACTCTCTCTTGCACCATACCCTGCACTCTCTCTTTGGACATTACCCTGCACTCTCTCTTTGGAAATTACCCTGCACTCTCTCTTTGGAAATTACCCTGCACTCTCTCTTTGGACATTACCCTGCACTCTCTCTTTGGACATTACCCTGCACTCTCTCTTTGGACATTACCCTGCACTCTCTCTGCCCATAACCTGCACTCTCTTTTCACATACTCTGCACTCTCACTGCCCATAACCTGCTCTCTCTCTTCCGATACCATGTATTCTCTCTGCACCATACACTGCACTTTCTCTGGTTTATTATATGCACTTTCTCTACCCATACTTTTGCAAAACCACATATTAACAGTGTGTCTTAGGCCGCGTACACACGAGGGGATATGTCCACTGAAAACGGTCCGATGGACCGTTTCAGCAGACATCTCCGCTCGTGTGTATGGGCTAGCGGACAGAATCTGTCCGCCCGACATGTCTGCTGGTTAGTACACTTACCAGCAGACATGTCGGGTCCCACCGCCGCCGCGCTGCTGCCGAATGGATTCGGCGCATGCGCGGAAGTGTTTTACTTCCTGGTGCGGTGACGTGGCGGTGACGCGGCGGCGTCAACGTCACCGCCGCGCCACCACTACGTGACCGCGCCGTCCGGCGGCGGGGAATTTGATCCGATGGTGTGTACACGCCATCGGATCAAACTCCCGATCGGATATATCCGATGGAAATGGTCCGCGGACCGTTTTCATCGGATATATCCGATTGTGTGTATGGGGCCTAAGTCATTTATATTTTAAAATAAACTTTTTTAAAGAAACTTATTTTAACATTTCTATTTTTTTTTTCATTTTTTCTACAAAAAGTTTCAACATGCCATCGTGCATTATCAGGGGATGTGAAAGTCGGCGGAGAAAGGGCGACAAATCCATTAGTATGCATAGTTTCCCATGGGATATCAATCGGATCAGAAAATGGCTAGTCAACAGTGGTCGTTTCACAAACAACCTGGAAGAAATGGTACAAAAGATATTAAACGGAAAACTGACTGACAACTATAGAATGTGTTCACTTCATTTTGAAACAGATGCATATACATATGATGAGGATCGCCGAAGACTAAGGCCTGTTGCAGAACCTACTATCTTTCCAACATTTGGCTCTACATCATCCAAAGCAAGTATCACTTTAACATCTACATCAGCATTTGTTCCATTGTCTACAATGCAAACATCAGCTAATCTAATCACGCTCAACGCCAACTACATGCATGGTAACATATACCTGTGCATCTTCTACGTCTACGCATGTTACCTTTGAATGTATGCAAACACCACTCTGCTCAACAACTCTGATGGCTACACAATCTACAAGTCTCCCGTGCTTGGCTCTAAGAATCAGTGCACCTCAAGAACAGGTAAATAGGTCCTCATTATCATCAGCTTCTGGAAGTTACATTATTGGTGATAATTTAGAAATAAATACCGACCTGGCAAAAGCAGGAACATCAACAACTGTTTTGCAAACAGACAGCAATGATCCATCTTTAAAAAGAATGCGAGAATCTACCCAATTAGAAACACCAAACAAAAGGAAAAGGAAAAGCAGTCAAACTATCAGAGATTTTGCAACCAACACCACACCCTTCATTTATTTTAGTCCTCGAAGAAAAGAAGCATTTCAACGCAAAAGGAAACGCTCAACTACCAGTCGAAAAATTATTTTAGATGAGGAAGTCTCACAGGCTAAACAAATTAGTTTAACTAAAAATACTATACATTCTGAACATTCGTATTTTGGAATAGATGAACTTGTGGATAACCCACTATCACCTATTATTCAGGAACAAGCCGATACAGGCTTGAATATTAATTTAGTTCCAGATAATGGCATTCTAACTGAAATAACAGATAAAGAAGAACTAATTACAGCCATACAGAGTACTTCTTTTGAGCCTTTTTCGTCTACACCATTCAAAACGTTTTCTAAGCCTGACTCAAATAAAATAAAATTTCATCAAGAACATAACTATTTTTCAAAGCCTAAAGAGCCAGAAATGTTATCAACTCTGGATTTCGAACTTTACTCGCAATCAACTTTAAGTGTGATACCCGAAATGCAAAAAGAGGTAGGAGAACTGTCAATAGTTCGTGGATGTGACGATGAGGAAAATGACGTTGAAATAGAAGATGCTGAAACAACCATTTATAGTTATATTGATATTGAGGACACATCATTTCATCCAACAGAATGTGAGGAGGAGGAAGATGAATCTTATGAGTCAAGTGTTGATGATGAGGATGAAAAATTGAATGAGGAACATTTTGAAAACCTATTTGATTTAAACGAGGATGTTGTAAGAGATTTAAAATTTATCATATTTGAATCTTGTTTTAAAAAACTCATCAGCATGATCCCTTGCTCTGTTAAAAGAATGTGTAAGGGACATTTGACGCATTACAAGAAATACTTTTTAGGGAGCATGTTTTCTTTAAGTGTGAGGTGTTCAGAAGGTCATGTGAGACAAATATGGAAGTCTCAACCTACAGTCAAAAACAAACCTGCGGGAAATTTGATGTTGTCCGCATCCACTGTACTGAGCGGCAATAGTTTCCGCAAAATTGAAAGTATGTTTAAAATTATGAACATCAAAATAATATCAAAATCCACTTTTTTCACTTACCAAAAGCAATATATTTTTGCAGGAATTCATCTAACATGGAAAACTGAACAGGAAAATATACTCGAAGATATAGGTAGGGCTCCATTATACCTAACAGGCGATGGACAAAATGACTCTCCGGGATTCAGTGCCAAGTATTGTACGTATACACTGATGGATGTTGATTCTAAAAAAATTTGCGCTTTTCATGTTCAACAATTGGAACCCAGTACCTCATCTGTAGCATTAGAAAAAATTGCCTTTAGGAAGACACTACAGCAGCTGATTGATAGAAACATGGAAATCTCGACAATTGCCACGGACCGACACATATCTATTCGTAAAATTTTGCGTGAGGAATTCCCATACATAGACCACCAATTCGATGTGTGGCATTTGGCTAAATCCTTGGGAAATAAGTTAGCTGCTGGGGCAAAAACTAAAAATACAGAGGTGTTACTATCATGGATTCAGCCTGTAAAAAACCACTTATGGTGGTGTTCACGCACTTGTGAAAGAGACCCAGAGATCTTGGTGGAGAAATGGAAATCTGTTGTGCGTCATGTAGCAAATGAACATGCGTGGGAGGAAAATTCTGTATATGCACAATGTTACCATCCACAACTGACCGATCAAGAAAAGGAAATTAAAAAATGGCTTGTTCCAGGATTGCCCGCACACAACCATTTGTCAAAAATATGTTTGAATCCTGCAATTTTGAGGGACATAAAGCAGTTGTCTAATTTTTGTCATACTGGAGAATTGGAGATATATCATAGTGTATGTTTAAAATATCGGCCGAAACGGATACACTTTTTTGTAGACTCAATGATTGCAAGAACACAATTAGCAGCCTTGGACCATAACAGGAACGTTGGTCGAATACAAGCCACGGTTAGAAAAGAATCATCAGTCAGTCAACCAGAGGGCTCTCAACGTCACTCCTTTGTTTATTCGAAAGCAAGGAGAGCATGGTTGGTTAAAGCAATCTATGTACCAACATCTCAAGATTTTATGGCAGAAGTTTTGGACAATGTGTTTAAAGTTCTTATTGACCCAACACAGTCAGATTGGGAGTCACAGAGAGGGACATTTTCAAAAAATATTGCACCTGTGCCAAAACCAGACAATGCAACATTACTTGAAGAGTTCCAGTCTAGATTCCACTAATGAAAATTATTTAATCTTGTTATGGACTATCATTAGAGATATTAAAGGGCATCTGTCACTTTTTATCAACCTATTACTAAAGTCTGTGATTTTGGAAGATGTTGATTAAAACGAAACTATCCTAATGAAAAATGTTCTAGCATTTTTTTTTAAAAACATATTTTGTTTTATATGGTAATCACATGCTTTTGGCTCACCGGTACTCGGTGACGTCACTAATTTAGATTATTGTCTGCTTCATGTCAGGGCTGATGGGGGTAGAAGGTGTTTTCAAAAAGGAACATGAACGAGACATGCGCAGCTCCCTTAAATGTAGATACATGAGGCAAACATTACATCATTGAGTCCCATACAGCCAAAAGCATGATGAGTTATATAAAAAATAACAAAAAGGATATCTCCCCAAACACTTGAATGTTTTGCAGAACATCAGTCGTGGTTGAATCAGCATCAAACGCACTACAATCGTGTGTAAAAGGTTAAGTATGGGTGATAATGAGGACACACATTCGAAAAATGTTCTAAATTGATTACATTTCTAATTTTTTAGAGCTCCCAATAACACCAATATATTATATTTACTAATTTTTTAGAGTTATAAACTTTTTGGTCACTTTATTAAACAGTAACAAATTTTTTTTTTGGGTTATACTTATTTTCATTATATTATAAATATATATATATATATATATATATAACAAAAAATTTTTTTAATAATTCACTCAAAAAACAAAGAAATAACTTTTATAAATATATTTTATTAAATAACATATAAATAATAAATATATAAATAATTTTTAATTATTAGGACATAATTAAATATTATATATAATATTTCTCAAATATTCCGTTTTAACAGTGCAATAACATTTGCTAAAATAAAATTAACAAGATTAACAGTTTATCTAAACAATATATATATTCATGACTGGCAGGTTTAACAAATCAACATTTCGCTTGAGTACCATGGATAAATCTTTTTGAACTTTAAAGGAAAATCTAAGCAGTAGATAGTGTGTTGTCAAATATGCAGTGGTTTTCCTCAAATTAAACACTTCGAAAAAATAAGACAGAATCTAAAAAAAGATGTAAACAGTGTATTTTTTTTTTTTTTTTACTCATGTGTTGTATTTAGAAATTCTGTGCAAATGGTGGTCTATTACCATTATAGTAACTGAACCATTGAAAACCAGTGTATTGGTTTTCTATATTAGGGAATCTGGTACGTACAGCGTTAATAACACAAGATGGAATCGGTACACGGTTCCCTTTTCCCAGAAAGCCATAAATCCTGGCTGTAAAAAACCGATACGCAATCCATCTGTAGTTTCTGAAAAATAAAAATTTGTTGAAGCCGTGATAGTATAAACAGAAAATAAATAATAACTAGATTTATCGATATTCAGTAAACAACACCCATCACACAATCTAATATTGGGTATATTGAGCATTTTTTATCTAGAGTAGTGTTTCTCAAGTTCAGTTTACAGTATCCCCTTGATGGTCATGTTTTAAAGTTTTTGGTAATCTTTTCGAAGTGATTGTATTTTAATCTGTGAATCATTCATCACACCAATTATATCACTTGGTAAAGACTAAGGAAATCATGGAAACAACGGGGCCGATTCACAGAGAATTAGATTCTCGTAGAGTATCAGAAATACACAACGCTGCCTTTTTTTACCGGGCTCTACGTGGAATTCAGGTAGATTTTGTCTAGTAAATGAAGGCGGCGTAGTGTATTTCTCCCGTCGCTATCCATCTGCGCGAGTAGGGGGCGTGAAGCATTTAAAATAGGCGCGTTCCCGCGGCGATCGAATTGTGCATGCTCCGTTCCCAAATTTACAGCCGTGCATTGCGCGTAAACACGTCGTCACGTCGTAGTAGCGTCGTTTTTGTACATTCCTATCCCCGAACGAGTTATGTTAAAAAAATTTATATATATTTAAAATCGACGTGTGAACGACGGCCATACTTTACATGGGTTACGCACTGTTAGACCAGCAAAAAGCTCCTCTAACATTACGTAGCCAAAAAATGACGTAGGCAATTGCGAGGGACACTCGTACCTTCGTGGATCGCCGTAAAAAGTCATTTGCATACCACGACGCATGAAAACGACGCAAACTCCTCCGAGCGGACGCAAGTATATCGCAGCGTAGATCCGAAGGCTTACGAGGACGTAAGCCTCTCTGATCGAAGCCCGAAGCCGCCATATCATGGTTTGAGGATTCAAAATAGTGATACGGCGCGCGAAATTTAAAATTACTCCTGTCTAACACCATTTAGACAGGCGTAATTCCTCTGTGAATCTGGGCCAACATCTGTTAGGGGGTCATGACTAGCGCACTTGCTAAAAAATATTTAAAAAATATAGTGGCTTCCTAAATCAGACATTTCTCTTTTAAAATTCATTTTCGAAAATGCTTCTCCAAATTTATGCTGCCTTCCTTTTTTATCTCCCAAATGTTTTATTAGTGAAATTATAAAGAGACACGAAAATACAAAAAAGTTCCTTTTTAAATAAAAATTATTAAAAAAGTTTACCTATTTCTTTCACGGTTAAATTCTCGCTGTGACATCTGGTCAACAAGGACAGTGTAGGCCTCAAGTGCAGCTGTAGAAAGTATTTGACTTTCAAATTGAGGATGTAAAACGACACATGTGTACTGCTCTCTGAAATTATTAATTTGAGAAAATTCCCTACAACAAATACTTTCTACAACTGCACTCATGGGTTGACAACATGTGCATTGGCACCAATGAGTGCTTCCACATCTGCCCTCGGGGTCAGGGATCGGTGCAGGCCGGTCTTCATCCGGACCCCATTCTGGGTCGTTTTGAAAGCAAAACGGATGCAGTCGATTCTCCTCATCAATGGGAGACTGCAGCCGTTGTAAAAGGTTTTGAAGGAACTAGAAAATAAATACAAAAGTATATAATTAACATAGAGTATTAAACTTCATAAAACAAAAAATACTAAATAGAGTGCAAAAGATGAAAGCACTTAGGGGTCCTACTCCTGTGTACACAAGAGATCTCGTTGCAGCCATGCCATCGTTGTTTTCTAATAGAAGTGGGGTCATTGGAAAAGACTGACAATGACATTACGTATGGTTCACTCCATTATATTATATGCAATGTGTAGTGGCAAAAGTCTGGAAATTAGAACTTTAAATTCACGACCCTGTGCATTTCAGATTTCAAGAGGGGTCCTTCTGAGACATTACTATGCTTGCACCTAAGCAGTGGCTGGCAACATTATGACGGGCCCTGCACCGAGATCATCGATGTCCCCGGGAACAGATCAAGCAATTTGTTCCTTAGGCCGCGTACACACGAGGGGATATGTCCGCTGAAAACGGTCCGATGGACCGTTTCAGCAAACATCTCCGCTCGTGTGTATGGGCTAGCGGACAGATTTCTCCACCCGACAGATTTCAAAGCAAGCTTTGAAATCTATCCGGTGGGAATCTGTCCGCCCGACATGTCTGCTGGTTAGTACACTTACCAGCAGACATGTCGGGTCCCACCGCCGCCACGCCGCTGCCTAATGGATTCGGCGCATGCGCGGAAGTGTTTTACTTCCTGGTGCGGTGACGTGGCGGTGACGCGGCAGCGTCAACGTCACCGCCGCGTCACCGCGCCGTCCGGCGGCGGGGAATTAGATCCGATGGTGTGTACACGCCATCGGATCAAACTCCCGATCGGACATATCCGATGGTAATGGTCCGCGGACCGTTTTCATCGGATATATCCGATCGTGTGTACGCCGCCTTAGACTTTCGATAGGGGAGAAACGGAAAGTACTAATGACAAATCAAAACCAACAAAGAATAATAGTGTAGTTAATAAAAAATTAATTACCGTATTTTCAGTCACTATTCTTGGACGTGGTGCAGAAGTAGCTCCTACTCCCCCATTATCCTCTTCATTGTAATCAGATACCTACAGTGAATACAAAAAAAAAATTTAGAGATATCTATACATAGAAACACAAGTAAAACATTTTTTTTTTTTAGGTGATTTTTGATTAAAAAATATACTTACATCATTTGAATTCCACTCCAAGCTTGTATTGACTGTTTCAGTAGCCATAGACTCCTCATCGAATAGTATTTCCTCCACTGACTTTTTTATAAAATTTATAAGACATCAAAATAAAAAAATTAAATTAATACATCATATATACCTAATTTAATCTTAGATATCATTTTTTTTTTAATTATCTATATATTAAAATTGTGTACCACACTAAAACATGGAGGTCTTGTTCTGTGAAATTATATAGTGTTCTGTGGTTAGAAATATAGAGGTGAGTATATTTTGGAAGGAACGATGGGTTTTGGTATATTTTTCCGGTTGTATGGGGAGATAGATGTAAACTGAGATAGCGATGTCAAGAGGATAGAAAAATTGTTTTATTGTTAGGAGCATGGTTTGAAAGGTATAGGGCAGACAGACTGGTCTCTTATGAGGTGACAGGAGGAAGGAGAGAGATGTGTCGGCTAAGATACAGTGATGACAGGTAGAGTGGACTAGGGTGAGGGTGAGTGGTGAGGAGGACAGACAGAGTTCTATTGGGTGAGAGGTGAGGAGGAAGGTCAGAGAGGTGTCTGCTTAGATACAGGGATGATGAGGACAGATAGAGTAGTATAGGATGAGGGTAAGTTATGAGGAGGACATACAGAGTCTTATAGGCTGAGTGGTGAAGAGGACATACAGAGTCTTATAGGCTGAGTGGTGAGGAGGAAAGACAGTGATAAAAGGTGGCTTTGTAGGTAATGGAAAATAGTGATAGGTTAAGGGTGAGGAACAGAGACTGAGTGGTAAATGTTGATGGTATGGGATGATGAGAAGAAACAGATTGGTATAAGGTGAGGGCTTATGTAGAGGAATATAGTGATAGAAGGTGAGGGTTGAGGACCAGAAACAGAGTGGTATAGAGTAATGGTATGTGATGATGAGAACAGACATAGTGGTACAGGGTGGTGGTATGTGATGATGATTAAGAGACATAGTAGTATAGGTTGAGAGTAAGGGATGATGAGAAGAGACAGAGTACTATAAGTTAATGGTATGTGATGATGAGAACAGACATAGTGGTATAAGGTGAAGGTATGTGATCATGATAAGAGACAGAGTGATAAAGGGTGACGGTATGGGAAGAAGTTAATACAGAGTGTTATTGATTGAAGGTATGTGATGATGAGAACGGACAGAGTGGTATAGGGTGATGGTATAGGATGATGAGAACAGAAACACTGGTATAGGGTGAGGGGCACTGAGTAAATGTATGCAGCATTTCATTATTATATATATTTATTTAGATATATATTTTAAAAAAAAAATATATATATATATATATATAAATTTATATATATTTTTAATTATATATTTATTTATATATTTATATATATTTATGTACATACATACATACATATTAAAAGTTTTATAATTACAAATCACAGCATACTAGGGTTGACACCTTTTCTTAAAGCCACACACGAAAACACTCTAGCGGCGTAAGGCAAAGTTTTAAGTTGAGAGAGGGGAATAGAAAAGAGAGCGGGAAAATGCAGGAGAGAGAGGTAGGGGACAGGAGAGAGAGGGAGGGTGGGCACGAGAGAGAGAGAGAGAGGGGGCAGGAGAGGGAGAGGGAAGGAGAGAGAGGGAGTGGGAAAGAGAGGGAGAGAGTGCAGGAGAAAGAAGGAGAGGCCGGAGAGAGAGGGAGCAGGAGAGGGAGAGAGGTGGTAGGAGAGAGGGTGAGGTTGAGCAGGTGAGGTAGGGTGATAGGAGGGTGAGGGGGCAGGAGGGAGAGCGGGCAGGAGAGAGGGAGGGGGACAGGAGAGAGAGAGGGGGCAGGAGGGAGAGAGACAGGAGAGAGAGAGGGGGCAGGATCGAGATAAGTAGGAGAGAGAGGGAGGGGGCAGGAGAGAGGGTAAGGGGAAGGTGGAGCAGATGAGGGAGGGGGACAGGATAGAGAGGGAGAGGGGGACAGAAGAGAGAGGGAGAGGGCACAGGAGAGTGAGAGACAGGAGAGAGAGGAAGTGGGCAGGATAGAGAGAAGTAGAAGAGAGAGGGAGGGGGCAGGAGAGAGGGTGAGGGGGAAGTGGATCAGGTGAGGGAGGGGGACAGGAGGGAGAGAGGTGACAGGAGAGAGGGATAGGTGGTGAGGGAGAGGGCAGGAGAGAGGGGGAGGTTTTACAGGTGAGGTAGGGTTGACAGGAGAGAGAGTGAGAGGCAGGAGAGAGAGGTGACAGAAGAGAGGGGTAGGTGGTGAGGGAGAGGGCAGGAGAGAAGGTGAGGGGGGGTGAAGCAGTTGAGAGAGGGGGACAGGAGAGAGAGTGAGAGGGGACAGGAGAGTGAGAGGCAGGAGAGAGAGGGAGGGGGCAGGATAGAGAGAAATAGGAGAGAGAGTGAGGGAGCAGGAGAGAGAGAGTGAGGGGGAGGTGGAGCAGGTGAGGGAGGGGGACAGGAGAGAGAGAGGGAGAGCGGGCAGGAGAGTGAGAGGCAGGAGAGAGAGTTGACAGAAGAGAGGGGTAGGTGGTGAGGGAGAGGGCAGGAGAGAAGGTGAGGGGAGGTGAAGCAGTTGAGAGAGGGGGACAGGAGAGAGAGTGAGAGGGGACAGGAGAGTGAGAGGCAGGAGAGAGAGGGAGGGGGCAGGATAGAGAGAAATAGGAGAGAGAGGGACGGGGCAGGATAGAGGGTGAGGGGGCAGGAGGGTGAGGGGGCAGGAGGGAGAGGTGACAGGAGAGAGGGGTAGGTTGTGAGGGAGAGGGCAGGAGAGAAGGTGAGGGGGGGTGAAGCAGTTGAGAGAGGGGGACAGGAGAGAGAGTGAGAGGGGACAGGAGAGTGAGAGGCAGGAGAGAGAGGTGACAGGAGAGAGGGGTAGGTGGTGAGGGAGAGGGCAGGAGAGAAGGTGAGGGGGGGTGAAGCAGTTGAGAGAGGGGGACAGGAGAGAGAGTGAGAGGGGACAGGAGAGTGAGAGGCAGGAGAGAGAGGGAGGGGGCAGGATAGAGAGAAATAGGAGAGAGAGGGAGGGGGCAGGAGAGAGGGTGAGGGGGAAGTGGATCAGGTGAGGGAGGGGGACAGGAGGGAGAGAGGTGACAGGAGAGAGGGATAGGTGGTGAGGGAGAGGGCAGGAGAGAGGGGGAGGTTTTACAGGTGAGGTAGGGTTGACAGGAGAGAGAGTGAGAGGCAGGAGAGAGAGGTGACAGAAGAGAGGGGTAGGTGGTGAGGGAGAGGGCAGGAGAGAAGGTGAGGGGGGGTGAAGCAGTTGAGAGAGGGGGACAGGAGAGAGAGTGAGAGGGGACAGGAGAGTGAGAGGCAGGAGAGAGAGGGAGGGGGCAGGATAGAGAGAAATAGGAGAGAGAGTGAGGGAGCAGGAGAGAGAGAGTGAGGGGGAGGTGGAGCAGGTGAGGGAGGGGGACAGGAGAGAGAGAGGGAGAGCGGGCAGGAGAGTGAGAGGCAGGAGAGAGAGTTGACAGAAGAGAGGGGTAGGTGGTGAGGGAGAGGGCAGGAGAGAAGGTGAGGGGAGGTGAAGCAGTTGAGAGAGGGGGACAGGAGAGAGAGTGAGAGGGGACAGGAGAGTGAGAGGCAGGAGAGAGAGGGAGGGGGCAGGATAGAGAGAAATAGGAGAGAGAGGGACGGGGCAGGATAGAGGGTGAGGGGGCAGGAGGGTGAGGGGGCAGGAGGGAGAGGTGACAGGAGAGAGGGGTAGGTTGTGAGGGAGAGGGCAGGAGAGAAGGTGAGGGGGGGTGAAGCAGTAGGTGAGAGAGGGGGACAGGAGAGAGAGGGGGGGTGAGAGGGGACAGGAGAGTGAGAGGCAGGAGAGAGAGGTGACAGGAGAGAGGGGTAGGGCAGGAGAGAGAGGGAGGGGGCAGGATGGTGAGGGAGAGGGCAGGAGAGAAGGTGAGGGGGGTGAAGCAGTTGAGAGAGGGGGACAGGAGAGGGGGAGAGTGAGAGGGGACAGGAGGAGAGAGAGGAGAGAGAGGGAGGGGGCAGGATAGAGAGAAATAGGAGAGAGAGGGAGGGGGCAGGAGAGAGGGTGAGGGGAAGTGGATCAGGTGAGGGAGGGGGACAGGAGGGAGAGAGGTGACAGGAGAGAGGGATAGGTGGTGAGGGAGAGGGCAGGAGAGAGGGGGAGGTTTTACAGGAGAGTGAGGTAGGGTTGACAGGAGAGAGAGTGAGAGGCAGGAGAGAGAGGTGACAGAAGAGAGGGGTAGGTGGTGAGGGAGAGGGCAGGAGAGAAGGTGAGGGGGGGTGAAGCAGGAGAGAGAGTTGAGAGAGGGGGACAGGAGAGAGAGTGAGAGGGGACAGGAGAGTGAGAGGCAGGAGAGAGAGGGAGGGGGCAGGATAGAGAGAAATAGGAGAGAGAGTGAGGGAGCAGGAGAGAGAGAGTGAGGGGGAGGTGGAGCAGGTGAGGGAGGGGGACAGGAGAGAGAGAGGGAGAGCGGGCAGGAGAGTGAGAGGCAGGAGAGAGAGTTGACAGAAGAGAGGGGTAGGTGGTGAGGGAGAGGGCAGGAGAGAAGGTGAGGGGAGGTGAAGCAGTTGAGAGAGGGGGACAGGAGAGAGAGTGAGAGGGGACAGGAGAGTGAGAGGCAGGAGAGAGAGGGAGGGGGCAGGAGAGAGGGGTAGAGAGAAATAGGAGAGAGAGGGACAGGAGAGAGAGGGAGGGGGCAGGATAGAGGGTGAGGGGGCAGGAGGGTGAGGGGGCAGGAGGGAGAGGTGACAGGAGAGAGGGGTAGGTTGTGAGGGAGAGGGCAGGAGAGAAGGTGAGGGGGGGTGAAGCAGGAGAGAAGGTTGAGAGAGGGGGACAGGAGAGAGAGTGAGAGGGGACAGGAGAGTGAGAGGCAGGAGAGAGAGGTGACAGGAGAGAGGGGTAGGTGGTGAGGGAGAGGGCAGGAGAGAAGGTGAGGGGGGGTGAAGCAGTTGAGAGAGGGGGACAGGAGAGAGAGTGAGAGGGGACAGGAGAGTGAGAGGCAGGAGAGAGAGGGAGGGGGCAGGATAGAGAGAAATAGGAGAGAGAGTGAGGGAGCAGGAGAGAGAGAGTGAGGGGGAGGTGGAGCAGGTGAGGGAGGGGGACAGGAGAGAGAGAGGGAGAGCGGGCAGGAGAGTGAGAGGCAGGAGAGAGAGTTGACAGAAGAGAGGGGTAGGTGGTGAGGGAGAGGGCAGGAGAGAAGGTGAGGGGAGGTGAAGCAGGAGAGGAGAGTTGAGAGAGGGGGACAGGAGAGAGAGTGAGAGGGGACAGGAGAGTGAGAGGCAGGAGAGAGAGGGAGGGGGCAGGATAGAGAGAAATAGGAGAGAGAGGGACGGGGCAGGATAGAGGGTGAGGGGGCAGGAGGGTGAGGGGGCAGGAGGGAGAGGGGGCAGGTGAGAGAGGGAGAGGGGGCAGGAGAGAGAGGGAGAGGGGGCAGGAGAGAGAGAGAGGGCAGGAGGGAGAGGGAGGGGGCAGGAGAGAGAGGGAGGGGGCAGGAGGGAGAGAGGGCAATAAAGAGAGGGAGGGAGCAGGAGAGAGGGGGAGGTGGAGCAGGTGAGGGAGGGGGACAGATGAGAGAGGGAGGGGGCAGGAGAGAGGGGGAGGTGGAGCAGGTGAGGGAGGGGACAGGAGAGAGAGGGAGGGGGCAGGAGGGGGCAGGAGAGGGAGAGAGGGCAGGAGAGAGAGGGAGGGGGCAGGAGAGAGAGGGAGGGGGCAGGAGGGAGAGAGGGCAATAGAGAGAGGGAGGGGGCAGGAGAGAGGGGGAGGTGGAGCAGGTGAGGGAGGGGGACAGATGAGAGAGGGAGGGGGCAGGAGAGAGGGGGAGGTGGAGCAGGTGAGGGAGGGGACAGGAGAGAGAGGGAGGGGGCAGGAGGGGGCAGGAGAGGGAGAGAGGGCAGGAGAGAGAGGGAGGGGGCAGGAGAGAGAGGGAGGGGGCAGGAGAGAGAGAGGGCAATAGAGAGAGGGTGGGGGCAGGAGAGAGGGGGAGGTGGAGCAGGTGAGTGAGGGGGACAGATGAGAGAGGGAGGGGGCAGGAGAGAGGGGGAGGTGGAGCAGGTGAGGGAGGGGACAGGAGAGAGAGGGAGGGGGCAGGAGGGGGCAGGAGAGGGAGAGAGGGCAGGAGAGAGAGGGAGGGGGCAGGAGAGAGAGGGAGGGGGCAGGAGAGAGAGAGGGCAATAGAGAGAGGGTGGGGGCAGGAGAGAGGGGGAGGTGGAGCAGGTGAGGGAGGGGGACAGATGAGAGAGGGAGGGGGCAGGAGAGAGGGGGAGGTGGAGCAGGTGAGGGAGGGGACAGGAGAGAGAGGGAGGGGGCAGGAGGGGGCAGGAGAGGGAGAGAGGGCAGGAGAGAGAGGGAGGGGGCAGGAGAGAGAGGGAGGGGGCAGGAGAGAGAGAGGGCAATAGAGAGAGGGTGGGGGCAGGAGAGAGGGGGAGGTGGAGCAGGTGAGTGAGGGGGACAGGAGAGAGAGGGAGGGGGCAGGAGAGAGGGGGAGGTGGAGCAGGTGAGGGAGGGGGACAGGAGAGAGAGGGAGGGGGTAGGAGAGAGATAGAAGGCAGGAGAGAGAGGGAGAGGAGTCATGAGAGAGAGAGGCTGACTTAGTACTCTGAAGCATGCAGGGCAGGCGCGATTATCAACAGTCGGCTCACAGCATCCACATGACCATCAGCTATGGATCTAGGCGACCCTCATGTCTCCCGTCCGAATTGATCGGTCTAGACTCCAGCAAACGACTTTAGGGTTGCCACAATGCCATGTCATGCAGCACGCACAGCGAATCAACGGACACCCGCCCATGCCCTTTGATGTGCAACTGTACAGCATGCTAATACATAGAAATACTGTAAGGGAATGCTGTGACTTGTAGTTTTGCTCCTGAGGTAATAAGCATTTCAATATAAATACATATAATGAAATGCTGCTTACATCAAGGGGAGAACTACAAGTCACAGCATGCCAATACATAGAAATACTGTAAGGGAATGCTGTGACTTGCAGTTTTGCTCCTGAGGTAATAAGCATTTCAATATAAATACATATAATGAAATGCTGCTTACATCAAGGGGAGAACTACAAGTCACAGCATGCCAATACATAGAAATACTGTAAGGGAATGCTGTGACTTGTAGTTTTGCTCCTGAGGTAATAAGCATTTCAATATAAATACATATAATGAAATGCTGCTTACATCAAGGGGAGAACTACAAGTCACAGCATGCCAATACAATATTTTTATGTATGTGAATGCTGTAACTTGTTGTTTTGGCTAAGGGAAGTAACATATGAAGAGGTTGTGTATATTATAGTTTATTTTACCATGATGCGATGGTGATTGGTGCACAACTTCAGATTCTTCTGACCGCTGCTGAACCAGGACTAGAGCATCTAATAAAGTAAGCTTTACGTGCTTAGATTGCTAGATGCACGCTGGGGGGGCCCAAAAGATCATTGGAGCTCGGCTATCCAATAGAAGAGGACGTTTTTTAGGAGGCAGGGATAGGGAAATAGGTGAGAGAGAAGGGGCGTGAAATATTATAATTTAGGGAGGGGTCCGAGCGGGGGAGTTACAGGGGGAGGGAAGGAGATTACAGGAAGAGAGGAGGAGGCATGCTGGGAGAGCTAGTATTATCATGGTGGCTGTGGAAGAGAAGCAGGAAGTAAAGAAAACTAACAGAGGGAATAAAAGACGAACTGCTGGGACGATTTTCATGAGAGTGACTTCTTTTAAAAGGTATTTTTATTGGCTACAATCAGGCATGTTGTGGAATGTGGCTTCAGACAACTCCTTTAAGGCTTCTTTCTGATAACGTAATCATGCAGCTCTTTTTTGTTCAAGTATCATCATATTGTGCTCCTTAAAAACAACCACACCATCTTTTTCCAGAGCAGCCTGTATTTCTCTTGAGGTTACCTGTGGGTTTTTCTTTGTATCCAGAAACAATTCCTGCGGCAGTTGTGGCTGAAATCTTTCTTGATCTACCTAACTTGGCTTGGTATCAAGAGATCCCCAAATTGTCCACTTCTTATTAAATGATTGAACAGTACTGACTGGCAGATTCAAGGCTTTTGATATCTTTTTATATAATTTTCCATCTTTGTAAAGGTTCATTACCTTGTTACGCAGGTCTTTTGACTGTTCTTTTCTGCTCCCAATGGCTTAGTATCTAGCCTTCTTAGTGAATCCATGTGAGAGCTAACAAACTCATTGACTATTTATACACAGACACTAATCGCGATCTAAAAAGCCACAAATGTGGGAAATTAATCTTTAATAGCCATTTTAACCTGTGTGTGCCACCTTCTGTGTCTGTACTAAGGCCAAACATTCCAGGGTATGTAAACTTTTGATCAGAGCAATTTGGGTTATTTCTGTTATCATTATGATTTTAAAAGGAGCCAAAAAACTATGTGATAATAAATGGCTTCTTGTGATTACTATCCTTGAAAAATTACAGTTTTTTGGCATGCTTAGTCATCTTTTCAATATAAATGCCAAAATGTAACAATTTCTGCCAGGGTATGCAAACCTTTGATCACAACTGGTTAAGACTTTTACCCTATTGGTATGTCAGACTGTTTAACTTTTAGCACTGGTTCAGTATTCAATGGCACTCAAAGCATAGATGGTTGCATGTCTGTATATACAGTGGTACAGGAATGACAGCTGCAGTCCACCAGCATTTGGGTTACAACCATTACCATTACAGTAACCAAAATATGTGTTTCCATTTGGTAGCCTATTTAGTTCATTCAAGCTGCATTTTTTTCTACAATGTATTTTTAATGGAGTGTTACAATAACAAATCATCAAAAGTTTAGTTTACAAAAAAAAAAAAAAACATCAAATATTAAACTGAGAAGAAAGGAATGATCTAAGTGCTGAGCTGTCAATTTGACTGAAAATTTGACTGTCAATTTGACTGAAAATTTTCTCCATATGCAGTATAAAAAAGTGTCTGATTGTGACAGTACATAAATGACATTTTATTCTAATGGAACAATTTAATATGTAGTTGAAGCATATAATATCTCCTTGATCTTCTAACTCTGCTCCAGTCACTTCCAATTTTACTTATCTGCCTATTCTGACATGGCATGACATTTGCTCTATTTGTGTATGACAGTAGCCAAATAATCCAGAGACACTTTAAAGTCAGAAGAAGTGATTCAAAGAATTAGTGACAGCCAACTCTGCTAATTAGCAAATTAACAATTTCCTGTCAGTGATTAGGCATCAGTTTAACAGGGTGTCCATTAATTCACAGTGCTCAGATGCAGGTGCAGATCCCTTTAAGAGCTCATTCACACCCGAATGTGGTGCAATCTGTTGCATGTGTCAATATACACCTTACAACATCGCAAATGCAGTATTTTCCTGCACCAGATTACATGATATCACAGCACCTTGTGCCTCTACAGATGACAAATGTTGAGGAAAGGTGAGAAAAGAGTGAGAAGGTGGGAGAGGGGGAAAAAAAACACTACAATATACAGTATCTCACAAAAAGTGAGTACACCCCTCACACTTTTGTAAATATTTTATTATATCTTTTTATGTGACAACACTGAAGAAATGACACTTTCTTACAATGTAAAGTAGTGAGTGTACAGCTTGTATAACAGTGTCAATTTGATGTCCCTCAAAATAACTCAACACACAGCCATTAATGTGTAAACCGAGTCTAGTCTTACAGCTTTATATTTCAATACTTCATAACTCACTAACCGATTAGGGCCGGAGACTGGTAACACGAAGCACAATTGTTATTCACAGGAGTATTCTTGGAAAGTGGAACATGTACATGAATGGTGACAAGCCCACAAAGCGTGAATGTGTACCCCTCTGGATGTACATCTCAGTAAAAAAAAGATATTGAGCAAGCTCTCTGGGTATATTCAGCACGTTTTCTTAAACTCTAATGTAAATACTGTACAGTATAATGAACTGTTAAGTACCCCCAGGCTGCATCTAACCATCAAGTGGCAACGGCAGAGGCGGCTCTAGGCTTTGTGAAGCCTTAATCAAAACTTAGACATGGAGCCCCAGTCATGCCCATAAATGGTAAAAAAAAAAAAATCAAGCAAATATAAATGGCTGCACAAAGTTGCATGGATCTAGCAGACAGTGATTTAGCAGAGGAAAATTAGGCAGCCACGAGGCCCCTGTGAGTGCGAGGCCTTAGGCGAATGCCTAATTTGCCTAATTAAAGAGCCGCCACTGGGCAACGGACACCAAGTAATGCCTTGTACACACGATTAGTTTTCCCAGCAGTAAAAAGTACACCGGGAAAACCGAGACCCTGCTCGGCAGCTTTCTCCCCCTACACACTGCCGGTTTTCCTGGCAGGAAAACTGCCATGAGAGCTTTGGCCAGAAATCCCAGCTGTGTGTATGATCCACTGCAGTGTTTCCCATAGGAAAACTGCTGGGAATCCCAGCAGGAAAACTGCCATGGAGCATAAACACGGACAGTTTTCCTGGCCAAAAGCCGTCATGGCAGTTTTCCCGATGAAAAAACTGGTCGTGTGTATGAGGCATTACAGTAATGATTAAACACTAGCAGATAGTCATCAGTGTCTAAAAATAACAAAAAAGTAGGGTATAAAATTTGTAGCCTTTGCAGGCGGCCATATGGACAGAAAGCGTAAGGCTGGGACCCCATGGTAATGATAAATTATCTATGCAGTACAACCTAATCTTAAAGTGTTACTAAACCCACAACAATAAAATGAGTCAGTATATGCAGTAAAGCATGCTTGTTATACTCATGGTGGGACCTAAGGGGTTATTTATCTGCATTGTGTAAAAAGGCTGTAAAAAGGCTGTTTGATCCGGTCTTCTCTGATCCTCCACTTCTTTCACAGTCCCCAAACCATCTCCTGATAGAACAGGACCTTGGGGGCAAGCTGCACATGGTAAAATTGGTATATATTGCTAGAGCATTTTATTTTTTTCCTTGGGGGTGCATGTGATCAGCACAGGGACAATCACTACTGTCCAGACAGAGGGTTAGGGGTTCTGTATCTTGATAGGAGAATCGGGCTAGAATCAAAACTCCTTCAAGTTTTAACCAGACACTGATAGAAGTCACAAGATTGTTCTAACTGCTGATGAGAAATGGTATTTAGCAGTTTATATTTACTAAAACAATTGCATTTCTATGTTCTGTGGGAGACCAGATATAGTGAAGGCCGGGTCCTGGGTTTAGAAACACTTTATTTTCCATTTCCAGTCTAAATAGCATATTAGAAGTAATAGGCCCAGATTCACAAAGCACTTACGCCGACGTAAGTGTAAATTTACCGGCGTATCTGTGCGCCAGACCCACAAACCAACATATGCCTAAAAACTGGCCAGCCCATGCCGACGTAGATTACATACGCCGGCGTAGCGTGGGCGCACTTTTCGTCTGGACGTATGTTGCTGCTCCCATTGATTAGGCATTTAAACATGCAAATGAGGGAAATACGGCGATTCACGAATGTACGTGCGCCCGACGCATGCTACGCAAGGTGCACGTAAATTGTACGTCCGGCGTAAAGTTATTCCCCATAGATGAGGGGCAACCCGGCAACAGACATGCAAAGGTCTGCACCAGAGAACACAGGCCGGCGTATTGGGCCTACGTTGCGTTTCACGGCGTACGTGGTGATCCGGCGTAGCTTAGGCATTTGTGCTGGCGTGGTTGTGAGCATGCGCATAAGGGTGCTGTTTCATGCGTCCACGTCTTGGCAACATCGCGGCGAATGCACAGTTCGTGATACGCCGGGTGTAAAACACTGCACCATGCTCGGACCATAATTTGCATGGGGTCACTCCCACTTCCACCTACGCCGGCCTGCGACTTCGAAAAATACACCACGCCGACGCAGCGTTGGGAGCAATAGCTTGCTGAATGCAGTGCTTGCCTCTTCGCGCTGTGTTGGCGTAGCGTACGGCGTTTGCTCTATGGCGGCGTAATGTGCGCCCACTCTCTGTGAATCTGAGCTATGATGTCTTGCTGCCATCAAAGGTCGGTAGGCAAGAGATTGTTACATCTCAGCAGGCGGTGGAGTATATCCCTGCAATAAGGTGAATTGGATCCCCAGAATTACTGAAATAGGGTCATGCACGGGTATGTGCAAGAGACCCTATGATGATGCTTAACTTGAGCTGCTACTCACAAGTAAATGTGTAATATTGTACAATAGCAATCATCAGGTATAGATAACCGCTTTTGTTATCAGTGGGGTATAGCAAGGGGGGTGTTGAGGGATGTAGGTAGAAGGTGGGGGTGAATTAGTGAGGGGTAGAGGGTAGGGAGGAAGGGAAAGGGAGGGAGAAGGTGGGAGATGAAGGTGTCGAGAAGAAAAGGAGAGGATGGGGAGGAAGAGGGATAGGATAAATAGTATGGGAGGGAAGGTAAGGGTAAAGAGAAAAGAAAGGGGAGGGAGAGAGAGGCACGGCAGATGGACAATGGTGGGTTAAGGAAGAAGAAGAGCATGAATTAAGGGAATAGGGGAGGATTCCCTGATCATATCACAGATCAGGAATGAACATATAGTAATAGTGTATGAAAAAGTACCTCCCTCCCCTAAACAAGGGAAGATTGAGGGAGGATCTTTCTAGAGTTATCTAAACAAACACCCAAAATACTTAAGATCAGGTTTCTTTATCCAACCTTTACCAGTCCTTCGGGAAGGGTGGTGGAGACTGGAAGGCAAGTCAACATAGTCCCCCCTCCCAACCCTTCCAGCCTCTTCCGCGGCTCCGCCTATCCATCTATGTCCTGGTCTCTCTCTCCCCCTCCCATCTCTATCCACCCCTGCCGATGTGATCAGTGAATAGTGGAAACACACAACCCAAGACGGCGGAGAGGAGCTGATCAAATTAACTTTTTATGTTAAACAGCTAGTGATTGGTTACTAGGACACAAGGTGGTCCTAAGCAACCAATAACCAGCTTGCTAATATGAAAAGTCACTCTGCTGGCTCCTGTCATCTGTCCAGAACTGTACTGCCTCTCAGTCTCCGCTGTGGAAACAGGTAGAACACTATGCTATGGGAGGAGAGGGAAGGGAAAACGGAGGGGGGGGGCAAGGTTACTGCTATAGGGGAGGGGGGGGCAGAAGACATTGTTATGGGCAGGATCACCCCCATAGCAGTGTCCTCTACCACCCTTCACATCACCCCCCACCTTCTCTACCAATCCGTGCATTCTGGGCGCAACACACCCCTAAACCTTGCATTCTGAGTGCAACACACTCCTGATCCCTGAATTCTGAGCGTAACACACTCCTGAACCCTGCATTCTAAGCGCAACACACTCCTGATCCCTGCATTCTAAGCCCAACGCACTTGTGATCCCTGCATTATAAGCACAACGCACTCACAATTCCTGCATTCTGACCGCAATGCACTCCTAATCCCTGCATTCTGAGCGTAACACACTCCTGAACCCTAAATTCTGACGTACTCTTAAAACCCTGATAATAATGAGAGGGAAAATGAACCAATGCATCACCTAAATGTAGTGATGGATGGATGGATTGATAGACAGGTGGGTGGATGAGAGTGCTCTCAAACATCATTATTTTCTGAATATTGCCAATTATTTTTTTACATGTCCATCGTTTTAATAGATAGATAGCTAGATAGAAATGTCAAAGTAATCACACTTCTATACGGTTTAATAGACCAATAATAAACTAGTAATGGCAGTCACTGGTTACATTAATGAGTTTTGTAATAATAAATTCATGTTTAGTCCAGGAACAAGTGTGAGCATTCTATGTATAATTATATAGCTTGTACACGGTTGTTGTTCTATAATGTTATAATTAGTCGGTAATTGTAACATAATAATGTATTGTAAAATGACATTCATGTTTCTAGAATAAGAGGAAAATATTTTGAATACACATGTAGAATGATTATAAATGAAAAAAAGAAATCATGCTGGATTATTAGAAGCAAAATGAATTAACTCAAAGCTGAGATCAGAATTTTTGTAACACAATGATTTTATTAAAGGAAAATTGCAATATGAATTTGCCACACTGAGTTAAAGTGGTTGTAGATTAAGGTGCAGGAAATATCTCCTAAACCTCCATGGCGCGGGCGCACTTTAGATATGGCGACCATGCTGTTTCTGAAGGAAGGTCATGTTGTGACTGGCAGGTCCTGTGCAAATGCGCAGGAGTGATGTCATGTGACTTTGGGCCCCTTAGTACCAATTGAGCATTGTTTAAATGTCACGGCCTACCTGAGTATTGTTGCTGATGATGTCCATCCCCTTATGACTACAGTGCACCCATTTTCTGATGGCTACTTCCAGACGGATAATGCACCTCAAATCATCTCCAACTGGTTTCTTGAACATTACAATGCGATAACTGTATTCCAATGGCCTCCATAATCAGCAGATCACACATTTGGGATGTGGTGGACTTGCGAGTTCGCTTAATGGATGTGCAGCCAACAAATCTGCAGCAACTGTGTGATGTTATCATTATGAACCAAAGTCTCTGAGGAATGTTTCCAACACCTTGTTATATATATGCCACAAAGAATTAAGACAGTTCTGAAGGCAAAGGGGGGTCCAACCCAGAACTAGTAAGGTGTACCTTATACCTTATAAAGTGGCCAGTGAATGTAAATTACTATCTTTCCTACCTTCTGGTGCTTAGAGAGACCATGTTTGATGAGTTAGCAACAAGGTGTTTTTTCAGCTGGAACTGAGTTCCACCACCTCTGGCTCAGGACCTTTGCTCCCTGCTCACCACTATCACTTGTAAATCACAGAAGTCCGGCTTCTGTGTTTACAAGTGACAGATTGTCTTTCAATGGCTGCCACAGATCAGATCTCGTGAGCGGCTTCCACTGAGTGCAGTATTGGGACATAGGAGATGTAGGTGCCTGGGGTTCAGTGTAGCTGCTAACACCCCCACTGGATGATCTCCCTGCAAATGAGAGAGGTAGAGCCACCTACAGTGTGCAGGGAGACACTAGGGAAGAAGAGGGGTGAAGGTGAGATGTGAATGGAGGATACAGAGGTGAGCAGCTGTGGGAGAAGGCTCTGCACTCTGTATGTAGCCCTACCGAACTCTGCACTCTATACATAATGAACTCCTGGTATTTAATGCCCCTTTAAAACCCTCCAACTATTAGTATGATTTCACCATACCCACAATTTGATGTGGTTTGAAGGGTGTGTGTGTTGGGGGGGGGGGGGGGGTTATGGTTGAGTTACTGCACCTATTTTCTGAGAAAATAGGCCTGGTTAGCAGTGATTGTACATGTGTATGTTAATCCTGGGGTGTGAGCTGCCTGGTTTGAGCATACCACAACCCTCCAAACCCAGTTATTCCCTAGGGCACTGTTTCAGGTTTGGCCAGAGTGCCAGGCCTAAAATGGCATGGTCCTGGCATGCAGTTGTCATCTTGCATATCTGAAGCAGAGACATAACCTGTGTAGCAGGTTCAGGAATCCCTTCTGCTGCCCATCTGGACTACCAGACTCCTCCTGCCTCTTTGTGGGAGGTGTTACCCAAAGGGAAACGCAAGTAACCATTTATACTGACTGCTCATCTATCTCTTATGTGTTGCCATCTAGTGACCCTTTAGGAAAACTGCTTCTAGGCAGCACTGAATGCAATCTCTTCAATATTTGCTGTATATTGTATTGTGTATGTATTATGTATATGCATATCTCTGACTCTGCTTGCTTTGTGAGTTTCTACTCTTCAAGGTAAAGTCATTCTCTGTCTGATCTTTTGACTGATTAAGAATATCTCTTCTAGGGTCCCTCCAAAAAATCCATATTCTTCCAAGAATGCATCCCTGGCAATAAACCTCCTAGTGATTTGCCAGAGAGAAATACTTTTTAATAATGCATTAATATTGTTTTTCTTAATCTGTCTGCTAGGGACACTTCCTCACAACAGAAAGTAAACAGTATATCTGAACTTAGATGACCCCCAATGAACAGAAAGACAATAAAAATCAGAGCTCAGGCTGACTATAGCCTAGCTGCATTATTACCTTTGGAATAGTAAACTTGCGCCAGAGTAACGATAATGCGCTGGCGTAACCCGACGCAAGTGGAAGTGGGTGTGATCATATGTAAATGATGGGCGGAGCCCAGCGCAGAGGCTTACGTTCAGCGCATCATCCACGGAGCATGCGCAGTGAGTGCGGCTCCACTCGCCCCCTTGTGCGCATGCTCACAACTTCCGTCGGCACCACTTCCTGGGAAACGTCAGCGCAATGCGTTCCGCTGGGCGCTTAAAAGCGCTGGCGGAAACGCCATTCCGGCGCAAAAGTAGTTCCATTTCCCCCCACCCCAGGGAAGATACTTTTGCCCTGTAATGGCTGCTCCCGCTACCCCCAAAGAGAGGAGGAACCTAAACTATAATGCCCAGGAGGTCTCTGTGATAATCTCGGCTATGGAGACGTTTAATGATTTCCACTATGGGAAAAAAAGCAGGAAGACCAGCCGGGAAAGGAAGCAGGGTATCCTGGACACCATTGCTGCCAGGGTCAATGTGCTAGGGTACTCCACCCGGACTGCAGGCGACATTCAAAAAAAATCAACGACCTGCGGCGCAAGGTGAGGGGCAAGGTGTCCACCATTCGGAGCCATGAGCGGGGCACAGGTGGTGGTCCACCATGTCCTGTCACCCTGACCGCGGAGGAGAAGGTGGTTGCCCGCTGCCTGGACAGGGAGCAGTTGGAGGGGGTCCCTGGCTATGACTCCGTAGAGGAAGGCTCCAGGACAGGTAAGTGATTTTTACCCCCTTTTTGGTGTGTTGCATGTGGGGGGGGGTGGGTACATGTGCCAAGTGTGTGGGACCACCAACATGTGTCTGCTTTGTGTCATCCACAGATGACGGAGCTGGGCCATCATCTCGTGCCGGCCAGTCCACCCCAACCTCCCAACGGGATGCTGATGACGAGGCCCTGGGTGCTGGAGACACCGAGGTGGAGGAGGAGAGTACCCACACCACTTCAGCAGAGGTGGTTGTGGAGGAGCCTGTCCCTGAACAGGAGTTTATTTTAATGTTGGAGGAGTCCTCCTCCTCTGCAGGGCCCTCTGTGATCCCCTCCCCCATCCTAGGTAGCCCCTCAAGGGCGACTCCATCCCCACGGGGACAACCTTCTTCTGCCCCCAGGAAGGCCACCCGGAAGACCAGGGGGGTGTGTGATCTGGTCGAGGACCAGGTGCTGTTGGACCACGCCAAGCAGACCCAGCAGATGGGGGAGATTGCTGGCCACCTGGACCGGGTCGCTGACAGCCTGGGCTCCATGTCACAGCTGCCCAGTCGTGTGCAGGGCGTTGTGACCAGCCTGGGGGAGGTGCAGGCTGATATCCGGCACTTGACAGCAGCTGTCCGAGACAACACAGCTGCCATCCGGGAAGAGGGGAGGCAGCGGCAACGTGACCAGCGGCATCAGATCACCCGCCAGCTGAGGATGCAGGCCCAGACAAACCTGTATCTGAGCCGTATCACTGTGGCATTGGAGGGCAGGCAGCCAACAGCTCCCAGGAGTGGCCCACCCGGGGATCAGCCTCCTCCTGATGCTCCCCCACCCCCACCACCACCCACTCCCTCCAGGCAGATGAGGAGCCCGAGAGTGCCCCCAAGGAGGAGCCCCCGTCATCTCAGATGAGGGTTTTTTGTTTTTTTGTTTGTTATATATTTTTGTTTATACTCAGGATATGAGTTTTTGTTTATTTTTGAATATTATTGTTTATACTCAGGACATGAGTTTTTTTTTTTTTGGTTCTCAGGTTATGAGATATTTTTTTTAAATTTGTACTGCACACGGTCAGGAGTGCAGGGGACAGTGTGAATGGTGTGTGAATGTGAGAGGGTGGCACTCCTGAAAGTAAGGGGTGTCACCCTCGGCCGTGGTGGTGAAGTTAACCCCACGGCTGAATGAATGACGTGTGAAAGGTGTGTGAATGGACAGTGACATCATTGGGGCCTTGACGCTGGCGTTGCTGCTCCCAACTCCTACATGCTGGACTTGGGCTAATCCAATGCGATGTGCATGTGGTGTGTGTGATCCAGTGGTGTACACGCGTGCACTGTCTGTGTGATTAATGTATTGGTTTAGTGTCCAAAGATGCCTACGGCGAGGACCCTCCTGACTGCTCTTCCATCAGCAGACTGGGTGTCCTCTGGCAGGTGGGGACTGTGTGGGTCGGGGGTCAGGTCATCACGTATGTCAATCTGCAGGCCTTTTCTCATAGCAAAGTTGTGCAGAATACAACATGCAGCGATGATCTGACACACAAAGGTAGGGGAATACAATAGGGTCCCCCCGGACTTATCCAGGCAGCGGAAACGGGACTTCAGGAGCCCAAATGTTTGCTCCACCACTGCACGGGTTTTGATGTGTGCTTCATTGTATTTTCTCTCTCCTCTGGTTTAGGGGTTCCGGAAAGGAGTCATTAGATGGGGTCCCAGTGCATATGCAGAGTCACCTGTAAGGTAAAAGACAGGAGGATGTTAGTCATGCATGTGCGACTTCTGTTGTGCATCACGGGAGGGGATAGTCATGCCTGACTCCCATGTCACTCACCAACCAGCCAGCTGTCCCCATACATGTTCTGCTCGAATTCTGCTGGGATGGGGCTCTGACGGTATATGAAGCTGTCATGGCTGGACCCGGGGTGTTTGGCACGGACGTGCCATATGAGGCGTTGGGCATCAGCTATCACCTGTACGTTGATGGAATGCCAATGCTTCCGATTGCGGTATATGTGCTCTGTGGCACTGGGAGGCTGGAGTGCCACATGTGTGCAATCAATGGCCCCGATGGTGCGTGGGAATCTGGCAATGTTGTAGAAATCTGTCATTGCCTTCAGCCGCAGCTCCTCAGTGGTGGGTCTGATGAACTGGTTGGACATGCGTCTGAGGATTGCAGGGACAACCTGGTGCACACATCTGCTTATGGAGGACTGTGACATCCCAGCCACCACTCCACTTGTACGCTGGAATGATCCACTTGCAAGGAAATGGAGTGTTGCCAGGACCTTCACCAGTGGCTGCACTGCTTGTGAGCGGTGTGTTGGGCTGGTGATGTCATCCTGCAGGGTTGTGGTTAGTTCAAGTATTACATCAGGGCTGAATCTGAAGAGGCGATACACCTCCTCATCCCCCATGCCAAAGAGGTTCATACGAGTGCGGTATATCCTCTCACGTGCCCGCCCCTCCGTAGCGAGGGACCCAGTACTAGTCTTAGGACCACAATTGCCCCTGGCATGTTGGCACACAGAGGTGTTGTCCTTGCAAGTGTTGTTGTTCAGCTAGCTCCTATCGTCGGTAACGCTGCTGTAGCTGCTCTCCTGCTGACCTGTGGCCGTCTGGAGTAAAGATAAAGCAGCCTTTTGTAGAAATAACTTTGCGCCGGACGGACGTGATACGCGCGGCGCATGTAGCCAGCGTATGGTGCTAATCCGTTCGTGAATTGGGAAAAATACCTCATTTGCATATTTGCAGGGGAAATCAATGGGCGCGACTGATGCGCCCAGCGAAAATAAGCGCTGACGATACTCTGGCGTCGGAACGTTCCGCCGGTCGCAAATGGCCCGTTATTGGGCGCATCTAGTTTGGTGGGTACGGGCACATAGAAACGACGGCGCATCATCACAGTTACGGGGCGCATTTCGAAATACTCCAGCGCAAGTGTTTCTGAATCTGGCCCCTAGCTAGAAAGTCAACGTTTTCAATGCTTGTAAGGCTATCAGGAATCAGATAGCAGAAAAAGTAAAAAATACCTCATAAGAAATGTATTCTAAGCTGCCAAGAAGGACTTCTACTCAGACCTTGTGGACCCAAGAGCAGATGATCCCCTTTTAGTTACACTGTACTTGAGAAAAGCCAGACATTATGTGCTTTGAATATTTTTTACTTAACTGTTAAAATCAATTTTTAGATAACATGGTTACGTATGACAATTGTCAAAATGTGTTGGGCCGCGTACACACGATAGGTTAAACCAATGAGAACGGTCTGATGGACCATTTTCATCGGATCAAACCGATCGTGTGTGGGCGCCATTGGTTAGTTATCCATCGGTTAAAAAAAAGCCAACTTGTTTTAAATTTAACTGATGGATTCCTAACCGATAGGTCAAAACCGATCGTTAGTAGGCATGACCATCGGTTAAAAATCAACGCATGCTCAGAATCAAGTTGACGCATGCTTGGAACCATTGAACTTAATTTTATTCAGTACGTCGTTGTGTTTTACATCACCGCGTTCTGACCCGATAGTTTTTTTAACCGATGGAGTGTAGGTGCGACGGACCATCAGTCAGCTTCATCGGTTAACCGATGAAAACGGTCCATCAGACGTTCTCATCAGATGAACTGATCGTGTGTACGCGGCTTTAAACCCAACAAAACACATTTTACCTTTAATGGAATAAACAGGAACCAAGATTGACTTTGCTGGTAAATATACAGACCCAGGACCACCAAAATGTGGTTATATGAAATTCTAAATTGTATCTAAACCCAAAACAATACAAAACAGTATATAGTAAAACCTTGGTTTAAGAGTAACTTGGTTTAAGAGCGTATTTCAAGAGGAGCATTTTTTTATAAATGTTGCCTTGATATATAAGCGATGTATTAATGTAAGAGTAGCGCCATGTCACAACTGAGTATAAAAAAGAAGAGGGGAGCCTCTAAGTGTAGCAATATGGTTACAATTATTGAAGGTACAACATTTAGTAACTTATTGCCACTCCTCGGACCGTTTGCATCGGATATGTTCGCCGGGCTATTTTGGTCCGATGGCGTGTACACACCATCGGATCAAAATCCCCGCCAGCAGACAGCGCGGTGACGTGGCGGTGACGTTGATGCCACCACGTCACCGCACCAGGAAGTAAACAACTTCCACCCATGCGTCGCATCCATACGACGCTTGCGCGGGTGAATATGTCCGCTGGTGAGTGTACTGACCAGCGGACATATCCGACGGACATGTGTCCGGCGGAGAAGTTTCAAAGCATGCTTTGGAAATTTTCCGCTGGAGAAAACAGTCCGAATCCGTCCGTTTGCCCCTACAGACGAGCGGATTTTTCGGCTGAAATGGTCCGTCGGACCATTTCCAGCGGAAAAATTCCATCGTGTATACGAGGCCTCAGAGGTGCCTCTCTTCTCTTTTATACCCTGTAAAAAATGCTTTGATATACAAGTGCTTTGGATTACAAGCATGTTTCTGGAACAAATTATGGTTTTACTGTATATATATATGTGTGTGTGTGTGTACAGTACATTGCAATTTAATAGTCCTTGTGGTAGAAGCATGCTGTTTTTAAGCTTCTTTTTTTTTTCTTTCACCTGGTAATCCTGCAATTAACGCACTTCCTGCCCCTGGGTGGCTACATCACACCTACACTGTATCTATGAAGGGATCTATGGTTGTCACTGTAGGTTGTGTTCCTGATGTGGGCTACAAACATGTCTGTATCTTCTTTTTTATGTGCTATAGATGCCATTTGATAGTTAAATTGCAAAAGCAATGGGAAGCACTGGGCAGGACAAACTGGGTTAGCTACTCTTACAAAACTAGGACTATGAATTATTAATTTCAACCCTACTGAGATGATATAAAAAGAAGAAATTTGTTTTAACATAAGCAGTTTTTTTGTTTTGTTTTTTAAGAGAAATGATCTAAAACCTTTTTTTTCTGCAAGTAATATCAATGGTAATACAGATTTGGTGGAGCTTATTACTGCTAAAGAAGTTTGTACCAGTTTCTAAATACAATACAATCTAGTAAGAGATTAAGGGGAACAGCAATTGGATTTTACAGCACTACACCATTTATATTGTCTGACCCAGAAGGATGATATTTATTTATCAAATGATCCCTATACAGCATTAATTTCACATTAGTAAACCTTTATTACCCTAATAGATAACCTTCTTTATTTTTTAAGAGGGTCCTTGATAAATTGGAAAATTTTAGGCTGGGTTACCACTTGTGCAATGCCAGACATTGCATGTGACTCACACCGCATTGCTGTGCAGATCACATGCAAGTGATCTGCACAGTTTGTATGGCTGAATTTGCATCCCGTTTGGACCAAAATGGTGCAGGATCTTTTTTTTGGTCTGCACTGGAATCGGATCGCATGGTTGTTCACACCTATGCGATCTGATTCCTGCAACATTTCACAGTTCACACTGCAATCTGTGAACCAATCTGGGGGTAACTTTGTATTGACACCTGCAGTAGTGTCTGCTTCGGGGGTCTTCTCTGCTCTCCGGGGGTGTTCTCCGCTTTCCGGGGGTCTTCTCCGCTTTCAAGGGTGTCTTCTTCCATCTTCTCCACTTCACCGCTGTTGTCTTGGCATTCCCCGGTTCTTCCCCGCCCACAGACCCCGACAACCAACGGCCGGGAAGAGGCCCTGTCCTTATCAACAAGGGGACAGGGTGCTCTGGGGTGCTCTGGGGTGGGGGGGGGGGAGTGCGCCCCCCTTCCCCAGAACACCCAACCTCCCCATGTTGAGGGAATGCAGCCTGGTACGGCTCAGGAGGGGGGGCGCTCGCTCGTCCCCACTCCTTTCCTGACCGGCCGGGCGGCGTGCTTAGGATACGGGTCTGGTATGGATTGTGAGGGGGCACCCACACCGGTTTTTCGGTGTAGGGGGGTTCTCCTTACAACCCATACCAGACCTAAGGGCCTGATATGCCCCTGGGGTGGGAACCCATGCCGTTTTTTTAATTTAAAATTTGGCGTGTAGTTCCCCCTCACGGTTCATACCAAATGCCGCGGCTAGAATTGGCGGGAATCCAAGTCGGATCCCCGTTGCTTCTATGATGCATTTGCTGGAATGTGCTTTTTCTATTCCAGCGAGTGAGAGATGTCGGCACCCTGTCGCCGAAAATCAGCACGATGCTGTCGTGCTGGAAACACTCTTTACAGGTACTGTACATTTTTTGAATTCTTTGTGTATGTGTACAGTTTTTTTTCTGCACTGAATTGATTGGACTATTGGTATTTTTTGAATTTCATATTATATATCATTATATTTACATCATGAATGAATTTAATACTGCATGTGCACCTTGATTAAATTCATGTACTTTTTTGATCATATGCACTTTAGATATATGTTTCTATGTTATCCTCTTTGGTCATATAGAGATTGCACCTTAATACTTGTTTCTTATGAGTGTGTGTGTATATATATATATATATATATATATATATATATATATATATACAGTATATATAGCACTGCTTCACCCTATTGCTAATATGTTATTATATGTATCCTTGCATCCATAATCCTGATGTATTTAATTGTTTGCCATTGAATAAACACTTGTTTTAAACATATTTTTTTTTTGCTTTTTGCATTACTACTTTGATCATATGTTTCATTCTACCAATTGTTAGTTGCTTTTACAAGAATGTAATTGAGGCGGGGAGGGAGGGTGTGGTGGAAGAAACCCCATAATATGTAAAATAGGATCTAGATGGGAAATGGAATGAGTCAGACCTGAAGAGGAGAGAGGCGGCTGGTCACGTGAGCGCTGAGCAACACTATGAAAAAAGTATACATTGGCTTATTTTTTCAAAAAAATGTACACTGGAGCACATCATTTACAATAACAAAGAGGATGGTAGCAAGAAGACACAGTGGCTTAACAACCACTTTAACTTTGATTGTGGCGAGTTGTTACTTCTGGGGGAATCTTTGTGAAGCTATACACTGGATGTAGTTAGTCTTCATATGCCTATTTGTGGTAGATTAAGTGTGTGTGTGTGTGTGTGAGCCGATGCACCTGGTTGATTTAATGACATTGTCATGTTTTTAATGTGGCGAGGGGTGGAGGTAATTTTCCCAGCATTTTGTATATTTATCTATTTATTATTAAGAAATGATTATTGCTTGGCTACACTGCTTGGCCCATTAATGTAATTGCTTAGGTGGAAGACTTCTCTAGTCTTTTAGTTTTTGTTCTCCTGAGGGTATTCTGGAGAGGATGCTGTACTTGAGGACCAACAGTGCAATCATCTACCTACTTCTACTTATTCATTCTCCATCCAATCAGATTACCAGTCATCAGGGGGCTTGGGACAGCTCTGACGTGAAAGAAAAAAATAACTGCTCCTCTACCAAGAATAATGTCCCTGCACATGGACACCATGATTTATTATTAATAAATCTTATTGCCCCAACTGAGCAAATGGGGCCAGTTCATTGCGCCCATTTATAGTAAAGTTTACTTCATGACTTGTACCTACAGGTTGACCTATATTAAGACTTGGCTGTAGGAACAGCGAATATCTCCTAAACATGTATCATTTAGGAGACACAGTATTCCCTTTTGTAGAGGCCGGTGACGTCATGACGCATGCATACTGTGCTCTCAATAGATGGCATACTGGATTATGCCTTCCATTGAGAGTATTGTGCTCTAACCATGACTCCTGGTGCCATACAAATTGCCATTGCCCGCAAACCTAGACTGCACGAAGATTTTTAGTGATATTAGTGACAGCGAACTGCTGGAGGACATTGTTTTAAAAGATAAGTATTGGTTTTCCTTTTTTTATCCAATCATACTTATCTAGGTGGATGTAGCATCGGTCCAATTCTGCATCTGTCCCCTGGTGTTTCTGCACTGAGGACCAAGCCATCGGACACCGCTGATGTCTTGGTTCCCTCTACTCCCGAGCAGAGAGCTGCTGACTGTCAATCAGAAGCTCTCCTGCTCTGCTACTCCAGGCTCACTGGAGCGCTGAGCTGTGGAGGGGTGGGGAGCGGCTTGCTGAAAGGCTGAGACAGCCATCAGTCCAGGCATCTGGTGGATCCAGACTCCCAGAGTCAGGATGATGTGGTGTCTGGACTGATCTGTGTGACACCAGCAGAGAGCCGACTTCAGACATCTCTCTGCTGAAAATGGGTTGCAGAAGTGCAAAACAAATTGCACTCCTCTGACCTTTAGGAGAATCCTAGCAAAACAATCCCAGGCTGAACTTCTCCTTTAAGGTAGGTCTGTCATAGTTTGCTATTAGGTGATGCATACTAGATATGTGCATTCCCGTTCGTACGAATGTTATTTTCGTACGAAAATGTTCATTTTCGTACCCGCAGGATAATGTGTACATACGAAAAAATTAAAGCACCAAAATACGAAAACTACGAGATTACGAATGAGCCGCATAACGAACAACCGCAAATACGAACGAATGATCCGACGAAAAAAAACGACAAAACGAAAACGGCAAAAGAACAAAAATGACATCTATAACAAAAGATTTACATTCTGTATTTTGTTTGAATCCTTTTTCTGTTTGTTTTCAGTCCTATGTTCATTGTTCATATGACATCTATAACAAAAGATTTGCATGCTGTATTTTGAATCCAAAATACGAACAGAAAAAAGGAATTTAAAATACAGAATGCAAATCTTTTGTTATAGATGTCATATGAACATACGACTGAAAATAGCAAAAGAAAAGGGTTTCAAGATACTGCAAATCATTGACGAAAAATCACGAAAATTATTGTCTAACAAGTAACGAACATGAATTAAACAGAATAACGAATCATCCCGCGTGTACGAAAATAAAACAGTAACGAATATACGAAACGATCGGAATATGAAAAAATCGCGTCATACGAAAAACGAACGGGAACAAACAGGAAAACGGGCGTCTTACGAAAAACGAACGAAAATGAAAAACGGAACGATACGAAACAGAACAAAAAAAAACGAATTTTTTTTCTGTGCACATGTCTAATGCATACTAGCATAATAAGACGAAAGCCTCGTACACACGATAGGTTCAAACCGATGAAAACGGACTGAAGTTCATTTTCATCGGTCCAAACCGATCGTGTGTAGGCCCCATCGGTCCGTTATCCTTCGGTCCAAAAACAGAGGGCTTGCTTTAAAATTGAACCGATGGACGGCTAACCGATAGGTCAAAACCAATCGTTAGTACGCACGAGCATCAGTTAAAAATCCATGCATGCTCATAATCAACTTTGTTTTTTTCATCACGTTGTTGTGTTTTACGTCACCGCGTTCTTACACAATCGGTTCATGAACCGATGTTGTGTAGGCACATCAGTCCATCAGTCAGCTTCGTCGGTGAACCGATGAAAATGGTCTGTCGGACCGTTCTCTGTGTACAGGGCTTTAAACTGCCCAGGGACAAATATATTTTTTTAATGGGAGTTTACTAATACTTTAAGGGTTGCTGTATGGTTTAAGATTTCATGGACGGTTAGTGTAATGCCGCGTACACACGATCACTTTTTGGCATGAAAAAAAACAAAGTTTTTATAAACGTCATTTAAAATGATTGTGTGTGGGCTTCACAGCGTTTTTCATCTTTTGAAAAATGAAAAAAATAAAAATTCGAACATGCTGCATTTTTTCGGGTTGTAAAAAATGATCATGTTTGGGCTAAAACAACGTTTTAAACCCGCGCATGCTCAGAAGCAAGTTATGAGAGGGGAGCGCTCATTCTGGTAAAACTACCATATATATATTGGAGTAAGCACATTCATCACGCTGTAACAGACAGAAAAGCACGAATCGTCTTTTACTAACAAGGGATCAGCTAAAAGCAGCACAAATGGCGAATAGAACTTCCCCTTTAGAGTGCCGTTGTACGTGTTGTACGCCACCGCGCTTTGTTCATCATTTTTCAAAAACGATGGTGTGTGGGCAACATAGTTTTTAATGAGGAAGTTGGAAAAACGTTGTTTTTTTTTCATGCCGAAAAGTGATCGTGTGTATGCGGCATTAGGGTTAATTTAGAGAAGCACATCCCTGCATACTCAAACCTACCAGTACTAATCTCCTGGAACCAAAACCAATGTATCACTTTTTTCAGTCAGGTTTGAAATGTTCATTTGTTCTAGAAAGACATAAAAGAGTGCAATTGTTTGTGTGTAATTACTTTAAGCAAATTGTGTTCATCTGTTATTGTTGAGAATCAGACAAGATTTTACGAGTCAGTTACGCAGAAATTCAAGTAACTTGAAAGGGGTTCACAAACCTTTTCTTAAAACCGTGTATTCATCTTGTATTGCTTAAAAACCAAAGCACAATGTTTATTATTCACAGATGTTCTTTTCAGCTCAGTGATACAGAGCCTGAAATTAGAGTGAGTATAAAAAACAGTGTCATTCTCTTTTTGATTTGTGAAAAAAATAGGAATAATTCCAGGATGAACAGATTTCAGCATGGAAAATGAAACATGCAAATAGTATGAACAGTTCGAAAGAAAATAACAGCCTGCAATAAAATGTGTCTTTTTGGTGGGGTATTGTGATTTTCTTCTTTGTTTCTTTAGTAATGAAAAAATATTTAACACATTGATGCAGAATATTTTCACCATTAAGAGTGAAGACAAATCACACATAGAATCAGTAAACTATTCAGCTAGGTTCACATCTGTGCAGATCGTACCACTGTGGGACCTGCACAAATACCAGCAGCCCCAACCACCCACACAGAGTAACGCAGAATCTGCCGGCGGATGCCATTAGTCCTAATGGCACATAGTCCACACTGGGAATCGCAACCATACTGGGAACTGAGATTCCTGTGCTGGCTGTGATTTACCTGTGATGGACCTGGTAATCTTAAACTATGCAGAGCTTATTACCAATATTCATATAACAAAGTATCTGGGTAGCAGTGACCATAACATGATTTACTTTAATGTTAGCTGTTAGCAACAAAAACATACAGGTAAGATAAAAACACTTAACTGTAAGAGAGCAAATCTTCCAAGGATGAGGGTTGCTCTCCAGGACTTAGACTGGGAGGGAATATTGACATCAATGTACACAGAAAAGACATGGGAATTCTTCAAAGTGACTGTATGTAACAGAATATGTAAAAAGAAAATCAAGGATGCAAAAATTTTAAACGAAGTAGGGCAAACCCCAAACAAACTTCAAATATATTAATAGTAAAAAGGTCAGGTCTGAGCATGTACTGTCGGCTCTTTACAAAATAATCCAGACTGGTGACTGGGGACAAAGAGAAGGCTAATTTATTGAAAACTTTCTTAAGCTCTGTGTATACAAAGGAGCATGGGTGAGCTCATTTCCATAATGGGGGTGGTAGTGACACAGTCCCAAATGATCCACAATGGCTCAAAAATGATATGGTCCAGAAATATTTAGACAGAATAAAGGTGGATAGAGCACCTGGACCAGATGGCATCCACCCACGGATCCTAAAAGAATTGAGCTCTGTCATTGTTTCAAATTTTTAGGGACTCCTTATTAACTGGAATGATACCACTGGATTGGTGCAGGGCCAATGTGGTGCCCATATTTAACCACTAGCCGACCAGCCGCCGTGGTTCTACGGCGGCAGGTCGGCTCTCCTGGGCGAGAGCCCGTAGCTCTACGTCGGGACTTTCGCGGCCGCTAGGGGGCGCGTGCGCGCCGCCCGCGCCCCCCGCTCGCCCCCGAGTCCCGCGCGCGTGCCCGGCGGGCGCGATCGCCGCCGGGCACGCGCGCTCGTTCGTTACAGAGCGGGGAACGAGAGCTGTGAGTGTAAACACACAGCGCTCGTTCCTGTCAGCGGGGGAAACGCTGATCTTCCGTTCATACAATGTATGAACGGAAGATCAGTGATTCCCCCTAGTGAGTCCACCCCCCCCATACAGTTAGAACACAAATAGGAACACACTTAACCCCTTCCCCGCCCCCTAGTGTTAACCCCTTTACTGCCAATGGCATTTTTATAGTAATCCAATGCATTTTTATAGCATTGATCGCTATAAAAATGCCAATGGTCCCAAAAATGTGTCAAAAGTGTCTGATGTGTCCGCCATAATATCGCAGTACCGAAAAAAAAACGCTGATCGCCGCCATTACTAGTAAAAAAAATATTAATAAAAATGCCATAAAACTACCCCCTTTTTTGTAAACGCTATAAATTTTGCGCAAACCAATCAATAAACGCTAATTGCAATTTTTTTTTACGAAAAATATGTAGAAGAATACGTATCGGCCTAAACTGAGGAAAAAAAAAAATTTATATCTTTTTTGGGGATATTTATTATAGCAAAATGTAAAAAAATATTGCATTTTTTTCAAAATAGTCGCTCTATTTTTGTTTATAGAGCAAAAAATAAAAACCGCAGAGATGATCAAGTACCACCAAAAGAAAGTTCTATTTGTGGGAAAAAAAGGACGCCAATTTTGTTTGGGAGCCACGTTGCACGACCGCGCAATTGTCAGTTAAAGCGACGCAGTGCCGAATCACAAAAAGTGCTCTGGTCTTTGGACAGCAATATGGTCCGGGGCTAAAGTGATTAAAAAGGGATCAAAGTCTTTACCAAGTAACTATAGACCTGTTAGTTTAACTTCTATAATTGGGAAGATACTTGAGAGTTTAATAAAAGACCACAGAGTTCTTGTTGTAAAAAAATATTTTAGGCAACAGACAGCATGAATTCATGAAAGACAGAAGTTGTCAAACAAACCTGATTTCTTTTTATGAGGAGGTAAGTATAACATTGGATGGAGGGGTGGGTGTGGCCGTGGTGGTATACCAGGATTTTGCAAAAGCATTTGACACAGTATTCACGGCTCATGTGTATATTAAAGTCTATTTGAACTGGCTAAAAGACAGAATTTAGAGAGTAGTGGTTAATGACTCATACTCTAAGGCTATCAGTGGTGTACCCCAAGGTTCAGTGCTGGGACCTTTACTTTTTAATATTTGGGTCTGGGATTGAAAGTAAAATTTCTGTCTTTGGAGATGACATAACGTCCTTACATGATGTCTCTAATTTGCAAGCCAACCTCAATGCTCTGTCTAATTGGGCAACTACCGTAAGTAGCAAATTAGGTTTAATGTTGATAAATGTAAAGTTATGCACTTGGGGGCTAATAATATGTATGCACGATATATACTAGGGTGGAGTACAAATGGGGGAATCAATAGTGGAGAAGGATCTGGGGTTTTGGTAGATTGTAAGCTCAATAATAGCATACAATGCCAAGCTGCGGTTTCCAAAGCGAGCAAAGTCCTTTCTTGTATTTCTTGCTTGCCAACTGCCTCATGCACATTTGCGTCGGCAGAATGGCACAGGTAGGCAAAGCAACGTATATATACGTTGCTTTGAACCTGCCGCCTAGCGTGTCCTGCGATCGGGTCACGGAACGGCAGAACGGGGGGATGCCTTTTTAAACAAGGCATCTCCCTGTTCTGCCTGGTGACACAGCACTGATCGTCTGCTCCCTTTCATCGGGAGCAGCGATCAGTGATGTGCCAAGTAAGCCCCGCCCCCTAACAGTTAGAATCACTCCCTAGGACACACTTAACCCCTTCCCTGCCCCCTACTGGTTAACCCCTTCACTGCCGGTCACATTTATACAATAATCAGTGTAATGGTCCCAAAATAGTGTCAAAAGTGTCCGATGTGTCCGCCATAATGTCGGAGTCACGATAAAAATTTACAGATCGCCGCCATAACTAGTAAAAAAATACCCCCTATTTTGTAGACGCTATGGTCCAGATTCAGAAAGATCTGTGGATCTTTCTGCTGGTGTAACGTATCCCCGATACGTTACGCCACTGTAAAAATGTGCGCAAGTTCTTTATTCAGAAAGAACTTGCGCCATTATTTACGGCGGCGTAACGTATGTGTAGCGGCGTAATGCCGCACAATTCAAATGAATGAAGTGGGGGTGTGATTCATGTAAATGAATCATGACCCCACGTAATTCATGTTTATTTTGGACGGCGCATGCGCATGCGTGAAATCGCGTCGCTTTTCCTCAATGTAAATAACGTAACGTCGAGCCCCATTCCCGAACGATTTACGCAAACGACGTAACCGACGTACAATTTGACGCTGTCCCGACGCCCATACTTAACATTGGCTACGCCTCCTATAGCAGGGGTAACCTTACGCCGCTCTAACGCTTACGCAAATGACGTAAACTATCGGCGTAAATAGCTCATTTGCATATATTACGCGAAAACCGCCATAATCGCCACCTAGCGGCCAGCGTAAAAATGCAACTAAGATACGACGGTGTAACAGACTTACGCCGCTCGTATCTTAGAAGAAAGCCGGTGTATCTTGATTTCTGAATAGCAAAAAAAGATACGCCGGCTATTCTTAGTATTTACGCAGCATATCTCTTGATATCCTGTGTAAATAGCTTTCTGAATCTGGCCCTATAACTTTTGCACAAACCAATTAATATACTCTTATTGCATTTTTAAAAAAAAATATGTAGAAGAATACGTATCGGCCTAAACTGAGGAAAAAATTGATTTAAAAAAAAAAATTGGGGATATTTATTATAGCAAAAAGTACAAAATATTGCTTTTAAAAAAAAAATGACACTATATTTTTGTTTATAGCACAAAAAATAAAAACTGCAGAGGTGATCTAATACCAACATAAGAAAGCTCTATTTGTGGGAAAAAAAGGATGTCAATTTTGTTTAGGAGCCACATCGCATGACTGCGCAATTGTCAGTTAAAGCAACGCAGTGCCAAATCGCAAAAAGTGGCCTGGTCATTTGGCAGCTAAATGGTTCGGGGCTGAAGTGGTTAAGAGAGGTATAGACTCCAGAGAGAGAGAGATATAATTTTGCCCCTGTACAAATCATAAGTAAGACCTCATCTGGAATATGCAGTTCAGTTTTGGGCACCAGTTCATAAAAAGTATATCGGAGAACTGGAGAAAGTGCAGAAGGGCAACCGAAATGATAAGAGGCATGGAGGAGCTCAGCCATGAGGAAAGATTTGAGGAACTGAATCTATTCCCTACTGAGAAGAGTAGATTAAGGGGGAATATAATCAAAATGTACAAAGTGGTCCATATTGTGAACTTGGTGTTGAGTTATTCACTTTAAGGTCATCACAGAGGACTATTGGGCACTCTTTGGCCCGGATTCACAAAGCACTTACACCGACGTATCTCCAGATACGCCACGTAAGTAACAATATGCGCCGTCGTATCTGTGCGCTGGACCCACAAACTAAGATACGCCTAAAAACAGACTTCATCCCACCGATGTAAGTTGCCTACGCCAGCGTAGAGTGGGTGCATATTTACACTGGACGCATGTGGCTTTCCCATTGATTTTCTATTCAAATATGCTAATGAGGGAGATATGCCAATTCACGAACGTACTTGCACCCGGCGCATGATTTAAGCAGTTATTCCCCATAGATGAGGCGCAACCTATGCAAAGGTATGGACCAGGGAACACAAGCCTACGTATTGTACGTTGGACGTCTGTGAATATGGACCGATGTGGGTCTAGCTGGGCGTAGGTTACGTTCATGGCGTACTCAGTGATCCGGCGTATCTTAGGCAGTTGTTCCGACGTGGTTGTGAGCATGCGCACGGGGATACGTCCACGTCTTGATGCATGCGCAGTTCATTTTAAAGGGGTGTTCCACCCAAATGTAATGTTTATTAAAAGTCAGCAGCTACAAAAAGTGTAGCTGCTGGCTTTTAATAAACATTCACTTACCTTCTCCACGTTCCAGCGACGCGCCGACCGGGGTTTTGCTCCTCTCCCCCCTCCCCGGCCGGCATCTTCATTCTAGCTGTGGCGCGGTTTGCCGCTGATTGGACAGGCGATCGCCTAGGACCTGTCAGTTTCCTAGGCCATCGCCTACAGGGAGGGGCTGCAATAAGGCGATTAAGCCTAATCGCCTTACTAGCCCCTCGGCGGAAGCAGGAAGTGGGACAGGAAGTCCCACTCCTCCTGAAGCCCCCCCCCAAAAAAAAATTACATGCCAAATGTGGCATGTAAGGGGGTGTGGAGTGGAACAAGCGGAAATTTCATTTTTGGGTGGAACTCCGCTTTAAGTACTTGTCTGGCGCCCGGCCCATCATTTGCATGGGGTCACGCTTCATTAACATGGATCACGCCCACTTCCAGCCTACTTCCACTTACGCCGCCTTACGGCTACGAAATATACGCTACGCCGGTGCAGAGTTGAGAGCATTTGCTTTGTAAATTCCATGCTTGCCTCTCCGCACTGCACCGGTGTAAAAGAGATACGCTGTGGCAGCATAAATATGTGCCGTTGTCTGTAAATCCAGGTCTTTATATTTAGAGGTAAAGATAATTCATCTCCAGATACAGAAAGGTTTCTACAGGGGTGGTTCTGGCAAACACAATTGATTGCTTTAAAAAAAAGCCTGGATTCTTTCCTAAATGTACACAATAAAACTGGGTACTAACATTTATAGGTAAAGTTGATCCAGGGAAAATCCGATTGCCTCTCAGGGGATCAGGAAGAAATGTATTTCCCTCTGCTGTAGCAATTTGGAGCATGGTTTGCTGTTTTTTTTGCCTTCCTCTGGATCCACTATGGGTGTAGGTTTGTGTATATGAGATTGTATTTTTTTGGTTGAACTTGATGGACTTTTTTTAACCTGACTAACTATTTAACTACGTAACTATATGGTGGCTGAATTCATTTTCAAGGGTTTTCCCCTGTTTTCACCTGGTGATCTGGTCAGTAACACAACTCCTAGCTTAATTAATCATATTAAAGACTTGCAAGACTTAGACCCCTTTCACACTGAGGAGTTTTTCAGGCGGTACAGTGCTAAAAATAGCGCTGCTATACCGCCTGAAAAACTCCTTCACTGCATACTCAATGTGAAAGCCCGAGGGCTTTCACACTGAGGCGATGCGCTGGCAGGAGAGAAAAAAATCTCCTGTCAGCAGCATCTTTGGAGCGGTGAGAGGAGCGGCGTGTATACCACTCCTTCACCGCTCCTTCCCATTGAAAACAATGGGAAACCGCGGTATTAACCCTTTATCGCCCGCTAGTGGGGCTTAATACCGCACCACTAGCGGCCGATTCCCGTGGCAAATCCGACGGTATAGAGCCGCTATACCGCCACCGCGGCTCCCGCCCCAGTCTGAAAGGGGCCTTAATCTGGCAATAAAGATATATACATAATATATTGCCAAAATTACCCAAATAAACATCACCATCAGTAAAATTACAAAGTACCAAAAGAACTCCACTATGTATGGGATATTAAGGGTGCCTGAATAAACATTACATACACACGACTGTTAAAATGTAATTGATCTATTCAGTTAATATAAAACATTAAAAATGTAACATGCCTTAGTCCAGCATGGCTTCCTCTATACATTAAAACATATATTACATAAAAGTCTCCTTTATTATTGTTCAGACCAAGTAATCTTTAAGTTCTGAATGGTACTTTCAGGAGGCATTCCAACGATATTAACACAGCACAACCTATTTCATGGGTCCCAAATATCTCACTTCTTTAGGTTCTTTGAATCTCTATTACGTTATTACAACTGCAGGGATCAGGAACTTTGAAACTTATAATCGCACCAAACCTCCCCCTGGGAGGATAGACAAATAATCATACTTAACCACTTAAGGACCCCTTCACGCCAATATAAGTGGGCAGAATGGTATGGCTGGGCACAATCACTTACCTGTACGTGTCTCTACAAGCCCAGCTGTGGGGTCACGAGCGCGCCGCCAGCGGCATGCTCGCGACCCGGTCCGAAACTCCATGACCGCGCCCGCGGGACCCGTGGATCCAATTGCCGCCGGTGTCCCGCGATCTGTCACCAGAGCTGAAGAACGGAGAGAGGTGTGTGTAAACACACCTTCCCCGTTCTTCATTGTGGCAATGTCAGTGATCGTCTGTTCCCTGATATAGAGAAAGACGATCACTAACATCACACGTCCAGCCCCACCCTCCTACAGTTAGAAACACATGTGAGCTCACACTTAACCCCTACGGTGCACCCTAGTGGTTAACTCCTAAACTGCAACTGTCATTTTCACAGTAAACAGTACATTTTTATAGCACTTTTTGCTGTGAAAATTACAATGTTCTTAAAAATGTGTCAAAATTGTCCGATGTGTCCGCCATAATGTCACAGTCATGAAAGAAATCACTGATCTCCGCCATTAGTAGTAAAAAAAAAAAAATGCCAAAAAACTATCCCCTATTTTGTAAACACTATAAATTTTGCGCAAACCAGGCGATAAATGCTTTTTTTTACCAAAAATATGTAGAAGAATACGTATAGAGTACGGGATAATTATTATAGCAAAAAGTAAAAAATATTGTTTTTTTTTTTTTCAAAATTATCGCTCTATTTTTGTTTATAGGGGAAAAAAACAAAAAAACAAAGAGGTGATCAAATACCACCAAAAGAAAGCTCTATTTGTGGGAAAAAAAGATGCCAATTTTGTTTGGGAGCCACGTCGCACGACCACGCAATTGTCAATTAAAGCGATGCAGTGCCGAATCGCAAAAAGGTCCTTAACCTGCATAATGGTCCGGGTCTTAAGTGTTTAAAGAGAGAGGATAGTATCTCCTTTGAAATCGGGGCAGGAAATGTTTTGCACCCTCCTATTAGCTCATGACTGATAGTATGTGTTCATTGTATGGGAGAATCCCCTAGGACTGTATATCAACATCAATAATTGTGTAGGGTAGAGTGCTAAACATTGGTCTCTCTGGGTTAACAGAGCAAACGACCATAGATTGATCAAAAATTGGCTATTTCAGAAAGAAGGGACTGCATAAATGTTAATCCATCAATGGCCTATGATTGCCTTCTTTCCAGCGGAAATGTTGGAAAAAGTTCCTTTGATCAAAGTTGCCTGCAGTGGTGATTGGTGTATTCTGACAGTGGAGAAGACAGTGGGATTCTTCCATCCACCTGGACTGTGTGGATGAGGAAATCCATATTATTATTTTTTTTGATCAGCTGCTGGCTGATCAATAAAAAAATTAAAAGAATCTATGGCCAGCTTTAGGACACCACAGAACAAAAAAAGCCTTTTATTTCTCAGTGTGCTTTTTTTATCCACACACATAACTTTTATATACCTAGATTTTCAATCTCTGATTACTAAACATGATAAGAAGGAAATAGTGATAATGGATTTTACTTCTAAGCACCATATTTCAAATGGTATTTTAATGATTTGGCACTAGGTTATTTATATGTAAACTAAAATGATTGCCTCTAAATTACTGAACACTTTGCTGAACAAAGAAGACTTTCACAGCACGTGTCCTCGCAAACAGTCAGGGTACAACCTTCGCAAGCAATAAATATGCATCTACATGGAGCTTTTTTGCAGCAAACAAATGTAGAAGTGGGTTTATTGCTTATCTGTGGTTTTGATCCCATCATGCTGTCTACTGTTGTATGGCTCTTTTGAGGCTTTTACTGTGTTTCAAAACATTTGCCAACATTAAAAAAAAAATACTCAGGGGGACATTTTACTGATTAACCAAAAATGAATAGTTACATACAAAATTGTCTCAAAGAACCACAAACTTGTGCACCCCCAATTATATATGCCACTAAACTATTGGTAACTAAAACATTAGTCTTCTAAATATCTTAAAAATCTTCAATATTAGAAATTATTTATCATAAGTTCTCTGTAATAACCACTCTCATTCATTTCCATGAAGTGGGTGTATAACAGGACAGTTCTATCCCTATCTTAAAATGATTGTAAACCAATTTTTTTTTTTTTTTTAAATGACAATGTAATACTTAACTTGAAATGGTTTTGCACAGAGCAGCCCTAATCCTCCTCTTTTTCGAGTCTCTGTTTGCGCTCCTATTTCCTCTTCTACTTAATGCACCACACCCCTTCCTGCTATAGCCGCTAGCACTAATCACTGTGTTCTCCCGGCAGGGATGCCCACAGCAGGGTTTCATAAGGATAGCTCCACAGTCATTGATGATGTGGGAATCAAGCAATTTTCTTATCTTGCCGTCCGGCTCAGTCCCCACCAAAAGTGTAGCGCAAGTCGGTGGGGACTCTTCATGTGGGAGCAGGGAGGAGGCTGTTTTTTTTATGCTGGGGGTGACATTTTTGCTTTCCTTGTCGACCTAGGCCATGATATTGCATTACATTAATGCATAAAATGCATTAAAGTAAAAAAAAAAAATCATCTACCTTTACAAACAGTTTAATCCTCCCTCTCTTCTACTCTTTTATCTGCCACTCGCATGGACGTCCGCTGAAATTTTTTCAGGGGGGGGGGGGGCGCTTCGGCAGCAGCAATACACAGTCACATTTAACCCTGTCTTCGACCACTAGCTGGGGTTTACCCCCCTCTAGTGGCCAAATAGGAAGGATGGTGTCAGTAGGGCAGTGGGCGGTGTTAGAAGGGCAGTGGACGATATCAGTAGTTTTTTGTTTATTTCTTTACAATTTTTTTTATTTTTACATTTTTTACCAGTCTTGTTGGGGGGCTTTGGTGAAATATCAGGGGACTAAACAGACCCCTGATAGCTCACTTTTGAAAAATAGAAAGAGACTGAGTGTGAATTCTCCAGTTCCTTTCTCTGAGGCATAATAAACATAGTAAATTGGAACAAATATACTTTGTGTACCAAACATTTCCTGATTCCCTCAATCTCTGTGACTGGTCTGTGAAAGTTTTGACAGGCTGTGGTAGCACTCCATCATCCTCATTGTACCATACAGGGTTAATGTTCCTGTATGGTATGCAATGATGCTGAGGCTTTGGGTAGAGGTGGAGAGCAGTATGGCTGGCTGGAACATGGAAACATAGAAGTAAAAGTGGTAATTTCCCCCCAGCAGTGCACGGGGGGGGGGGGGGGACTTTTCCCTTTCCTGGAGGTGAGCTGTATTCTGTATGTCTCTTTATACTCATGACAATGTCAGGAATATACTGGGACTTTTCAGGTTCTACATAGAAAGTATTCCACATTATTAAAAATAATAATTTTTAATAAGATATGGTGTGTGTGTGTGTGGAATGCATCCATGTGGAGCCTGAAAAGTGCAGTCCACTCTGACTTCCGGGGGGGGGGGGGCACTCATTACTTTATTAAATGCTGTTGTATGCATTCTGTCCATTATGCACAATAGCATACTACTAGACACCACTTAGTTGGTTCTCGCACCATCTCTTCCTTTACTACTGCTATGAGGGAAGTGCAGAAAGCCTTTGACCTCTGAGCTGTGCAGCAAGCAGAGCTTAAACCCTAAAGGTCTTAGTGAATCCAGATCCTGCTGTTATGTTTGCACAACAGCAGAAAAACAACTTAAGCAGGTTATAAGAAATACAGACTTGCAATTACAGAGATCTCAGTGGCTTCTTTGCTTCAGGTTAATTACTATACTGCTTGCACTGATTATTGCTTGGACAAGCAGGTCCATGACTAGGGCAAAGATAAAAGGGGCTAATGGACACCCCTGTCTAGTACCATTAGTGATATTGAAGGCCAATACCACTTTTTTAAGACCAAGTACAAGTACTAATATTTTTTTCCAAAAACTTGCCGATACCGATTACCGATTGTTTTAATGTCATGTGACAATGGCACTAATATGCAGCAGTGATGAGGCATGGACTGTGTCGGTAGTTTTTATTTTATTATTTTTTTACAATTTTCTTTTTTATATATATTTTTTTTAATATCATTTATTTATCAAAAAGGAGGTATTAGGAAGCACATTATCACATTCACAATCCATATATATATATATATATATATATATATATATATATATATATATATATATATATACACATACATACATATACACACACATTTTTTCCATCATTAGTATATTCAAGCCAACAAAGAGGTCCACAATATCTATACCTATATATTCACATATATTTTTCTCTTTTACCATTTCCATTATCCAAAGGCTTAAAGGTATTTATCAATGGCTTCTCTATTCCTGCTCTATATTTTAATCCTTTTCAAAATATCCCCCCCCCCCCCCTGAAAGAGATGGAGGGGTTCCGTTTCTATTTTGTTATTTGTACAAGCACGCACCTCATATTGGGCAGTCCTCACTCCTCAGGTGACCCATCTAGCATTCTCTTCCCCTCCTCCGAATACATGAATTTGGCTTTTGTGAGCTATAAGGGTTCTAAACAGACCCCTGAGATCTCCCCTTTGAGAAAGAGAAATGGACTTAGGACACAGATTCCCCAGTATCTTTCTCAGCAGCCTCAGCTGCGCTGAAGATGAATGGACAGGAGGCTTCAATCATAAACTGAAGCATTGTAAACTGTTTACAATGCTCAGTTACATATTTACCGGCTCTTTCCTCTGCTTTGTATCCTGACAGATCTAGAACAGGGGGGACCAGGCTGCCCAGATATTGAATCAGGCATTGGAGCATTTGCACGAGTACAAGTACTTGTGCAAATGCTCGGTATCGGCACCAATACCAACACTAGTATCGGTATCGTTGCAACCCTAGTTATCTGTTAGTATTTTTTTCATTCAGCCTACATTCTGAGTGAAAAAAATCTTCTAATGAGCAATTTTTGTTTGCGAAAACAGTATGAACCATGAAACTTTGTCCTGATATCACAGGTATCCTTTTACAAAATGTCCGCTAACAGAACTACCACTTTAGCAACCAATGTAGACCCCCATTGACCACAGGCCTTTTCCCCCCACAATTGGTCAACATGGATTTACACTGCTCCTCCCTCCACTTTCCCTTACAAATGATGAACTAGAGATCTTGTAGCTCTGAATGGAGACAAATTCAATGGATCAGCAGCTCCAGCTTTCTTTCATCCTATTGCTGTAAAACAGGAGTATTTTTTAACCCTTTCCTGCCCCTCCTCTCTGATTGAAACACATACTTCTAGATTGTAAGCCCTTACGAGCAGGGCCCTCTGATCCCTCCTGTATTGATTTGTATTGTGAATGTACTGTCTTCCCTAATGTAAAGCGCTGCGTAAACTGTTGTCGCTATATAAATCCTGTATAATAATAATAGTAATACTATCTCCAATACTGTCCCTAGTGACCTCTAAATTACCCTCTCATCTCCCTTATACTGCCCATCTGTACATTAACCCATTCACCTCCATCCTGCCACTGTATGTACCCTGTACATCTTCATTTCTTCATTTCCAAAGAAAGTGGCGAAAAATTAGATCACCTTGAGGTGTCTATTTTACAAAACGGGTAATTTTGTGTGTGGGTTTTATTTTTTTACAGAAAATAAGGAAAACTGATTTTTTTATTTTTTTTAATGATATGTAATTCATTTAGGTACATTGATGCATGTCAAAGTAATTGTCAGTAAAACCATCAAATCGCTGAAAACAGGCAAATGGCCTGGTAATGAAGGGGTATTGCAGGATGGTATACAAGTGGTTAAACTACATCTAAGAATAATGAGTTAGCAGTGAGTTTAATTATTGTAATGCTGGGCAGTAATCAAGATAATGGTTCAAAATATTGTACATTTTACTGACAAACTTCCTATGACCATATTGCTCATGTTGCTAACATTTGGAATCAAATAGCCACTAAATACAAACCACCTCTTTGTCTTCAGGGCATCACTTAGCACCACTGCCTCATGAAAAAATACTTTTATATAAACCTTTGGGAAATGGTATTGTACCCCCATTAATTGTCCACTTACCTATTTTTTATGATGTCTATAAATTATCATTTTGAATGTATATACACCCCTGGGGATAGCTTGCAGGGATAGCAGCAAGATTACTAGTGTGTATAGTCAGAATGCTGTATTAATTGCTGGAATGCACCTTATTTTGCATATTCATTTATCACTGCATAAAGTATTTGCTTGGTAAATCGTGCATGAGTCTATTTTGCCTGAGAACTTGGAACAACTGTGCAGGTGATTTTTATGCCCCCTTTAACATTTTCTATGTCAGCAGTCACTATTGTTTATTCTTATTGCAATATCTTATCATATCAGTTAATTTGATGATTATTTTTTTCATTTGTTTAGTTTAGAGGAAAAAGTAAAAATGTAAACTTCTAAAGAAAGGTTTTCCATTTGTATTGAAAAGTGAAGCAAGTGCTTTATCACAGATGCAAAAAAGATAGCTGCACCCTCAAGACCAGTGATTCACACGGTTGGTTGACAATAGAATTTGCTTTCTAAATGTGATAGCACTGAGCCATTTTCACAGTCTCTGAAGCATGTTCACAGCTAGTGGGCTTTATTAGTGTGCCGAATTAAATTCTCCTGAAGCATCAGCAGATGTCTAGTTCAGTAATGTGTGAACAGTTTTTGACCTTCCACCCTAACTGCTGAATCTCATTAAAACACTATGGATTAGCAAAATGGCTGTTTGTAAACATTCCATATGACAATAAATTGAATGAGTTGAGTAATACCAGTCACTTGTTACTTGACACTAATAATTCATGACTTTTAAGTAAATCTTCTGCATCACAGTATAAGATGTTTTGTTGGGCACATTTTTTATTTTTACACCAGATCATAGCAAATTAACATTTTTAATTTTGAAAGAAAGAAATGGTCACAGTCACAGATTTTATTAACAAGATACATTTTCCGATGAGCCCTCTGCAGTAATCTGACAAATTACTTTCTTAGCAAAACACAGACAACAAACTGTTTGAAGCTTCTCTTCCATCATTAAATTTGATGGACCATACCTTACAGCAATTAGCCTTTTGACCCAGAGACATAACTATTTACTAAGTCATCTTTCATAATCTCAGCGCTAGCGAATCTCAACTAAGAAAAATGGTCTGCATCATTCAGTAGAATTTGCTTCATTTTTAAATGTGGAATTTTAATACTCACATTACACCATTGCATGTAGAATAAAATCAATAGGTATAAGAGAGAGAGAGAAAATATAAAGTGGTTCTAAAGTCAGAAGTTTTTTTTTTTATCTTTTTTTATCTTTTTTTTATCTTAATGCAGCTGCTCCCCTCAGATCCCCTAATACTTACCAGAGCCCCATCTCGAAACAGCGATGTTGCACAAGAGCCTCGGCTCCTCGTTATCTGAGACAGCAGTGGGGTGCCATTGGCTCCCGCTGCTGTCAATCAAAGTCAGTAATCCAATGAGGAGAGAGCGGGGAGGGGCCGAGTTGCGCCACTGTGTCCTACTGGACACACACAATGGCTCGGCTCATGTGCCCCTATAGTAAGCTGCTAGCTGTGGGGGCAGGAGGAAGGAGGAAGGGCCCAGGAGCGCCGGCAAAAGACCCGAGAAGAGGAGGATCTGGGATGCTCTGTGCAAAACCCCTAGAGCAGGTACAGTATCTTACAAAAGTAAGTACACCCCTCACCTTTTTGTAAATATTTTATTATATCTTTTCATATGACAACACTGAAGAAATTTCACTTTTCTACAAAGTAAAATAGTGAGTATACAGCTTGTATAACAGTGTAAATTTTCTGCCCGCTAAAAAAAATAACTCAACACACAGGTATTATTGTCTCAACAGCAGGTAACTAAAGTGAACATGTCCAAATTGGGCCCAAAGTGTCAATATTTTGTGTGGCCACCATTCTTTTCCAGCATTGCCTTAACCCTCTTGGGCATGAAGTTCATCAGAGCTTCACAGGTTGCCTCTTCCACTCCTCCATGATGACATCACGGAGCTGGTGGATGTTAGAGACCTTGCGCTCCTCCATCTTCTGTTTGAGGATGCCGCACAGATGCTCAATAGTGATTAGGTCTGGAGACATGCTTGGCTAGTCCATCAACTTTACCCTCAGCTTCTTTAGCAAGGCAGTGATCGGCTTTAGAGGTGTGTTTGGGGTCGATATCATGTTGGAACACTGCCCTGCGGCCCAGTCTCCACTGCCGGCAGTACTCATGCAGCCCCAGACCATGACACTCCCACCACCATGCTTGAATGTAGGCAAGACACACTTGCCTTTGTACTCCTCACCTGGTTGCCGTCACACATGCTTGACACCATCTAAACCAAATATGTTTATCTTGGTCCATCAGACCACAGGACATGGTTCCAGTAATCCATGCCCTTAGTCTGCTTGACTTCAGCAAGCTTTCTTTGCAGGCTTTCTTGCTCATCATCTGAGCAATGACAGGCTGACCCCCCCCCCATCCTTTCAACCTCTGCAGCAATACTGGCAGCACTCATGCGTTTATTTTCCAAAGACAACCTCTGGATATGATGCCGAGCACAAGCACTCAACTTTGGTCAAACCATGGCGAGGCCTGTTCTAAGTGGAACCTGTCCTGTTAAACCGCCATATGGTCTTGGCCACTGTGCTGCAGCTCAGTTTTAGGGTCTTGCCAATCTTCTTATAGCCTAGGCCATCTTTATGTAGAGCAAAAAATCTTTTATTTCAGACCCTCAGAAAGTTCTTTATTATGAGGTGCCAGTGACCAGTATGACAGAGCGAGATCGATAACACACCTGCTCCCCATTCCCACTTGAGACCTTGTAGCACTAATCAGTCACAAGGCCCCCGGGGGAGGGAAAATGGCTAATTGGGCCCAATTTTGATATTTTTATTTAGAGGTGCTTTTGTTGCCAGTGGTTTAGGCATTAATAGCTGAGTGTTGAGTTATTTTGAGGGGACATCAAATTGACACTGTAATACAAGCTGTACACTGACTGCTTAAAATTTTAGCAAAGTGTAATTTCTTCAATGTTTTCACATGAAAAGATATAATAAAATATTTACAAAAATGGAAAAGGAGGGGGATTTCTTCACTTCTAACACCTATTAATTAGACAGGAGATGGAAAAAGGTAACCTTGGTTACTCTTCTAAGACCCATCAAATAGACAGGAAGGGGGAAGTAATCATCAAATGGGAACAAGAACATTAATAAAATGTTGACAGATTTCCCTAATATGATCTTAAAGTAATTACATAATGCATTGATCACATTTGTTTGGTTGATAATCCACAAATTCTAATTTGATTGGCTTTTCAGGTTCGTTTATATGCTTCAGATTGCTGGAACTACATGAACTTCTGTAGAAACCCATCGCCTGTCTACTGCTGCAGCCTAAATTCTTTCCTGACACAGGGTTACCCCTCCATCAAAATTCTGTGCATTCTTTGTGAATTTTTAGGTGTTTGTCACAAATTGACAAATTACTCCTTGGGACCTCTTAAGGCCTCGTACACACGAGGGGATATGTCCGCTGAAAACGGTCCGATGGACCGTTTCAGCAGACATCTCCGCTCGTGTGTATGGGCTAGCGGACAGATTTCTCCACCCGACAGATTTCAAAGCATGCTTTGAAATCTATCTGGTGGGAATCTGTCCGCCCGACATGTCTGCTGATTAGTACACTTACCAGCAGACATGTCATCCCCCCCACCGCCGCCGCGCCGCCGCCGAATGGATTCGGCGCATGCGCGGAAGTGTTTAACTTCCTGGTGCGGTGACGTGGCGGTGACGTGGCGGCGTCAACGTCACCGCCGCGTCACCGCCACGTCACCGCGCCGTCCGGCGGCGGGGAATTTGATCCGATGGTGTGTACACGCCATCGGATCAAACTCCCGATCGGACATATCCGATGGAAATGGTCCGCGGACCGTTTTCATCGGATATGTCCGATCGTGTGTACGAGGCCTAAGTCTCTGCATGGTATACAGTGCAGAAAGAGGTGCATCTTCCTTCTAAAGCACAATTCCTCAATTGTATCCTTGGTAATCAGAGGTCACTGAGGAATTTTGGCGTTAGGTAAGCATGCCCTAATGTATGTCTGTCACATCATGATTACGTAGGATATCATTAATGAGTCCAAATAAGAATATAATGTAATAATTACATAAAGCAGTATACTGTGTAATCAGCATAATCTGTACTTTTTTTTTATTGGCTCATTCACTCAGTGACCTTGGGTAAAGAAATGTAAGAGGACGACTTGCACTTCAAGAAAATTTGCACACTCTGCATTCAGTAAGTGATCTTCTAAGGGCTTCAAAATGACCCAGTGGAGAATGTTTGACACAAATACCCAACCACCATAGATTACCCTAATTTTCCAGGAAGGCTAATTCAAGCAAACCATTTTGCTCATCACAAATTATAATAATAGTAATTATCTATTCAACTGCTGTTCAGATCATGGAAACGGGTGTACTGTAAATCACAAGAGACAATTTTACTAAAAAAAAAATAGGCTGCTTACTTTGTAAAGGAAGTTGTTTTTTGTATGCAATTTTCTCCAAAGCCTAGTGGATGAGGTCAAATTTATTTTTTGCAAAGAATACTCAATCATTTTTGCATTCACGTGATTGGTTGAAGAAAGCAGAGCTTCACCTAGTTTACAAAATCTGGGGATTATTTTCTTGCATAGTCTTTTTACCTTTAGTAAATCAACCCTTTTATGTCTAGAGATGGGACAAACAACCCCCTTTTTCGATTTGCACCAGAACTCCCGAGCAGAGAAACAATTCTGACCCCTATTAAAATCTACTGGGCCCAAACTTTAAAAAATCTAATGTCCCCATTTTAGAAGCTTATATGCAAGTAATGGGCCATAAAAAGGGTATGGGGGTCCGGGTACTGTCCTGGGGGACATTTATCAATGCATTTTTTTTTTACAGGAGCAGCGATTATAATCATGCTTAAAGTTTAACAAAAATAAATAAAAATTCCTGCCTTGGAGGTTCCGCTTAGTCTGCCTGTAAAGTGGAACATTTTTACCATGGATAGAACCTACTGCAGCAAAACTAAAATTTCTCAAGAAAAATAAAATAATGAATGAAGTGACATTTAAATTGGCAGCAATACAATTCCATTTCCGGCAATAGAAAAATGTTTAAAAAAACAGCGTGGGCCCCCCCCCCCCAGAAATCCATACAAACCCTTATCAGAGCAGGCATTCCAGCAGGTCAATAAAGGGGAGAGTGACTGAGCGTCCCCCTCCTGAACCATACCAGGCCACATGTCCTCAACATGGGGGGGGTGGATGCTTAGGGTCAGGGAGAGCTCTGCCCAGATCCCGGCCCCCCCATGTGAATGAGTATAGGGTACATAGTACCCCTACCCATTCACCAAAAAAGTGTAAAAATAAATATAACAGGACGCAGTTTTTGACAATTCCTTTATTAAAAATAAAAAATCTGTGTCTCTCGAAGTAAATCCATCCACAAACATGGCCGCTGAACCCGAAATATAAAAACGCTCTGCTGTCAACTAAGGCAAACCACTGAATGCCTGGCTTGCTGTATGACAGTTCTTAAATAGGTAAGGGGTCACCTGGCAACAACACCTGGTGGCACTGGCACCTTGTAAAGTCACCAGCCCAGCATGCACCGGTCAGTGATGTCACAAGAGGGTGGTGTCACCAGGTGATGTTGCCAGGTGGCCACGCCCCTTACCTATAAAAGACATGTTAAAGGGCAAGCCAGGCATTCGGCGGTTTGCCTCCATTGATAGCGGAGTGTTCTTTTCTTTATTTATTTTTAGGTTGGCAGCAGCGGCATGATTGATGATAAATGTACATCAAGGAACATTGTTTTTTTAAATAAAAGAATTGTCAAAAACTGTCTCTGTGTTTTCATAACTTTTTGACACTTTTTTTGGTGAATGGGTAGGGGTAATATGTACCCCATACTCATTCACATAGGGGGGTGGGATCTGGGGGTCCCCTTGTTAACAGGACCTTCCAGATTCTGATAAGCCCCCTGCCCACAGACCACCACAACCACAGCCCAGGGTTGTGGGAATTAGGACCTTGTCCCCATCAAAGCACCCACCCCACGTAGATGTTATGTAGCCTGGTATAGTTCAGGAGGGCACCATTCCTAGCCTGCCAGGCTGCATGCTCGGACAAGGGTCTGGCATGGGTTTTAAAGATTGTGGCACAGGGTTCCCCTTAAAATCCATACCAGACCCAAAGAATCTGGTATGGATTGGGGGGACCTCAAAACCATTTTTTTTTACTTTTTATTGCCGGAAATCTTTTTTATATTCAGCTGTCATTATATCGGTTGGTTACGCTGGTTACGCCGTGGCCGGCTTCCTGGCCAATCTCCTTAACAACCAGCTATTTGCTACTTTCTTATTGGGCAAAGCTTTGCCAAGTCAGTGCTTAGAATCCATTGTGCAGCACACAGTGCATTGCAGGGCATTTAGTGGGGCTAACACCCATTGAACGTACTTCAAACTTGTGTTTTTACCGAACAGACAACTATATGCAGATTGCTACATTCAAATTTCCTTTACATCAATCCCTTTTTAATAATAGTGAAATTATTTCATGTTAACATGACTGATTCATTATATAAGCTCCCATGGATGACACTTGTGCATAATAGTTATTTTTGTATAATATTGGTAAGTCATAAAAAATTCTTCCTAATATTCTCTCCTGTATTCATTATGGGCCAGATTCAGGTAGAATTGCCTATCTTTAGGTGGGCGTAGCGTATCTCAGATACACTACGCCGACGTAACTCAGAGAGGCAGGTACAGTAGACTTTGCACCGGCCTAACTTAATTTAGTCGGCGTAAACCGGTGCAAGTGGAAGTGGGTGTGTCGTTATGCAAATGAATGGTCTAGTGATTTACGCCCGGCGTATCTTGAACGGAGCATGCTCAGTACGTTCGTTCCCTTCTGAGCATGCTCACAACTATGCCGGCCCAACTTACAGAGATACACCGGCCCAACTTACGCCCAGCCAATGCAAAAGTACATCCAGTTTTATTCCCCCCCCAGGGAAGGTACTTTTGCTGTGAGATGGCTGCTCCCGTTCCCTACAGGCAGAGGAGGAAAAAAAACTTTAACACCCAGGAGATGTCAGCCCTCATAACAGCAATGGAGACTTATGACCAGGGCTGTCATTAGGGGGGTACAGGCAGTACACCTGTAAGGGGCCCGGGGGTCCCCAGGGGCCCGGATGGGAACCCCCCATTTTTTTATATATATATATTTGTTTTTTGATGGACAAGAAGGCCTGGCTTGCAGTCTCTGCTCTAATTAATTTCAAAGGTGTTCTATCGAGTTGAGGTCAGGACTCTGTACAGGCCAGTCAAGTTCCTCCACCCCAAACTTGCTCATCCATGTCTTTATAGACCTTGCTTTGTGCCATGGTGAGCAGTCATGTTGGAACAGGAAGGGGCCGTCCCCAAATTGTTTCTACAAAGTTGGGAACATGAAATTGTCCAAAATGTCTTGGTATGCTGATGCCTTAAGTGTTCCCTTCAATGGAACTAAGGGGCCAAGTCCAACTCCTGAAAACAACCCCACACCATAACCCCCCTTTCATCAAATGATTTGGACCAGTCCACAAAGCAAGGACCATAAAGACATAAATGAGTGAGTTTGGGGTGGAGGAACTGGACTGACCTGCACAGAGTCCTGACCTCAACACCTTTGGGATGAATTAGAGCGGAGACTGTGAGCCGGGCCTTCTTATCCAACATCAGTGCCTGACCTCACAAATACACTTCTGGAAGAATGGTCAAACATTCCCATAGACACACTCCTAAACCTTGTGGACGGCCTTCCCAGAGGAGTTGAAGCTTTTATAGCTGCAAAGGGTGAGCCAACCCAATATTGAACCCTACAGGCTAAAGGATCGCACACACGATCGAATACTCCGATGGACGTGTTTTGTCGTATAATCAAACCGTCTGTACGCTCCATCGGACAAAAGAGCAGAAAAACGACATTGTTTTGTGAATGTTGGCTGAAAAAGTTCTGCTGTCTGTATGCAGAACAAGTTCACGGCCAATGCCTTTCGGACAAAAATATATATATAATTATTATTATCATTATTATTATTATTATTGGGGCCTAGAGGTCCCGGATGGAAAGCCCCCTTATTTGGTAATTTATTTTTATATAAAAAAGGAGGGTTCCCATCTGGGGCCCTGGTGGCCTCCGGACCCCTAAAAAAATAAAAATATAAAAAAGTTTTTTTTTTAAAGGGGGTTCCCATCCAGGCCCCTGGGGACCCCCGGGCCCCTTACAGGTGTACTGCCTGTACCCCCCTGATGGCGGCCCTGGTGGCGGGGGACCCATTAGTAGTGCTAGGACCATGGCTGCCATGTGTTGTCCTGTAACGGTGCTGCTGAAGCTGCTCTCCAGCTGACTTGAGCAAGTCTGGTGCAAAGTTACCCCTGCTTTTATGAGGGGTAACTTTAGGCCGGCCAAACAGCTTAGGCACACCGCGCGTAGCCTGCGCCGAACGGGCCTATGTTAGGGAATCGGCGTATCTCCCTCATTTGCATATTTGCATAGGAAATCAATGGGTTTGCCAGATGCGTCCGGCATAAATATGCACCTAGGATGTGCAGGCGTAGGCAAGTTAAACCGGTCGGGAGTAGCCTATTTTGGTGCGTATCTAGTTCTGTGGCTACGGTGCATAGATACTCCAGTGCAAATTTACACTTACGGGGCTAGATTCACATAGATCAGCGGATCTTTTGATTCACGTGATCTATCTTTTTTACGATCCGCCTGCGCCAGTTTTTGAGGCAAGTGCTGTATTCAGAAAGCACTTGCCTCGTAAGTAGCCCTGGCGGATCGTAAATCCCCCGGCGGAATGCAAATTCCACGGCTAGGGGGAGTTTACTATTTAAATCACGCGCGTCCCCGCGCCGATCGTACTGCGCATGCGCCGCCGGCTAAATTTCCCAGCGTGCATTGCTTTAAATGACGTCGCAAGGACGTCTTTGTTTTCGTCGTTAACGCTATTAACGTATGGCCGTATTCCCGAAACGACTTACGTAAACAACGTAAAAAATTCAAAACTCATTGCGGGAACGACGGCCATACTTAACATAGGATCCGCCGCACTTACCCCGCATATAGCAGGGGTAACGATCCGCCGGAAAAAGCCGAACGCAAACGACGTAAAAAAAAAAAACGACGGCCGGGCATTCGATTCTGAATCGGCAGTTCTCCTCATTTGCATATTCGTTGCGTATAATAACTGAAGCGCCACCTAGCGGACGGCGGGAGATTGCAGCCTAAGATCCGACAGTGTAACTCACTTACACCTGTCGGCTCTAAGGGAGATCTATGCGGAACCTGATTCGAGGAATCAGCCGCATAGATCCGAGCGTCGGATCACACAGATACGACGGTGTATCAGTAGATACACCGTCGGATCTCTACATGAATCTACCCCACGCTGCGCATCTCCACATACACCGGCGTAACTTCTTTGAGAATATGGCCCTATGTGTCTATTTTCTTTTTTCATTTCTGAGTATACATTTTATTCACTTGTAATTCCCAAACAGTGAATTATTGATTCTGTTCTGAGACTACATCATTCTTGTTCTATGCTGCCTTCTTGAATACTTAATAGTATGCTGTTGCATCTGTTTTTTGATTTTGAATTTGGTTCTACTCCGCCCCTTGCCCAGAAATCAGCCAGAGCCATACACTTAAGGATGTATATTTGTGTTTGGTAATTTTGCTTCAAGTATACTCACAACAATCAAAAACAAAATAATTGTTCTTATCAAACAGCAATAGAATTAGCGACTGCATTTAAAAATTCAATGCAGATTGTACTATAAATATAGTGTAAATTAGATAATATTATTAAATTGTAGTTTAAGAGGGTACTTACTGTACTATATGAGTTGGTTCTAGAAATTATGTTTATTCGAGTTATACAGTACGGGCCAGATTCTCAGCGGCGCTACGCCTGCGTAAATGTATATGCACGGCGTAATAGTAAATGTGCGCCTGCGTATCAATGCGCGGTAAACACAGAACCACATACGCGTGAAATTTTTTTCCGTCTGGGCGGCGAAAATGCATAGAGCTAGCGCGGCGTAGGCGCATAGTTACGCATCCAAAATATTCAGTTCCCATTGAATTAGCATGCAAATATGCAAATGAGGGAGATGCGCGTATTCCCGAAACTACGCGCGTCCGGCGTTGGCTACTCGTGGTGCGCGTAACTCGAAAGCCTTGAGTAAACATACCCCTCATAAAAGCACGGGTAACTTTGCTCAAGGCCGTGTGCAAGTCAGCTGGAGAGCAACTACAGCAGCACCGTAACGGACGAGCTGAGCAATCACACTTACTGGACAACACATTCGTATGCCAAGATGCCAGGGCCAGCCATGGTCTTATCACTACTAAGGTATGCAGAGGAAGAGGAGCATAGAAGGAGGAGGAGGAGGAGGGGGGCACGTGAGAGGATCTACCGAGCGCGCATGAGCCTCTTTGGCATGGGTGATGAGGAGGTGTATCGCATCTTCAGATTTACTCCTGCTGCCATCCTGGAAATAACCACAGCCCTGCAGGATGACATCACCAGCCAGACATACCGCTCACATGCACTGCAGCCACTGGTGAAGGTCCTGGCAACACTCCATTTCCTGGCCAGTGGATCATTCCAGCGTACAAGTGGAGTGGTGGCTGGGATGTCACAAACCAGCATAAGCAGATGTCTGCACCAGGTTGTCCCCGCAATCCTCAGACGCATGTCCAACCAGTTCATCAGACCCACCACTGTGCACCTGCGGCAGAAGGCAATGACAGATTTCTACAGAATTGACGGATTCCCACGCACCATCGGGGCCATTGATTGCACACATGTGGCACTACAGCCCCCCAGTGTCACAGAGCACATATACCGCAATCGGAAGCATTGGCATTCCATCAACGTACAGGTGATAGCCGATGCCAAATACCTCATATGGCACGTCCGTGCCAAAGACCCCGGGTCCAGCCATGACAGCTACATCTACCGTCAAAGCAACATCCCCGAAGATTTTGAGCAGGACATGTATGGGGACAGCTGGCTGGTTGGTGAGTGACATGGGTGGCAGCCATGACTATCCCCTCCCATGATGCACAACAGAAATGGCACATGCATGACTACCATGCTCCTGTCTTTTCCCTTACAGGTGACTCTGCATATACACTGGGACCCCATCTCATGACTCCTTTCCGGAACCCCCAAACCAGAGGAGAGAGAAGATACAATGAAGCACACATCAAAACCCGTGCAGTGGTGGAGCGCACATTTGGCCTCCTGAAGTCCCGTTTCCGATGCCTGGATAAGTCTGGGGGGGCCCTATTGTATTCCCCCAACTTTGTGGGTCAGATCATTGGTGCATGTTGTATTCTGCACAACTTTGCCATGCGAAAGGGCCTGCACATTGCCCTACGTGATGACCTGACCCCCCAACCACACAGCCCCCCCCCGCCAGAGGAGACCCCGTCATTTGATGGAAGAGAAGTCAGGAGAGACCTCGTGTTACGAATCTTTGACCGTTAAACACACACATACAGCATGGCACACAGACAATGCATGCGTGTACACCACTGATGTCCCTAGATCACACACACCACATGCACATCACATTGGATTAGCCCAAGTCCAGCATGTAGGACTTGGGAGCAGCAACGCCACGTCAAGGCCCCAATGATGTTGCTGTCCATTCATACACCTTTCACACATCATTCATACAGCCGTGGGGTTAACTTCACCACCACGGCCGAGGGGGACACCCCTTACTGGCAGGAGTGCCACCCCCTCACATTCACACACCATTCACACTGCACCGTGTGCAGTATCCAAAAATAAACAAAAATAGCTCTTAACCAGAGCATAATATTAAACAAAAAAAGCTCTTAACCAAAACATAATATTAACCAAAAAGAAAATTAATGGGCCTGGCGGGGGCTCCGCCTGGTGCCACGGGTCCTGCCCCTCACTTGCCTGGGGGCAGCCACAGATGGGGGGGGGAGCAGGTTGAGGAGGAGCATCCCCACGTCCCTCCCTGGCTGCCTGCATGCCCTCCAGGGCAACCGCTACCCATACGGAAGAAAAATATATTTCCAATATATTTATTAAAAAAAATTATATATTTTAAATATATTTACAATATATTGGCCTACGCGAATATATTTTTACATCTATTCCAAAAATGTAAATTCAAATATATTTTCCAAAGGCATATATTTTAAAATATATTTTTTTCAATATATTTGACAGATATTTTTGAGTATCTAAAAAAATGCATTTAAAAATATATTTTTAAATATACTTGTAAAGGCATTCCAAAATATAATTTAAATGCATTTTCCAAAGACATATATTGGAAAATATATTTTTTAAATATATTCTTCAGATTTTTTTCAACATATATTTGTACATATATTTGTAAATGCGTTCCAAAAATATAATTTTAATATATTTTCCAAAGGCATATATGTGAAAATATATGTTTGTAAATATATTGTCCAGATATTTTTGAACATATAAAAAAAATGCATTTAAACATATATCTTTAAATATACTTGTAAATGCATTCCAAAAATATAATTTAAATGTATTTTACAAAGATATATATTAGAAAATATATTTTTAAAATATGTTTTTCTGAAAATATTTAATGTCTAATAAAGACATTTCAACATATATTTTGTCTGATATTTTTGTAACTATGTCATAGATAACATTCTGAATACATTTATAAGAGACCCACTCCCATTTTGTTTTGTATTTTACTCTTTTAAAATAAAAAAAATAAAATAAAAACCAAAAGATTTAAATAAAATATAATTTTTTTTAATAAGATTTTAAGCACATAATCCATTTAATACAAAGCAGATAAACCTCTCGCATCCAGTTTCCATTCCCAAAGAATTTTTGTATAAGTCATTCTGAATTGAGAACGCTTGTCGGCGGACCAGCAAAACGTCTTAAGATACAGCAAGTCCAGTTATATTGATTGACCTGAATGAATGAGAACATTCACAGACATCCACCTCCACAGTCCAAGGGTCTTGTCTGCTTACACGGTACCAAGAGAAACTCTGGATATAAATATTCAATGTTCTGTTTAATCCATGAATCAGTAGTTGCACTATTATTACCAAACTCGCTCATCAGTGTCTTTATGGTCCTTGCTTTGTGCACTGATGATCAGTCATGTTGGAACAGGAAGGGGCCGTCCCCAAACTGTTCGCACAAAGTTGGGGGCATGACATTTTCCCAAAATGTCTTGGTATGCTGAGGCCTTAAGAATTCCCTTCACTGGAACTAAGGAGCCAAACCCAACCCCTGAAAAACAACCCCACACCATAATCCCCCCCCCCCCCCCACACACACCATAATCCACCAAATGATTTGGACCAGTGCACAAAGCAAGGTCCATAAAGACATGGATGAGTGGGTTGGGGTGGAGAAACTTGACTGGCCTGCACAGAGTCCTGACCTCAACCTGATAGAACACCTTTGGGATGAATTTGTGTGGAGACTGTGAGCCAGGTCTTCTCATCCAACATCAGTGCCTGAACTGACAAATGTGCTTCTGGAAGAATGGTCAAACATTCCCATAGGACAGCCTTCTCAGAGGAATTGAAGCTGTTATAGACTGGCATGCTATTAAAACTCATGTGCGTGTAAAGGCAGGCGTCCCAAAACTTTTGGCAATATAATATATATAGTATATATACTGTATATTCTTTTTATACTAAGTCCAGTCCATTGTTTGGACTTAGTATACCTGCCGAAGGGTAATTCCAGCAGCCAATTAAAAGGAATTGGCATATTACAGTTCTCCCCAGCACAAAATTAAAACTCAGCAGCTACACAAAGGGGGTTATTTACTAAAGGCAAATCCACTTTGCACTACAAGTGCAAACTACAAATGCAAAGTGCACATGAAATTGCAAGGGAAGTGCACTTGGAAGTGCAGTCGCTGTAGATCTGAGTGGGCAAGGAAAATAAAAAAAACAGCATTTTAGCTTGCACATGATTGGATGATAAAATCAGCAGAGTTTCCCCTCATTTCAGATCTACCCCTCAGATTTACAGCGACTGCACTTACAAGTGCACTTTCAGTGCAATTTCAAGTGTACTTTGCACTTGTACTTTGCACTTGTAGTTTGCGCTTGTAGTGCAAAGTGGATTTGCCTTTAGTAAATAACCCCCTATACTGTACACATACTGCAGCTACTGACTTTTAATATTAGGACACTTACCTGTCCTGGAATCCGGCGATGTTGGTATCCCAGCCAATGTTTCCATTGGCTCTCGGGTGCTGCTGCCTCCATTGCCTATAGGGGCCAATTCACACCACATGCAGTCCAGTGCGTTTATTTTTTTTTTGCATGGAAAGTAAGTTATATGGTTTTCAATGGCATAATTCACACCAGTGCTTGCAGTTCCAGATAAAAAGTAGAGCATGCTGCATTTTTCCTGCACTGGACTGTAATGGAACACTGTAAAGCACATCAAAAACGCACTAGAATGCACCTGAACGCACTGCAACACACATGTCCTTATTTAAGGTTGAGGAAAAAAAGAGAGGAAAATGCACTGGAATGCTTTAAAAACACACCAAACATGCCCTGGAATGCATCAAAAACACGCATGCAGAAAATCATCGGGAACGCATCCGCGGCAGCGAGATCTCTCGGAAGGGGGGAAGGGTACCTGTCAAAAACAGGAACCTGCTCCCCTCCCCCGAAAGGTGGCAAATGTGGCAAAGTAGGGGGAGGGGGGAGAGGCAAATACGTGGAGCTTCCACTTTTGGGTGGAACTCCGCTTTAACCACTTCCCTACGGCCGTACGACTATATGCGGCCGCAGGGTGGTTCTAATTTTCCGGGCTGCCGCGTTTTCACGGCAGCCCCTTTCTTTGTTCCCAGCGCGCGCTCCAGACCGTGCAGCGGGGAACTTGTGTACTGGCCGTGTCTCTTGGACACGGCCAATCAGAGTGGGCGTTTGCGATGCGATCTGTGGGCGAATGAGAGATGATCTCATATGTAAACATATGAGATCATCTCTCATTGCCGTTTTACACAGAGACAGCGTCCTGTCTCTGGAGAGGAGGAGATCGATCTGTGTCCCTTGTACATAGGGACACAGATCGGTCACCCCCCAGTCACCCCCCCTCCCCCCACAGTTAGAACACTATGCAGGGAATACATTTAACCCCTTCCTCACCCCCTAGTGTTAACCCCTTCCCCGCCAGTCACATTTATACAGTAATTAGTGCATATTTATAGCACTGATCGCTGTATAAATGTGAATGGCGCCAAAAATGTGTCAAAAGTGTCCGATGTGTCCGCCATGATGTCGCAGTCGCAATAAAAATCGCAGATCGCCGCCATTACTAGTAAAAAATAAATAATAAAAAATAATAATTCTGTCCCTTATTTTGTAGGCGCTATAACTTTTGCGCAAACCAGTCGCTTATTGCGATTTTTTTTTTACCAAAAATATGTAGAAGAATACGTATCAGCCTAAACTGAATTTTTTTTTTTAAATTGGGCTATTTTTTATAGCAACAAGTAAAAAATATTGTATTTTTTTTTCAAAATTGTCGTCCTTTTTTGTTTATAGCGCAAAAAATAAAAACCGCAGAGGTGACCAAATACCACCAAAAGAAAGCTCTATTTGTGGGGAAAAAAGGACGCCAATTTTGTTTGGGAGCCACGTCGCACGACCGCGCAATTGTCAGTTAAAGCGACGTAGTGCCGCAAGCTGAAATTTCACCTGGTCAGGAAGGGGGTATACATGCCCAGTAAGGAAGTGGTTAAATGTCATATCCTTGCCCAAGCTGCACTGTTGTCATGTGCCAATACTAGGCTGGGCTGGAAGATAAATATGTAAGTGATGAGAGCTGCATTCTTGTGTGTGTGTGTGTATATACAGTATATATATGTGTGTGTGTGTATATACTGTGTGTGTATATATATATATATATATATATATATATATATTATATATATATACACACATATATATATATACATATAGAGTATATCTGATATATACACACACACACATATATACCAGAATGAAGATACAAAATATATATATAGAATGCATCTTCCATAACTTACTTACATGTATAAATATTTTTCTAATTTCTTTTATCTCATTCTTTTTTATTGGGATATGGGTCTGATTTCTGTGCCTTCGATCTTCTAATATGTAAATCCAGCCCTGGGGAAAACTCTTTAAACAGAGAGACTGCAATCATAATACAGGAGGTCTGTTACAGGAAGTGAGCTGTGGGAACCAGAGGGGTGAACTTTCACCTCTCACTTCCTGTTCCTGGTAAGGCCTCTGAAAAGGAAAGCATGGCATGGTGGAGAAGTTCTCTGTAATGTCCTGGATGTATTCCCCTGGATGTATTCTCCTGGATGAAAGGTAAGCCTTCTATCAAATAATATTAGAATTGTGAAAGTTTGGTGTATGAGTTAAAGTTGTATTTGTTTATTTCCTGCTGAAAAGTTCTCATTCTGTGTGCATTTACCTTCCCAGTTACCATACAGCATGTGCATAGTAATGTAATATTATAGGGCTCCTCTGTCACAGCATGTCACCCTGCTGCATATAATATGTATGTCTTCCAAGTTATATCCAGTAACTGTGTAGCATACTTCAGTGCACATTGCTGCATATAATATACAGCTTCCATTCTATATCCACTCACCATGCAGCATAGGGGTTGATTTACTAAAGGAAAATCTATTTTGCACTACAAGTGCACTTGGACATGCAGTCACTGTAGATCTGAGAGAGAGATCTGAAATGAGGGGAAGCTCTGCTGATTTTATCATCCAATCATGTACAGGAAAAAATGTTTTTTTTTTTTTTTTGTCCCCTTCAGATCTATAGTGACTGCACTTCCAAGTGCACTTGTACTGCAAAGTGGATTTGCCTTTAGTAAATATACCCCATAATGTCAGGGCACGGTGCTACCAATGTTTTATGTCTCCCTCCCCTTTTGCATATTATTATCTGCTCTGCTACTAGGTGCCATTAGATATGGATTTTTCCATACAGATACCAATTATGGGCCACCTTTCAGGCCGATAACAATATGAGGTACTAATATTACATCCAGCTGCCCCAGAAGTAGCCTGATATCAGTTGACACCTAGGCCTTTTTTTTGTATTCTTACAGCCACTGGCCACTGGCAGAATACAGGAAAAAAGAGCAGATAGCAGGGGAATCAATAGCTAGGTTGCTATTGACTATTTTAATTTGCAGTAGCCAATAGTGGGCTATTGCACCCGCCCACTGCCTGTTGTCAATCAGCAAAGGAGAGGATTTGAAGGAGAACATTCTTCTTCAGGTCTTCCTCTGCTGATTGACAGCAGGGAGTGGGAAGGGGGCGCAATAGTCAGCCTAATTTTAAAATTGAAACAGCCAATGGCAGTCTGGCTATGGTTCCCCCACTCCCTGCTGTTTACATTCAGCTGCCATCAAATAAATTGTGCAGAAGGAGGTTAGCGGTGTCTGGGGTGTGTGTGTGTGTGTGTGTGTGTGTTGTGTGGAGATGGAAAGCTATTTTTTTTTTTTTTTTGGCGGATTCTGACAGATGGGGCGCCAGCCGCTGTCAAAGCACCTGACCAAGACTGACTGACAACTGGTGAATATAAAACCGGAATAAGCACTTGGAAGAAGAAAACCAACAACTGAGACAACTTGCCTTTGGTAAGCGGACAGCTTAATTATGGTGGTGGGCACCTTCCCTTTTTTTTTATATCGCCACATTCAACCGGCACTGTATCTGATCATCATATTTGCATCATCCTTCATTATTCATTTGGTCATCAGTGTTTGAGTTTTGTGGTGATATCATTAAGAATTTTAGAGGTTTGGTTTGCCAATTGTGTGCTGTTGGCATACAATTTTTGGGATCACCGATTTGACGTATTAACCTCTCATTGTTTATACATATAATTTGACATTAATTTTGTGAATTTATATACAAATTTTTCCTTGCACTCTGATTTTTTTGTATTAGTTAATTATTGTGCACCGTTTTTGGCATATCAGCCCCTGGATGCCAGTCTTTCAATGTGAATTGGTATTGGTGAAATTTTCAATTTTAATTTTCATAGAATGTTTTATATTGGTGCAGTCTTTTCATTTTTTATCTATTTATTGTCTATTATTCCACCAGTTCTGCTGCCTTTGTTATTTTTATTTTTATTTTCTGTTTGACCAATCATTTGCCTTTTCATTCTACAGTGTTTTAGGGCAGAGGTAGGCAACCTTCGAGAGGTGGAGATCTACCCGAACAACATGGGAGAAGTCAAAGATCACAGGTAGGGTTGTCCCGATACCACTTTTTTAGGACCGAGTACAAGTACCGATATGTTTTTTCAAGTAGTCGTCGATACCGAATACCGATACTTTTTTTAAATATGTCCCCAAATGCAGCCATGTCCCCCACATATTGCAGCCATGTATGTCCCCCACATATTGCAGCCATGTCCTGTCCCCCACATATTGCAGCCATGTCCTGTCCCCCACATATTGCAGCCATGTATGTCCCCCACATATTGCAAGCCATGTATGTCCCCCACATATTGCAAGCCATGTATGTCCCCCACATATTGCAAGCCATGTATGTCCCCCACATATTGCAAGCCATGTTTGTCCCCATATTGGAAGCCATGTATGTCCCCCATACCCGTAGCTATGATGCCGCCGCCGCATACCGCCGTTAATCCCCCTGCATTATAGCGTAGCGTGCATTACAAGCTTTTGTTTTGAATACTTGTAATGCGCAGGCATTTACAAGTATTCAAAACGAAAGCTTGTAATGCACGCTACGCTATAATGCAGGGGGATTAACGGCGGTATGCGGCGGCGGCGGCATACGTGGGGGACATATCATAGCTACAGGTATGAGGGACATGACATGGCTGCAATATGAATTATTCTATTTTGGTATCGGGGGTATTTGCGGGAGTACAAGTACTCCCGCAAATACTCGGCATCGGTACCGATACCGATACTAGTATCTGTATCGGGACAACCCTAATCACAGGGCAAAGTGTCCTCCAATGTTGCCTCATCACACCTGACTAAAACCTATAATTGCCGTACTACCGCACTGCAATCCTGTGCCTTTCACTGCAATTATTGGTGTTAACATTTTGCCTCCTGACCACCTTGTATAATTTCTCAGAGGCCCATTGGAGCATTGCATAACGCATTATGAATGAGCCCTTAGTTGCATTTGGCAATAGCACTTTTTAGGCTCATCGCATGTGAATTTGGGGGTGGTAAAACAATGCCCCCAATCCCTACCCCCTTTAGCTGCTAAGTGGGAGGGGGTAGGGTGCCATGGGAGGTGGATGCTTGAGAGTTACTATTAGATCTCAAGCAACCAGAAATAACAGTAACTGGGAGCTTACTGTACTACATTCATTATAGTATCAGTGAGTGCACTGAGGTAACTACATACTATATGCACAAGTAAGATTTTTGTTTTGTGGAACATCTTTACTTATACCTTGGGAGAAACCCTCCTGGAATAGTTTTGATCTGGTGGAGGGGATGGGTCAGCAGCAGACTGGAGGAAACCCTCTAATCATGTAAAAGTACATTTTTCCACAAGTCATCAATTTCTAACAAATGAAATTAATGGATATGGTGAGAAAATAGGCCATTATGTTACTTAAAATGTTTTTATGCATTTCCATAGAGTTACCTGGCGTAATGGATACTTTGAAAACAACAAGAGCGCAGCTAATAGCACTGAAGAATGATGGTGGAAGTTCATCCTGTGTGGGTGTATCGTGTGCATCACCTTCTGTCCCATCTAAAGACTTGAGCTCATCTCCTTGTCAAGTGTTGTACTCAAGGCCTAAACAGGTAGGATTTCTTTTGGTACCGAAACATTAAAACGTTGTCTTTTTTGTAAATATCAAATATGACATATTTTACCTGCTCTGTGTAAGGGTTTTTGTACAGAGCAGCCCAGATCCTTCTCTTCTCAGGTCCCATGCCAGTGCTCCTAAACCACAGCTCTGTTTTTTCAACACACACACACTGAGCTGCTCCTTGGCCCCATCTCCTAATTAGCTCACTGACTGTGATTGATGGCATCGGGAGCCAATAGCTCCCACCACTACAGAAAGCCAATCAGCAGTGCAAGTCCCTGGAGAGACAAGGCACTCGTGGTCATCGCTGGATCGAGAGGGGGCTCATGTAAGTATAGGGGGGCTGCTGCACACAGAAGTTTTTTTTTTTTACCTTAATGCATAAAATACATGAAGGTAAAAACCTTTGTACCTTTTCAACCACTTCAATAAAAAGTAACTTTCAAGGCGGTGCCTCCAAGCGGCTGACAGATGGAGAGAAGCGGGTACAGTTAGACCCTATGTAAACATCAGCTTTGATATGTAGACTGTAAGCCAATTTGACTTTTGTTTCAAAATAAGATATCTTGCTCAGTCTGGTAGTAGTCTGAACTAATAAGACAAGTTGTAGGCAAGATGTTGATTATTATACAGATTTTTGAAAAGTCTACAATATTTTGATGTTTTTATACATGCTTAATTTGGTTAGTTTTATTTACTCAGCTGCATCTGTTAGACCCCTTTCACACTGAGGCAGTTTTCAGGCGTTTTAGCACTAGAAATAGCCTCTAAAAAGCTCATGAAACTGCATCCCTTTCAGTGCAATGAGTACTTTCACACTGGGGCGATGCGCTTGCGGAACATTAGAAAGAGTCCTGCAAGCAGCATCTGGGACGGGTTGGGAGCGCTATAAATAGCGCTCCTAAAACGCACCTGCCTATTGAAATTAATGGGCAGCGCTTCCAAAGCACTTTAAAAGCGCATTAAAACTGTACTTTTTCCCTTTAAAAAAAAAACGCCTAAAAAGTGTTGCAAAAACCGCCGGAGCTTTAGCAGCGCTACAGTGTGAAAAGGGTCTTATATGGCTTTTGATTCACAGGGAAAATCTAATAAGTCTAATATTTTCCATTTACTTTTTAAAGCTGCCACTTTGGCAAAGTTTCCTGGGACTTCAAATGGTGTGATCAGTGACGCTGTTACAAGAAAAATTGCGGTGTTGAAATATCACCTGAAGGGAAACATGGGGAACCATCAGAATACCACAAATAAACTTTTATGTCATTAATGTCATTTTCCACAGTTAACACCACTTTCTATTCTCTGTGTTGTAGTTTTTGTATATTTACATGCTAATAAAGTTGTGTGTATTGTACTGTGTTATTGTTTTTATTTCCAAATATTTGCTGGTTTTATAGGCCTACAATATATAAATACAATATATAAATGCACAGCCTTTCAAAATGTAATAGGAATGTATTTTTTTTTTATTTTACATTCAGTACATTTATATTTAAAATATATTTTAAAAAACATTCTTAATATATTTTTTCCCAAATATATTGCCATATATTTGAAATGCTACAATTTTGGCCAGATTCAATATATTTCAAAAATATATTTCAATATATTTGTGAATATATTGGGTAATGCATTGTGAAATATGTTGCAAATATATTCATAAATATATGTTAAATGCACTTCTAAATGCATTTAGCAATATATTTTTGCAGCCATAAATATATTGCAAAGTGCATTTTGGAATGCATTGTGAATGTATTCAGAAATATATGTTAAATGTACTTCTGAATGCATTTAGCAATATATGTCTGAATATATTCACAATGCATTCCAAAATGCATGTTGCAATATATTTATGGCTGCATAAATATATTGCTAAATGCATTCAGAAGTACATTTAACATATATTTATGAGTATATTTGCAACATATTTCACAATGCATTTCCCAATATATTCAATAATATATTCACAAATATATTGAAATATATTTTTGAAATATATTGAATCTGGCCAAAATTGTAGCATTTCAAATATATTGCAATATATTTGGGAAAAATATATTAGGAATGTTTTTTTAAAATATATTTAAAATATATTTTTCTTCCACATGGGTATGCGGGTCTGCACAGCAGTCTGCGCCTCGACAGCAAGGCGCAGGGCATGAACCTCCCCCACAAGTTCGGAGGTGTTTTCCTGCAGCTCCCCCAGGCTGGTCAGCGTTGCTGCGCTGTTGACAGCAAGATCCTGGATGGCATCTGTAATGTGTCCCGAGGATGCCAGGCTGTCGGCCAGACGCTTCATCTCCTCCACAACCTCGGCCAGGTGCTGATTTTGCTGGTCCTGCTGTCTGACCAGCTGTTCCGGCAGGACCTTGGATACACCCCTGGTCTTGCACGTTGCCTTACGTGGAGTGGCAGGGGACCGGGCATAAGGGGAGGATGTTGAGGGGCCGGAGATGAGGGGGGGGGGAAAGAGAGGGACTGGAGAGGTTGGAGGGGGACACTGAGGGGTTTGCTAAAGGTAGAGGGATAGCCTGGGCTGGTCCGGCCAACCCACCATCCTCCTCCACAACAACATATAGGTCCTGGTCCTGGACTATGACACCCTCCTCAACCACCTCCTCCATTGAGGTGTGCCCACTTCCCTCCAAGTCCTGTTCCAGGGGGGCAGCCAGAGGGACTGTATCTTCAGGGGATGGATCCTGATGGGCCCTGGCATCAACAGATGGCCCCGCTCCCTCCTGCACATCTGTGGATGACACAAAAGATGCCCATGTTGGTGGACCCACACACTTGGCACATGTTCCCTTCCACCCCCATACATGTACACAACAGATAGAATATAAAACACACTTACCTGTCCTCACGGCTGGCTTCTGGGACTCATAGCCCCCAACTCCCTCTACCTGCTCCGTCTGCAGGCAGCGGGCAACCACCTTCTCCTCCTCAGTCAGGCGGACAGTGCAGGGTGGGCCCCCTCCAGTGCCCCTGGCATGCCGAGCTATGGCAGCCAGCTTGCCCTTCACATGACGCCGCAGGTCATTCATTTTCTTCTGAATGTCCTGCGGTGTCCGTACCTCATGAGAGAGGGCATTGACCTGGCACGCGACCCTCATAAGTATTTGGTCCCTCCGGGACTTGCTGGTCCGGGCACTGTCAGCACCATGGAGCCGCGAGTCATACTTCTCCATGGCCCTCATGACAATGGCCCTCTCCTCTGGGGAGAAATTCTTCTTCCTCCTCTCCTTAACATCAGTTGTCATCTTGTCCAGCACAAACTTTGGCCGTCACTATCAAAAAAATGGGAGACGTTTGCGCTGCACGGGCGCATGTGTGGGCGCATTATATACCCTGCGCCGGCGCATCGTAGGGAGGCTTTGCGCATGCGCAGAAGGCATCCACGTCACGGCGCGGGTCAACCACGTCACGGCGCGGGTCATCCATGTCACGGCGCATGCTCCGTTCGTCCCGGCCTGCATTTGCATGGGGTCACGCTTCATTACAATGCAACACGCCCACTTCCCTCCTACTTTGGAGTTGCGCCGGATTACGCCGATGGTTTTACGCGACGCAGGCGCATCTTGGAGCGCATTTACTTAGGGAATACGGTACTTGCCACTCCGTGTTACGTCGGCATAGTGCATCTGAGATGCGCAACGCCTGCATAATTAGGCGCGCATCTACGAGAATCTGGCCCTACATGTATAATTCTAGAAAGGTGCTACACAATGCAAAAAAAACATTAATCTGCCAATAGACACTACCACAGTAATACAGTTCAATTCTTGCCTAGCAGTGCCAGGGTCATATGTTCAATTTCCATGAGAGACAGTAAATGAAATTGTTTGTATGAATTTGCTTGGGATTTTTCTAGGCTTCCTTCCACACTTAAAAACATACTTTAGCTTGCTTGTCTTTCACCAAAAACTGTAATGATTGTCCATCCTTTCAAGTTTTAAAAGATTCTCAATCACTTGAGTCCCAGGTGGCATTTTAGAATGGTGCAGGGAAAGTGGCTATTTGTCCAATCACCATTTTATAACTGCACCAGGACGAAGGCTGGCCATACATGATACAATTTTCTGTGCAATTTTCTGTACATTTTTCTTTAGATTTACCTTCAACTATGTAGTGGAAGGGCCTGCCTGTTTGCATACAATTGAAAGTGTTGTTTAGTTTGACCTCATATTATATGGTTTTTGGTAAATCTAAAAGAAAATTGTACAAGAAAATTGAACATGTATGGCCAGCCTAAGCAGTTGCTGCTGGTCTCAGCAGCTTTTAATGCTGGAATTGCCAGCTGTCAATGACAGTCAGGATCCAGAACTAAGCCCAAGATCTGAAAAGATCAGTTCTTAAGCTTCAGGTTCTGATCAAGACTGCCTCATATAATTTATCTTTAGCACAGAATATAAAAACAAGTTAGTATTGTGTTCATATTGGAATCAGAATCAGAAAATGTATTGTCATTTTACAATAATGATCATAAAATGAAACAGAGTTGTAGCTCCCTAACAATATCTTGAGGTACAAGAGGATTTAGGGAAAACAAGGCTGGGAGACTTAAAGGGGATGTAAAGGATTTTTTTCCCCTAAATAGCTTCCTTTACCTTAGTGCAGTCCTCCTTCACTTACCTCATCCTTCCATTTTGCTTTTAAATGTCCTTATTTCTTCTGAAAAATCCTCACTTCCTGTTCTTCTGTCTGTAACTCCACACAGTAATGCAAGGCTTTCTCCCTGGTGTGGAGTGTCCTGCTCGCCCCCTCCCTTGGACTACAGGAGAGTCAGGGCGCCCACTAACACACAGCTCCTTTCTCTATCTGCAATGTAGAGAGCGTCCTGACTCTCCTGTAGTCCAAGGGAGGGGGAGAGCACGACACTCCACACCAGGGAGAAATCCTTGCATTACTGTGTGGAGTTACAGACAGAAGAACAGGAAGTCAGAATTTCTCAGAACAAATAAGGATATTTAAAAGAAAAATTGAAGGATGAGGTAAGTAAAGGAGGACTGCACTAAGGTAAAGGAAGCTATTTAGGGAAAAAAATGTACCTTTAGAACCCCTTTAAAGCCTATCTCCATGGAAAGTTACTACCTCCCTTGCAGTGGGGTTGTCTCTTCACTGCAGGAATTAAATGTATGCTTAGGGATAGGGGGCTGCTCCTGCAGTAGCTGGCACTTTTCTATGCTCCAGCAGTGAACTGTTCTCAGCATTTTCATGCCAGTGCAAGGTTAAATGGGTTGTAAAGGTTTTTTTTTTTTTTTTTTTTTCTAAATAGGTTCCTTTAAGCTAGTGCATTGTTGGTTCACTTACCTTCTCCTTCGATTTCCCTTCCAATTTTTGTTTCTTTGTCTGAATTTCTTATTTCCTGTTCCTCCTCAGTAAGCTTGCCCCCATCTGGCTGGGGGTTAGTCAGCATAATTGCCCCTCCCTTGGGACTACATCCCTGTAGTTCACAGCGTCTCCCCGCAGGGATGTAGTCCCAAGGGAGGGGGAGAGCACGCTGACTTGTTTTGGACTTGATGATATCAGAGGACTTATGATCTTCAGTGTAAAAGGGTGAAGAGGCTGCAGGGACTGTTTTTTTTTTCAAATATTTTTATTCAGATTTTAATAGTACAATCATACAGGGTGAGAATAAACCCAGAATAGTTGTAAACATGCATTATAACAAAGCAATACGACATAAACAACCGAAAGTGATGACTCATACTACAATAACAAAGATAGTAATAGTAATACCCTCAGGAGCAGAAGCATGGTATAGACAATAAAGACTGTTTGTCACATAAAGTGGCCTAACCATAGCCAGCATAGCTACGGGATTAATTGGCTGTAGGTCTAGGAGAGTCATGGAAGTCAAGGAGCTCCAAGAATCAATGCTTGGTCCACGGTGGTCGAAAGGTAGATGGGTCAGATGGGACAGAGACCTTGAGGTGGCCTAGCGAGTTGGTGAGATCCCTTTTCAAATACCAGTCGGTATAGCGAAATGGTTGCATGACTTCTCGTAGAACTTCCTGGGTTAATGTGGGGACTGGTCTTAAAGGGGTGGTTCCCCTAAAAAGAAACTTTTAACATTGCCTGTGTCTTGTTAATAACATTTAGAATCGGCTGGTAGTTTTAAAAAAAAACACCCGTACATACCATTTTCGGCATGTACTCTCACCGCCGCTTCCGGGTCTGGCAGCCGGGGACAGGCATCCGATCGACGCATACAGCGCGTCACGAGATGCCGAAAGAAGCCGAACATTGGTGCGGCTCTATACGGCGCATGCGCACCAACGTTCGGCTTCTTTCGGCATCTCGTGACGCGCTGTATGCGTCGATCGGATGCCTGTCAATGAAGCAGGCCCTCCCATCCCCGGCCGCCAGACCCGGAAGCAGCGGTGAGAGTACATGCCGAAAATGGTATGTACGGGTGTTTTTTTTTTAAACTACCAGCCGATTCTAAATGTTATTAACAAGACACAGGCAATGTTAAAAGTTTCTTTTTAGGGGAACCTCCTCTTTAAAGTGTGGAGGGAGCCTGTATGAGTGAAGGACAGGATACCCTTGCAGTGTGGGGGGCAGCCCCACTGCAAGGGAGCATTTTTACCTTCCCTGGAGTTCAGCTTTAAGTGGTTAAAGCAATGGCACTTTAGGTATTGCGGGATTTACGGCCTGAGATGAAATCCAATAGTACGATTGAGGCATGATTGCACATGTTGGATCTTTGTGGCCTTCCTTAGTACCTTGCTCTTCATGCTCTTCATCAGGTGAACCACATAGGTCAAAAATGTTGAACTGCTTCTGCTGTGTTTGTAAATAAAAGGTAATTCACAAGTAGAGTCAATCCTCAAGAGTATATTTTTTTTTAGTTTCACCTCAAACTGGCCCTATTTGTGTATGACCATGTCTGTGTTCTTTGTAGCACTAAAAAATAATTAATAATAATTAAAGAAAAGGAAATATGGTCTAGACATGTGCATGATGAAAAAAATAGTTTTGTTTCATTTACTTTCGATTCATTATTCTAGATATTTTGTTTTAATTTCTTTAGTTGATTCGTTCAATTCATATTCTAAAATTTGTATTCGGGATTCATAATTGGTATTTGGGATTTTTCAAATTTTCTTTGAATTTACAGTTTTTTTTTCAGATTCAAAATGTTCGAATCGATACATTTTACCAAATTTAATAAACGTTTTTTTTTTGTTTTCTTTTGAATGTCGCAAAGTAAACAAACACAAGAAAAATCTTCATCAAATGATTACGACTCTTTATATCACCATTGGCTTAACTAAAATAGCATTATTTTGAAATGGTACTCTAATAACACACACAGTCTTTGATTTCAGTAATATGTGTACAGTTAGAATTTGACTGGAGTTCGATATAAAATTGAATTTCAGTCTGAATTTCCCAAATTTGGACGAATTTCGTTTAGTTATTTGGAGCATTCGGTAAAATTAGTTTATATTGCAATTTGAGTATTCACATATATCCGAATCTCCGAATAATGGAAAATTTGTCTGAATATTAATTCGTAATGAAACCAACCACACATGTCTAATATGGTATTTCATGCATACAGGGATAATTCATGCATACATTTTGCTGCACACTCTAGGGTTGATTTTTTAAAACTGGAGAGTGTAAGATCTGGTGTAGCTGTGCATGGTAGCTAACCAAAAGAGTAAGGCCGCGTACACACGATCAGACCGGTAAGATGAAACTGGTCTGGAGACCAGTTTCATCGGACCAATTCGATGGTGTGTGCGGCCTATCGGACCGTTGTCCGTCGGACCAAAGTTTTAAAACTTGCTTTAAAATCTTGCTTTAAAAACAATGGTTAGTACACAAAAGCATTGGACCAAAAACCCGCGCATGCTCAGAATCAAGTCGACGCATGCTTGGAAGCATCGTCATTGTGTTCTACGTCACCGCGTTCTGGCCTGATCGGATTTTTGGCTCGATGGTGTGTACGCACATCAGACCACTTCAGCGTGGTCTGATGAAAACGGTCCGTCGGACCAGTTTCATCGGACCGGTCTGATCGTGTATACGTGGCCTAAGTGACAAATTCCTCATTGCTTCTGGTTTCTGACTTTTATATGACAGTTTCTAACGTGAATATGCAAAATTGTCATGTATATTGTGGAGTAGAGTGTCTTTATTTTGTTTCTAAGGGCCCTTTTACACCAGTGGACCACATGTCCGCTTTTTCATCCATCTGTTAACGGATGAAAAAGGGACATACATTTATCCCTATGAGATAGCGGGTCTCAGAGGATGAACATCTGCTGACACCCGATCTCATCTGTATCCGCTATGCTCCGATTCTGCAGACAGAGGAAAATCCTATTTTTCCATCCATTTGCAGAGCGAATTGGGTGAACACGGACAGACGATCCGTGTTCTTCTGATTCCCCTATAGGAGAGAGCGGAGATCTGACAGGGCACAGTGTGCAGGCACTGCCCTGTCATCTGCCGGCTCAGCGGGTATTAATGGAGCGATCCCTGCTGAGCAAGCGGGTGTTAACAGTATGGATCCTCACGGTACCTGTACGTGGGAAAGGGCCCTAAGGCTTCAAGAGCTGTAACTTTCCACAACAAAACAAAAAACAGGAGAGAACAAAATAATTGTTTTATGTATTATTATTATTATTATTATTTTATTTACAGAATTTTAAAGAGGTTCTTAAGTCTACTTGAAAAGAAAAAAAAAAATCAGCAGCGACAAATAATGTAGCTGCTGACTTTTTATAAAAGGACACTTACCTTGTCCTGGGATCCTTCTCTGTCCTCACCCAGGCCGATTCTTCACCCTTCTTCTTTTCCCCAGGTGAACATCATGTTTACTGTGGCAAGCTGGATTTGAGTCCACAGCTGGCTCCCCACTGCCCATGTGCAGAGGCGTCTCTAGGGGGGGGGCAGAGGGGGCCCGGCGCATATATACGACGGCGCACATTTGTACTTACGCGGCGTATCTGTAGATACATCGGCATAAGTGCTATGTGAATCCGGGCCGTAGAGTGCAACTGCACTTTGCAAAGTACACAGCCTATTTGCCTTTAGTAAATCAACCCCACTATATCTCATCTATATACCATCCGACAATTAAATTTGGACCCCACAATTTCCAACACAAATACCTCCACTTTGATCTAAAGTAGTGGTGGCCAGCTTTCTTGATATGAGGCCCCTTGAATGCGGCCTCCAACATTACCAAAGGGCCACACATAAAATTTAGTGATTATCCATTATCAGAGACAGCAAATGCACAACTGGATTTGTTCAAAGACTACGGACATGATGCAAGAGATAGTCAGAGACTGTGGCCATGATATGAAGAGAGGGTAAGAGACTGCTATAGTAGTTGTTAGAGACTGGAGACATGCTTCAAGAGACAGGCATAGAGTGAATACTCAATACATGAGACTTTTATAAAACAAAACTATAACAGGCCGATAGGGAAACATAGGTTACTGTCTGTGGGGCCACAAAAGTTCCAAAGGGCCACATGGGGTTCCCACGCTGCAGCCTGGGCATCAAAAACTTAGAGGATTGGTTATTTTACTAACAGAACTCCAAATTCTAGTTCAAATCCAAGCCTGTCTGCTAAATGGGACATGATTATTTAACAGGAAGAAAAATTAACCAGGCATTTATTTTGTTTGAGAGAATCACTTCTAAAAATAAGTCATCAGTCCTTCCTGGGCACAAGACCCACATAGGCATACCCTCTGCACCCAAGGTCATTTTACCCTAAAAAAGGACTTAAGTCTGCTAAGCCTTTGAAGCATATCTGTGGTCATCTGTAATATCAATGGAGGTTAAAACACCCTGAACAAATGATCTAATCGAGTATTTACATTTAGAAGCATATGGGTAAAGTTTTAGTTTACGTTAGGTAATTCTAAATGGAATGAATCTACTTTGTTATCATGACTGTGTTTGTGTTTCATCATGGAGATGTTTGCATAGAAGATAATTGAACTTATGCTTCCCTTGCAAATTACCCTCTAAAATAATGAGATGTCATGGTGACAAATAAAGCTGGCACATTTTCCCATACATTTTTTACGCTAATCTAGAAAAATGACAACGGCACGCAAGTCATTACTACATTTTCTTGACTACGTGTGAATATAAAGAAATCATTCTATGGGTATACTTTTTGATTTGTTCGAAGATGCTCATTGGCCATGATGATGAGTTTGGGCATAGTGCTGGGGAATGATAATTGCTATGTGACCATAATAAATATCAAGAGTTTTTCTATTGAGAATATTTTAATTTAGAAGTATTATTGCATGACTATCATTTACATCGGTACATCTTGATATATTGTATGTCTTTGGCAATAAATTACTCATTGAATTTATCAATAATTGGCCTTGAATTCACAAACACTATTATGCCGAGCAGTGTTCATTATACCATATTGTATGTTAACAACTTGAAGCCCAGCTCCATGCTATTTTTAATGCCCATAGCAGATTAAAAAAGCAATTACTTTTCACTGCATGGTGCCCAGTCTCATTCATCCTGAAAGACTGAGAACTTACTGTAAGTGCAGTTCATCATGGACCTTCCCCCTAATAGTGGTGTGATGGCACAGAGCAGGGTAGGCCCAAGACATTGTGCAGCCTGGGTCCAAGAATGAGGCCACCCCAAAAAATCACGCCCACCAAAAGTCCCCCACATTCATTATTTGATATCATGATAATTAATACTAAAATAAAAGTTATTAGAAAATCAGATTTACATGTTCTTCCCACTAAACTGAAATGGTATTACATCAATTTCTCTATAGGTCATAGATTAACATATGTACAGTATATCTACATGTGATTAAGAGGAAGCATAAACCCCCTTCGTTCCCAGGCGAAATTTCAGCTTCCGGCACTGCGTCGCTTTAACTGACATTTGCGCGGTGGTGCGACGTGGCTCCCAAACAAAATTGACGTCCTTTTTTCCCCACAAATAGAGCTTTATTTTGGTGGTATTTGATCACCTCTGCGGTTTTTATTTTTTGCTCTATAAACAAAAAAAGAGCGACAATTTAAAAAATATATATATATTTTTTACTTGTTGCTATAATAAATATTCCCATTTCTTTTAAAAAAAACTAATTTTTTTCACAGTTAAGGCCGATACGTATTTTTGTAAAAAAAAAAAAAAATCACAATTAGCGACTGGTTTGCGCAAAAGTTTCAGGGCCAGATTCAGCAACACTTGCGCTGGAGTATTTCGATATGTGCCGCGTAACTGTGATGATGCGCCGTCGTTTCTATGTGCCCGTACCCACCAAACTAGATGCGCCCAATAACGGGTCATTTGCGACCGGCGGAACGTTCCGACGCCAGAGTATCGTCAGCGCTTAATTTCGCTGGGCGCATCAGTTGCGCCTATTGATTTCCCCTGCAAATATGCAAATGAGGGATTTTTCCCAATTCACGAACGGATTAGCACCATACGCTGGCTACATGCGCCGCGCGTATCTCGTCCGTCCGGTGCAAAGTTATTTCTACAAAAGGCTGCTTTATCTTTACTCCAGATGGCCACAGGTCAGCAGGAGAGCAGATACAGCAGCGTTACCGACGATAAGAGCTAGCTGAGCACCCCCACTTGCAGGACAACACCTCTGTGCATGCTTGTCTGTCAAATTTTACAGCCATGGAGGAAGACATCATAGGTCTCCATAGCCGAGATGACGGCTGACAGCTCCTGGCCATTAAAGTTCAGCTTTCTCCTGTGTGTTTGTGGGGAACGGGAGCAGCCATCTCAGAACAAAAGTAACATCACTGCGGGGAGGGGGAGCAGGATATACTTTAGTGCCGGAATGGCGCTTCTACGGGCGCATTTAAACGCCCAACGGAAGGCATTGCGCTGACGTTTCCCGTGAAGTGGTGCCGACGGAAGTTGTGAGCATGCGCACAAAGGGGGCGAGTGGAGCCTCACTCACTGCGCATGCTCCGTGGTTGATGCGCTGAACGTAAGCCTCTGCGCTGGGCTCCGCCCATCATTTACATATGATCACACCCACTTCCCCTTGCGTCGGGTTACGCCAGCGCATTATCGTTACTCTGGCGCAAGTTTACGCGCAACTGCTATGTGAATAACAGTACTTGCGCTGAAAGGGTCGTCAGAGTAACGTAAATGAGAAGCGTTACTCTGGAGCAAAGATGCTCTCATCTACCTGAATATGGCCCATAGTGCCTACAAAATGGGGAACAGAAGTATGATTTTTTTTATTATTATTTTTTTTACTAGTAATGGCGGCGATTTGCGATTTTTATTGCGACTGCGATATTGCGGCGGACATATCGGACACTTTTGACACAAATTTGGGACCATTCACATTTATTGTATAAATGTGACTGTCAGGGAAGGGGTTAACACTAGGGGGTGCGGAAGGGTTTAAATGTGTATCCTGGGTGTCTTCTAACTGTGTGGGGGGAGGGGGGTGACTGGGGGAGGTGACCGATGCTGTGTCCCTATGTACAAGGGACACAGATCGGTCTCCTCTCCTCTGACAGCACGTGGAGCTCTGTGTTTACACACAGAACTCCACGTCCCTGCTGTCATCTGCTCGTGTTCCCGCTGATCACATGTACCCGACGGACATCGTGGCCGCCAGGTACATGCATCGGCTCTTCAGCGAAGCGGCGGGACAGTGTTTACCCGCGGCGCGCCACCCGGTGGCGCGAGCGGGTGATGCACTAGAAATCACGTCCAAAGACATCCACTTGGCGCCTCAGGTCCGCGCTGTTGACGTATTTTGTCAATAGCACAGGTCTGAAGTGGTTAAAAAAAACCTGCAAGAGAAACGGATAATGCTATGCATACTAGCTCATTATGAATGACTTACCTGAGATTGAGGCCCCCAAAGTGCTTCTCATTCCCCTCCTCCGCCGCCATGTCCCCTCTGCTCTTCTCCCTGGTATCGCCGCTCCGGCGCTGTGATAGGCCAGGGCGGCGATGACATCACTCCCATGCATGCGCGCGGGACTGGCATAATCCCGGCATGATCACAATCATAATGCCAGGATGCTCAGTGCATCTGTGCCATTGTCTATGGCGCGCATGCGCCGTAGACATAGGTGCAGTGTTTTCTGCAAATATCTCCTTAACCGTGTAGGTTAAGGAAATATTTATTGCACCTACAGGTAAGCCTTAATCTAGGCTTACCTGTATGTGCAAGTTGTAAGAGTGGGTTTACACCACTTTAATACACTGGGCCATGAGCTCTGAGGAAAAATTTCCTCACTGTCCCTCTCTTACAATGCCACACTTTAACTGTTTGAGGACCAGCCGTTGCAGTTGTACTGCGGCAGGTTGGCTCTCCTGTGTGAATCGCCATCATTGTACATCGGCTGCTTTAGGAGCTCTAAGGGGCGTGCTTGCCACCAGCACAACACTGAAACCAATGTGCGCGGCCGGTGGTGGCGATGTCTGCCGGCCACCCGAGGTTGCTCCAAAGAGGGCCAGAACTGGGATCTGTCAATGTAAACAGACAGATCCCCATTCTGACAGGGGAGGAGAGACCGATGTGCTGTTCCTAGTGATTACGAAAAGCGATTAGGAACAGCGATCTCTCTCCTCCTCCAGTCAGTCCCACAACCCCACAGTTAAAAAACACCTCCCAGGGAACACATTCAACCCCTTGATCTCCCCCTAGTGTTAACCCCTTCCCTGCCAGTGACATTTACACATGCAAGGTTTTTTTGCAAACCCACATTTGTCTGCTGCTGATTTGCATTTGCTAGAGCCAGCTGTCTCAGTATCTCTTCCATGCTGGCCTTAAAAAAAATGCCCAAGCGTCTCCACCAACTGTGAGGGGGTTAGCTCGGCAGCGAGTGTGTGTGACCCCCTGGAAGTGTTCCCTACACAAAATTAGGCACAAAAAAAAACAAAGGTGCGATTTATTTACACTATATACAACGGAAAACATCAGCAAAACAAAAAGAAACATAAAAATAAATACTTGTCAACTTGACCACTTACTACACACGCAGGTTCCCTATCTATCAACTAGGTGCTCCCTGTTTTAGAGGTGTGCCACACAGGCATTGTCTCACCACACAGGACAAGTATCACACTCCCCAGTCTACACAAACACAGAACTGGTTCCAGATAGGAGCACCTCCCTAAGCTGTTTTTTTTTTTATAGAGGTCTTAATGAGCCCACTAACTTCAGCTGGGCTCATTAACTCTTCCCCTGCAGGACTCTCAGCACTTCCTCCTAGTGGTACAAATCTGCATAGAGCCTATTATGTAGCGGTACCCTCTTGAAAACCAGTCCTTGAACTTTTTGTACTTTTATTGAGGGGAATAAACTTGGATGGGAATGGGATATTCATGAAATGCCCAAACTGATTGCAGAATACATGGGACGACTACTTACACCTCCCGTATTTATAAATCCAATCTTCAACTCCAGCACATCACTTACTTGCAGACTATGGCCCGGATTCACAAAGCACTTGCGCCGGCGTAAATCAAGTTATGCCGACGTAAGTGCAAATGTGCGCCTACGTGCACCCTGTGTATTGCTTGCAGTCCTGACACTACTAAATCTATGAGCGTCTCCTCAGTGGGAGCACATGCATTCTAATGGATAGATAGCACATGGAAGGGCAAATGCATGAAAGATAAAACTAGAGAAAATTCCCAGATCATGTCACGTATCGGGTGGTAGAGCCTGATATGCATGGGATGGCCTCTCTTACAGCTCTGACTCCAGGCCCCTAGTAGAGCAGACAGGAGGCGTAAGGGTGCAGAGTCGCACGAGTGCCTGGCAGGATCGCTGATAATGACGTTGGACTGGAACCCCTGAAGAGACTGCGGAGGAACACGGGTACAGGAGAAGACCAGGAGCAGCTGTCAGCAGATAGCAGGAACTGGCTTGATACAGGAACACCAAAGACAGGAGAGCAGATGTTGCTGCAGGTGGGGTGGATGCTCAACAGGACTCCGAAGGGCTGGAGAGATAGCAGGTGCAGACAGTCCAGGTCATACACTGGCGGACAAGTTAGGAACAGAAGCGTAGGTTGGAGCAGAGTCAAGGTACAGGCCGGGTCGTTATTGGGCTGGCAGCGAGATAGCAGAAGGAGCAGGCAGATGCAAAGTCAAACAGACCAGATCGGGTGCAGGCAGAAAGCAGCAGCATCAAGGACAAGCCAGGTCAGATAACAGGAACAGGAATCAGATACTGGGGAACAGAAAACACAAACGCTGTAGAACAGACAGCACCAGAGTTTGGGTACTGACCCAGATTAAATAGCCTGTCTGGCGCCAAGACTGTCACAGGGTGTGTGCCGTGGCACGCGCACATGCACAGGCGCACACACACACACACATGTGCACCAGCAGCGTTCTGGCAGGAGCTGAAGTTACAGGCCGTCTTCCACGCCCACCATCTAGAATGTTGGCATGCCCTTCCTGACAGCTCAACTCACCAACCAAATTAACCTGTCCAGGCCCCAGGATCGCTGATAATGACGTTGGACTGGAACCCCTGAAGAGACTGCGGAGGAACACGGGTACAGGAGAAGACCAGGAGCAGCTGTCAGCAGATAGCAGGAACTGGCTTGATACAGGAACACCAAAGACAGGAGAGCAGATGTTGCTGCAGGTGGGGTGGATGCTCAACAGGACTCCGAAGGGCTGGAGAGATAGCAGGTGCAGACAGTCCAGGTCATACACTGGCGGACAAGTTAGGAACAGAAGCGTAGGTTGGAGCAGAGTCAAGGTACAGGCCGGGTCGTTATTGGGCTGGCAGCGAGATAGCAGAAGGAGCAGGCAGATGCAAAGTCAAACAGACCAGATCGGGTGCAGGCAGAAAGCAGCAGCATCAAGGACAAGCCAGGTCAGATAACAGGAACAGGAATCAGATACTGGGGAACAGAAAACACAAACGCTGTAGAACAGACAGCACCAGAGTTTGGGTACTGACCCAGATTAAATAGCCTGTCTGGCGCCAAGACTGTCACAGGGTGCGTGCCGTGGCACGCGCACATGCACAGGCGCGCGCACACACACACACATGTGCACCAGCAGCGTTCTGGCAGGAGCTGAAGTTACAGGCCGTCTTCCACGCCCACCATCTAGAATGTTGGCATGCCCTTCCTGACAGCTCAACTCACCAACCAAATTAACCTGTCTAAAAGTCTGTGTTAATAACAGGGGTTAGAATGACAGACTTGTTGCTGAGTTGATCTGGGAATTTTCTTTGGTTTTGTCTTTCATACGTTTGCCCTTCCATGTACTTTTTGCTGTGAAGGCCAGTTATAGGTGGGGGCAGGGGCCATCTCTTAGTTACCGGTGTAAGTTTGGTCAGGGGCCCTTTTGGCCACCTTTGCTGCCATTGTGCTATGTTCTGTGTGTCCAGTGTGCTCCTTTTGCCTTTAAGGGGGACTGGGCTACCTCCAGGCCCACCTGCCCCTTATCTATCCATTAGAATGTATGTCCTCCCACTGTGGAGATGCTTATAAATGTAGTAGTGTTAGGACTACAAGCAATACACAGGGTGCTGTGAAGGGGCCTTGCAGCTTATGCATTCATTTACAAATGTGTGCTAAACACATGTTTTTAATGCAGACTGTTAGTTAGGACAGGTTAATTCTTCGAAAAGAGTGTTTGGAAATCATTGCTCTGTTACACTAGCTTGCAAATGCAACAGTACTTCTGTTATGACCTTCATGCGTGTTGCATAAATCTGCCAAAAGGTCTAAGCTGCCCCTTCAAAGCATAGACAGCACTATCACTGCTCCATCAATCGAAGATACCACCTGCTGGAAGGTATTTCAGCATTCTACTGCACATTTATACTGTATGCCAAGAAAAAATAGATAGTATGGCAAACATCTCACAAAATTGCAGTATTTTCAAAATGGTGTACTACAGTACTTCAATTGAAAAATGAGAATGAGAAAGGTCTTTGTTCCCATTGAAAGTCAAGCTGTTCCCTATTATTTTGTGGTTTGTGAAAACAATTTTGCAGCCTGAAAAATTTTACTGTCAAATTTACCTTTTGGTTTTAAGTTTTTATCACATAGCATTATTCAAATGCTTACAAGTGAACAGATGTGTTTTCACTGTACATCTGCAGTATAATTATTCTCAATTTATGTGCTTCCAGAAATTATGAAGCACTTGCTTTGTTGACCAAAATTATTGCTGTGTTTGCCATTAAAAATCCGACCCCTAACACAAACAAGCACCGTCGTCCGTAAAATTAATCTTTATTATCGCGGTGACTTTGCAAACAGCAAATACTGAAGATATTTTACATTTCCCTGGAAGATAAGGCAGTGAACATCAAACTCTATTATCTTACAATTTTTATTGAATTGTTTTTTCATTGCCTTCATCCCAATTTGATTTGTAAGATGAATTGCATAATTCCCATTGTTATTTATGAATCTTTTTCAGGGACCAGATTTGTATCAGCAAAGCGGCCAGAAATCAAGCAGAAGCATTGATAGTAAGCCTGAGATTACATTTTATAGCAGCTTCCTCAAGCCTCCCTGCTATGTGAAATCCTCTGGTCTAAAATAGACCATGTCTGTGTGAGCTTCTGCATTTATTTAAATCTTATCATTCTCTTAGTGCAAGGACAATTAATGTAAATGTGTTTTACATCATGGTGCCATAATTATATTTGGCAGTTATTTCTCAATCCAGTGGGGTGATCCAGAAATCTCCCTTTTACACATTAACATACTTCTTTCTTTTTACTGTCTGTATTGTATTTTTTTATTTAATTTTTTGCAGAGATACAGTTATCACCATGTGGGCCTTGTACACACGATCAGTCCAAACTGATGAAAACGGACTGAAGTTCAGTTTCATCGGATTACAGACTGATGGTCTGATGGTTCATACACACCATCAGTTCAAAAACCGATCGTGTCAGAACGCGGTGACATAAAACACGACGAGCTGAAAAAAAAGAAGTTCATTGCTTCCAAGCATGCGTCGACTTGATTCTGAGCATACGTGGGTTTTGATCCGTTGCTTTTGCGTACTAACCATCGGTTTTGACAGATCGGTAGGCGTCCATCAGTCTGATTTTAAAGCAAGTTTTAAAACTTTGGTCTGAAGGACTACAGACTGATGGGGCATACACACGGTCGGCTTGGACTGATGAAACTTCAGTCCGTTTTCATCAGTTTGGACTGATCGTGTGTACAGGGCCTAAGACACAAAAATGTAATCAGTGGCTTTTGCAGTGGAAGCCATGACATCTAGACCTGCTGCATTTAACAAAAAAAAGCAGCAGGCCATGCAACCTTCACTGGATTACTGTTGATTGCATACCAGCATTGAAAATAATTTTCTTATAACAATAGGAGGAATCATCTATTTGACATACAACCATCAAGTAGATCAGGGGTCTCAAACTGGCGACCTTTCAGCTGTTGCAAAACTACAAGTCCCATCATGCCTCTGCCTGTGGGAGTCATGCTTGTAACTGTCAGCCTTGCAATGCCTCATGGGACTTGTAGTTTTGCAACAGCTGGAGGGCCGCCAGTTTGAGACCCCTGAAGTAAATGGTTATTGCCCTGTCTTTCGGAAGACCCACCTGTATCAAATCAAAGTAACCCTTCTTGGGGGGATCTTGGAAAATCTTTCCTAGTATCCTTCCAGTTCTACTCAGCGATGTCTTTCCTACTGTACTATACTCTAATACTGAAAATTACAAAAATATTAAATTTAAAGCAAAGTTCCGCCCCTCTCCAAAATTAAGGCAGCAGCTACACATACTGTAGCTGCTGACTTTTAATATTAGGACACTTACCTGTCCTGGAATCCAGTGATGTCAGCACTGCAGCTGATGTTTACATCAGCTGTTGGGTGCTGCTGCCGCCATTGCCAGTAAAGGAACCTAGCATTGAAGCCTTGCGGCTTCACAGCCGGGTCCCTACTGCGCATGCGCGAAGCATGCTGCACTCAGCAGCGGGGCCAGTGACAGTTTTTTTTTTTTGAGATTGTTACAAAATAGCCCAGATCACTGTCTTGTGCAGTGGAAATGTAATCCTAGTTTATTAATCATATATATATATATATATATATATATATATATATATATATATATATATATATATATAGCACTTTAACAGCAAATAAACCATAACCACAAGGCATATAGCCTGATTGAAACCATATAGAATTCTCACTGAATGTTCCTGAATTAATACAGTGATTGGTTGGTGGGTAAAGGCACAACTTCTTTGCAGCGGGCTTAAACCCAAATTCGGGTTCGAGACCTATTTTCCTGTAGCTATTGTAAAGATCGGGGGACCAGCTCGATCGCAGGACACAGGCTTTTAAATCAAAACTAAGGTTTATTAAACTGAAATGGCTTTACAGCAGCAAAACAAAATAAATAATCAGTCTCACCGACTTGTAGAGCACAGAACTGCTATCGCAGTTAAACAGCCCTTGCAGATAAAATCTCAAGTAGCAGGCTTCCAGGCAGGACACTGCCAAGTACTTTCACAGCTTTCCACAGCTTTTCCTTGTCCACCATTACCATGCACAATCTCCACTATACTCCTCCACTCTCATCTGCAACCTTCTGTCTGGCTTTAAGCCACATCCTTGGACAGGTGCATTAACCCTTTCCGTTCCCTTAAAAGGACCACAGCCCAAACAGAGGGGAAATATAATGTCCTTCCAGGACCCAGCCATGGCGTCCTGTACATATCCCGCTCCCTGTGCCCCAACACCAAGGCAGTGGAGGCAACAGTGGAGCTCAAACAATGGACTCGGGAGAGGGCATCTGCATTTTGATGCAGTCTCCCGGGCCTATGCTCCACTACAAACTTAAATTCCTGGAGCGCCAGGAACCAACAGGTAATCCTGGCATTAGTCCCTTTACCCTGCCTCATCCATGTTAAAGGGGCATGATCAGAAATCAGCCTAAAATTCCTCTCCAAGAGGAAATATCTGAGGGACTCCAGAGCCCACTTAATGGCCAGACAGACACTCTCTTTCAATTATAGCGTCGTTTTCCTCCGCTGGTGTCAACTTCCTACTGAGGAAGACTACTGTGTGCTCCTCACCATGAACAACCTGGGACAACACAGCTCCCAATCCTACATTGGAAGCATCAGTTTGGGTGTTATCAAGACAGGGTGTTGGCACAGTGCTGACTTGAGCTCCAAAAAAGCCTTATCAGCATCTGCATTCCACTCCACCATGACTGATTTCCGACCCTTAGTCAGATCGGTCAATGGAGCCGCCAATGTGGCAAAGTTGGGTACGAATCTCCTGTAGTATCCCACCATGCCCAGGAATGCACGTACCTGCTTTTTTGTGAGGGGGCGGGGACAATTATTTATAGCCTCTACCTTGCTGACCTGAGGTTTCACCACCCCTCTACCCACGATATAGCCCAGGTATTTCACCTCCTCCATTCCCAAAGCACATTTTTCAGGGTTTATTGTGAACTCCTCCTTCCACAGAGAGTCCAGTACTGCCTGGACTTTGAGCAAGTGTGATTCCCAGTCTCTGCTAAAAACAACTATGTCGTCCAAGTACACTGAGGCATACTCCCGATGAGGTCGTAAAATCCATCCATTGCTCTCTGGAATGTAGCTGGAGCAGTTTCCAGTCCAAAAGGCATTCGTTTGTACTGAAAACTCCCCTCTGGGGTAGAAAAAGCAGTTTTCTCTCTAGCAGCCTTAGTCAACGGGATTTGCCAATACCCCTTGGTAAGGTCTAATGTTGTGATATACCTGGCTGGACCTAGTCGCTCAATAGGTTCATCTACCCAGGGCATGGGGTAGGCATCAAATGGTGAAACCTCATTAAGTTTCCGGAAATCATTGCAGAATCATAGAGTGACGTTTGGCTTTGGTACCAACACAATCAGGCTTGACCACTCACTCTATGATTCTTCAATGATCTCCAGGTCTAGTATCTTCTTCACTTCCTCTGAAACGGGCTTTCTTTGAGCCTCTGGGATGCGGTAGGGACGGAAAAAAACTTTGACTCCAGGTTCTGTGATAATATCATGCTCTATCACACTAGTTATCCCTGGCAAGTCTGAAAACTTTTCTTTATTTCTCTGCAAGAATTCCTTTGCCTGCTGACTTTGGATTTTAAACAGGGTACTTGCTACTTGGACACTCTCCACCCCAATCTGAGGCTCAAGCCTTGCACTAGCCAGGGAGGTCACCGATTCCCTGTCTGTCCAGGGCTTTAACAAATTGACATGATATATCTGATACTGTTTCCTCTTGCCTGGCTGGTGCACTTTATAATTTACCTCTCCCACTTTCTCCACAACTTAAAAGGGACCTTGCCATCTGGCCAAGAATTTACTTTCCACAGTGGGAATGAGCACTGCTACTCGATCCCCCACTTGAAAGTGCCTTATTTTAGCAGCCCTGTTATATACCCGTCGTTGAGCCTCCTGGGCCTTTTGCAAATGCTCTTTTACTAGTGGCATCACGGTTTGGATCCTTTCCTGCATTTGGGAGACATATTGCAGAACACTCTTATGCTGAACAGGTTCACTTTCCCATTCATCTTGAATAAAGTCAAGTAGTCCGCGAGTTCTCTGCCCATATACCAACTCAAAAGGCGAAAACCCTGTGGAGGCCTGGGGCACTTCCCGGATAGCAAATAGGAGAGCGGGTAACAGATAGTCCCGATCTTTCCCATCCCTTTGTACCACTTTCTTGAGCATCGATTTAAGGGTCTTATTAAAGCGTTCCACCGGTACCCTGGTCTGTGCGTATTTCCTTGGGGAAACCCGTCCGTGTAAACAACTCGAATAATTCCCAGGCAATGGCCTTTGAGGATGTATTCCGCAGGGGTAGCGCCTCAGGATATCGGGTGGCATAGTCAAGAATCACCAATATGTAGGAGTGACCTCAAGCTGACTTTACCAAGGGACCCACTATATCCATAGCTATCCTCTCGAACGGGACCTCAATTATGGGCAGAGGGACCAAAGGGCTCTGAAAGTGAGTCACTGGAGCGGTCAACTGACAGGTCGGACAAGAGGTACAGTATCTCTTTACCTCTGCTTTCAGACCTGGCCAGTAAAACCGGTTGGTGATCTGTGGCTCTGTCTTCTCAACTCCCAGGTGTCCCCCTAACACATCATCATGTGCCAGTTCCAGAACCTTTCTTCTATATTGTTGGGATACCAACAATTGTTCTACCACATTTTCTCTCTCCTTGGTAACCCGATACAGCAATTTAATATATATTGCTGGCCACCTCTCATTCGCACCTGGCTCTTGGGGAACCCCATTTACTACTACAACTTGTTCCTGTGCACGGGCCAAAGTGGGGTCCTGCATCTGAGCAGGACCAAACGCCCCCTGGGGAATACCAAAATCTGGCAGGGGTAGAGGCTACTTCCTCATCCTCTTCCCCCAGGATTATCTAAAGTGGGAAAGACTTCTCCCCCTTAGGGTTTTGGTAGGTCTGTGTACCACATATCTTGACATTCTCAACAGTATCAACGCTGCTTTCATCACCATTAACCACATCATGAGCATTTTCCTCATCTGGATCCACATTAAGAACAATTGGCAGTTCAGGGTTATTCCTCTCATCAGCAGGAACAGGGGGGCTAGTTTCTCCCCAGTCTCTGAACCGTTCTCCTTGTTTCCACAGTTTGGTAAACAATGGACAGCTGCTGCACCGCTTCCTTTAAGGCAGTCACCTGAGCCTGGGCTGCTTGCTGGGCTTCTAACTGGGCCACCAACAGGCGAGTATTTTCTTGCTGCAGAGCCAGCGCCTCTTTGTGGTGTTGATTAGCTTCCTCATAGCTTCCTCATGGCTTTCTCAAAGATCTCAATTAGCAGTCTTCCAGGCAGGACACTGCCAAGTGCTTTCACAGCTTTCCAGAGCTTTCACAGCTTTCCACAGATTTTCCTTGTCCACCATTACCGTGCACAATCTCCACTATACTCCTTCACTCTTACCTGCAACTTCCTGTCTGGCTTTAAGCCACATCCTTGGACGGGTGGGTTAACCCTTCCTGTTCCCTTAAAGGGACCACAGCCCAAACAGAGGGGAAATATAACATCCTTCCAGGACCCAGCCACTGCGTCCTGTACACTATACATCACTATTAAACTTTGTATCCGTTAAAAAAAATTCAATATGTGCACATTTTACTCTAACACCCACAATTCAGCATCTAGAACACACTACATCTTTCCCAGCTATTTCTTAGGAGTTTTTAATGTATCTATCCATGTGCCTGATACAATTTAGGGATGAGCTTCAAAATTGAGTCAAACTCACGTTCGACTTGAACATCGTATGTTCGATCGTTCGTCAAATTACGAACGTTTCGGGACAAATTCGAGTGGCGCTTCACGGCCCATAATTCACTGGGAACATCGCAGTGCATTGCTGGCTGATGATTGGCCAAGCATGCACTATGACCCGCATGCTTGGCCAATCACAGCTTGCAAAAAACGAAGAGCCATAATTGGCCAAAGCCAGGGTGGCTTTGGTCAATTATGGCTCAGGGGGTTTAGTACAGGCCCCACACTATAAAAGGCAGCCTGCAGGTCGGCCTTGTGTAGTGTGTTGCGGTGGTTGAGAGAGAGAAGACAGAGAGAGAGAGAGAGAGAGAGAGAGAGAGTCATTTTAGTAGGTAGATAGAGCAGGCAGGCAGGCAGGCAGGCTAGTCAGTTAAAGTTACAGTGTGTAGAGGATATATATGCATCCCAAGTGTCATATATATATTTAATACACTGTATAGTTTAGCTAGATCCGCTCTTCCTAATTGACTGCCAGGCAGGCAGGTGATTGTGCTAGCTGCAGTATTCTTATGGGGTGTACTGCCTGTGTCCTCTGCAGTGTGCACCTAAAGCTACGTGGTGTGTGTACTGCCCGTGTCCTCTGCAGTGTGCACCGAAATCTATGCAGTGTGTGTACTGTCCGTGTCCTCTGCAGTGTGCACCTAAAGCTACGTGGTGTGTGTACTGCCTGTGTCCTCTGCAGTGTGCACCTAAAGCTACGTGGTGTGTGTACTATCTGTGTCTGTGCTATTTTCTTAATGATTTTCATCCATATTGCAGGGACCAGACAATACATTAAAGCCGCAAGCAGTTTTAAATTACTTTTTTCTTATAGTAATCTCATTTTGTGCAGGGACAGTTCTAAACATGTGCCACTTCACAGGCATACTATAGACACCCAGCAGGTACAATATTTAAAGGAATTTTTCATTTTTTTTCACTTTAAGTATCATTAAAATCACTGCTCCAGAAAAAATGACCGTTTTTAAAACTTTTTTTTCCATTGATACATGTTCCCTGGGGCAAGATCCGGGTTCTCAAAGACGTTTTACGACAATGATTTGCATATTAGGCTTTAAAATTAGCACTTTGAGTTCTAACGTTCGAGTCCCATAGACGTCAATTGAGTTCTAAATATTCGCACAAACGGTCGGTCCGTTTGAAGGTTCTGGTGCGAACGGAACGGGGGTGGGGGGGGATGTTCGGCTCATCCCTAATGCAAATATAATATATGTAAAAAAACTCTTGACTTCTACAAGAGGGCTGCAAATCCTGAACATGGCAACTATGGCAAACAAGCAAAATTTGGCCTGAACATGGGTTGGGACCTAATCTACAGCTCATCCATAATCACTGGAACCATTTCAATGTTTTGGGGGGCGCATTACACAGACATTGTCACCCCCCAACCCCCCCGAATGGCACAGTGTCTCTTTAAATCAGCAAGGGCTTTTTTTTTTTTTTCAGAATAGAGTTTATTAACAATTTTTAACAGTTCAGTAACCAATACACATTCCAAAGTATTACATTTATACAATACCTCCACAAAATACAAAGTGGAATAATGTTTTTGTACATAACCAAAGCAGGTTTATAAAACACATTGAATCTGAGATGTCATTAGTCATTATATGTCACAGTGTATGCATCCCTAGATATGGTTTAGGAAGACATTCTCATCATATCTCTTCCCCAGTACTTTACATTAAACTCACTCCAAGGGTAAGGACACACTGAGCGGTTGAGTTCCCACGTTAGGTCAATAGCCTATCAAGAATTAGGTCTAATGGAGCCAAGCCAGGGGTAGCTAGCCAGCAACCCCAGATCTTTTTGAACCGGGTTGGGCTGACTTTATGCTGATATATCAAGCACTCATATGTCAAAGTAATCCTGAATTGGCTAACTATATTTTTAAAGTTGGAGAGGTTTGAAAGATCCAATGTTGCAAGATCAGCTTTCGAGCTTAGAACGGTGCTCTGGACACCGCCTCTTTGACATATTTGTTCATTATAACCTCATCCAGTATACCCAATAAACATGGTTTAGGATCAAGAGAGACAGTTACTTGAAAAGTATTGTTGATAGTGTTTACTATGCCAGTCCAAAAGTGGTGAAACTTTGGGTTCCGCCGAAGGAGATGTATCAGGTCCCCATTAGCTCCCTTACATCTTGCACACAATGGGTCTGGGCTGAGTCCAAGAGCAAACCATTTAAGTGGGGTACGATGAACCTGAAATAATATATATAGCTGGGACAGTCTTTGGGTTACATTTAACCACTTAAGCACCGGACCATTTTGTTGCTAAATGACCGGGCCACTTTTTGAGATTCGGCACTGTTTTCCTTTTAACTGACAATTGCTCGGTCTTGAGACGTGGCTCCCAGACAAAATTGACGGTGCTATACACCTACTGGAACAGGAGAAAATCGAATTGCATTTAATGTGTACATGACATAAATCAAAGTGTGTTTAGTATTTACAAATGTGTTGTATTGTTTAAAAGATGTTCCACCCTTGCCTCTTTCATCATTTTGGAAAGGTATAATAGACCTTATCCAGTCCTGGAGCAATGGAGTGAGTTGTTAGCCCATGGTGCCTCAGTGTAGCTAAGAACTACAACAATTAAAGAAGCGGAATGACAATTCTGTTTTTAACCTTTATAGAATGTTTTAATAGACCAGCTGCTCACCAAAGCAAATCTTCAATTATAAATACAAAAGAAAGAAAATTGTCCCTTACCTGTGTAAAGCTGCTAATTATCAAACAAACAGACTTGTCATCCCTTTCATTGGTTTAATTCATCCTCTTGCAAACAACATTAGCAAGGGCAGAATAAAGCTTTCTTAAGTTTCTGTCAATTTATTTCATGTGTCTAATATTCAAAACATTTTGACTAATCATCATGGACTTTCTAATTAACTTAAAATACTTTCTTTACAATCCAACATTTCTTATGTACATTTTATATATATATATATATGTAGCACTTCCCCCGCAGAAGCTGCTGGTTATATTTTGGGTGGCACGTTACCTCTATGTTCTCGCTGTCTAAGGTAAAAGGAGAGTCCGAAGAATTTCAATGTCCACACAGTGCACTTCTTTTTCTTGGATTTATTTTGCAGAACTTTAGAAAAGAAGGATAAGGGGTGGAAGGGTAGGTAGTTTCAGGTGCATAATCAAAAGTAGAGAAACACTCCTGTTTCCAGCAAACAGTTTTCGTCGCAACTTTAGCCAGAGTGGGTATTGCTCACCTGGATAGGTCCCTTTCACTGGCCTAGCAGCCGGGATGGCACAGAAAGTAAAGTACAGTCTCTGCCAAAGACTTTCCTTTCTTGATGAGACACTTTGATCCGGGATCCTCTGCCACAGGATTCATCACCCGGATCTTTAGCTTTGGTTCTTTAGAACTTTGAGATCCGACAGGCTAAACTGTCGAGCCTCTCGGTGTACGGTGCATCCTTCAATGAAGTTTCCAGGCCTTCTCTCAAGGTACCAGCCTCTTGCATGGCCCTCTCTAGGATAGGTCCTCCCCTGGCTTCCTTCATCAAGTGGCTTCCTCCCGCAGGATGGACAGCACAGGATCACCTTTGCAGTGCAGGCCCCAGCCATACAACTAGGCCCACCAGACAAAGCTGCAGCCCCAGGCCAATGTGGTCCCACGGGATTAGGATTCAGAGCAAGCACCTCAGGCCAGAGGGGCCACGAGGCGCGAACGGACCCCACACCAATGGCGTCTGTCCCTTAAGTACCCCTCCCCAGCATGCACAGCGGGGCAACCACTCCCACTAATTTGTTGCTGAGAGGGACACTCAATATGCCTTGCTGCTGCCACCCTTGGCCTGGGGTGGTAATGACACCCCCAGACGAGCAATGGTGGATACTCTCAACACAGCCATGGCTGAAACAGAGGCTAAATTGCCCTTAATTACTCTGGTCTGAGCCAGATAACAGCTCAGACCCCCACTCAAGGGTGCTATCTATATCTATCTATCTATATTGCTACTTAATAAAAAAAAATCAAAGTGTTAAAGTTGACCCAGTGCAAGATGAATTCCCATCACCGACTCCGATCGTATTGCAGCTTACCAGTTCTTAGATGTACTGGCTGCAATTCTTTGTTTTTTTGTTTTTTTGTTTTTCAGGCTAAGAACATTTTTAACAAATATAGAAATACCTGTTGATCTTACCAGAAAATAAATCAACAATCCTATCTTTCTTCTGTAAACGACTAATCGTATGTAATCTATGTAATGGAAGTGTTGAAAGGAAGACTTTTTAAATTTCAGCTTGAATGACAGCCATGGATTCCTCTACATATGCAGTGGAAGAGTATAGTCACCCAAGGAAGGGAGTACAGTTGTATGTTATTTTCAGGATTTTTATTTATTTATTTTCATGAAAAAATAATAATCCAGCCACCACATGTAGGGAGGACTAGTAAGTCACAATATATTCAATTGCTTGTGGGGCTTAGATAAGGTTTGACAGCAGGTAAATACACCTACTCAGAAATAGGGTCTGTTCAAACCTTTGTGCTGTAGGAACATGCAACTTAGAGTGTGCATTATTTCCCATTAAGCCCCCAGGTCACTTTGTATTATAATGCACAACAATGCCTTGTAATGCACTACTATAATTGCCTGTCAACAGTTTTTTGTGTATTTTAGGGAAATTAAGTGAAGTAAAATAATGCATGTGACAATGCTTTGTGTCAAGGAACCGCAATGGTATTAACTTAGTCTTAATTTTTTTTTTAGTAATAAACATAAAGACAGTGTACAAAACCACATATAAACAAAATTGTGGCCAAATGTAAATGCAAGACTGTATAAATCAATCCTGAAAATGTACTTTAAATACCATAGTGCATGGTACGACCAAATATTAGCCTAAAAGGAATAAAAAAAAATATTTATGGCAAAATATGTAAAAGGAATTAAAGTCCACACCCAGTGTCCACAAAAAGCCCATGGGGTTAAAGAAGCATGAAGCAAGTTATGATGAAACTTGTGTGTTTACTAACGTTTGGTGCTCCCACCTTCACAGACCACCAATTGTGCCAGGTTCTTACCAGAAATATATGATCTCTATATTGTAAAGAGATCTCATGTGCTTTTAAAAAGGATTGAACCCCACAGGACACACTCTTTGCTTCCACCCGTTTCTTTTTCTGTAATCAAACCAGCCTTCTAGAATGCACACCTCACCTCGGGCATAATAGGAAGGACATCAAACCAACATAGGGTAATTGTAATGGTCAGGGAATAACGCCGTTCACAACATTCCATTCCACCAACCTACGACAGCTTATCGACACTCCACAATCCAGCAGACGAACATGGCCCATACAGATTCCCTAGAAATGAGACACAACTCTGTTCTCTGGTTCAACGAATAGATGCTTTAATGGGAAAATCAGGCTTGTATATACAGTCAGTAACAATGACTCCATTCCACCCACAACATCATACAATGGGTACTAACGAGCCCCCCTCAATGCACATCTTTTAAGATCGACACCTGCTTATACAATACACATTCCTTTAGTCAGACATTCTGACTCCAATTCTAATTAACTACAGCTGGCAAGTCAGACATTTGACTTTTAGACTGTGCTAATTCACAACACACATTATCATCAATAGAACTTTCACACAAAACAGTGTTAATTAGCATCACACAATGAAAATGTCTTTAGAAGCCAGACTGTCTACCAAGCTCCAATCCACATCACCACAGTAGCAGACGTAATTAGCACAATAGACAATAGAATGCAATCACAGCAAGCTTTATCGTACACTACAGCCTGGTAGCTGGAGGTGATGACATCTTTCAAGTAACATCTTTCAATTAACCTGTTGAGTTCAGAATCAACAACCAGTAATAGTTCAATATATTCTGAATATATTGTGGATTATCATTACTGTCCCATCTCATGCAATCCAAGATATCAGTTCTCAGTCATCCTATGCTCCTAGTGGACATAGGATGACCCTAGACACAAGAGTCATTGGTGAAGCTGAAACAGGAGTACCCCACACCCTTCAAGAGCCTATGGGTCCCCCGGGCCATACCTTTACAGTAATATTACTAAAAATCTGTTTTATTTAAAAAAAAAGTACTCACAAATGACAGAAGTTAACAGTTAACCACTTCAGCCCCAGAAGGGTTTACCCCCTTAATGATCAGGCCATTTTTGCAATACAGCACTGATTAATTTAACTGACAATTTTTGTGAGATTCTCTACCCAAATACAATTTATGTTCTTTTTTTCCCCACAAATAGAGCTTTATTTGGTGGTATTTGATCATTTTTTTGCTCTATAAACAGAAAAATAGTGACACAAAAGTACTTTCTGCTATAATACACATTTAAAAAAATGAAAAAAACAAAACAAATGTATTCATTAATTTAGGCCAGTATGTATTCTGCTACATATTTTTTATACAAAAACTCCAATAAGCCTAAATTAATTGGTTTGCAAGTTATGCAATCTAAAAAATATGGTATAGATTTATGGCATTTTTTTACAAGAAATGGTAGTGATTAGCAATTTATAGTGGGACTGCGACATTTCGGCGGAGAAATCAAATACCTAACTGACACTTTTTTTGAGAACCAGTGACATTATTACAGTGATCAGTGCTAAAATATGCACTGTTACTGACACTGGCAGGGAAATGGTTAACATCAGGGGCAATCAAAGGGTTAAGTGTGTCCCTAGGGCAGTGATGGCGAATCTTGGCACCCCGGATGTTTTGGAACTACATTTCCCATGATGCTTAACTACACTGCAGAGTGGATGAGCAACATGAGAAATGGAGTTTCAAAACATCTGGGGTGCCAAGGTTCACCATCACTGCCTTAGGGGGTGCTTTCTCACTGTGTGTGGGATTGTCTGACTGGATGAAGACAGAGATCTGTGTTCCTGCTTAGCAGGAACACAAGATCTCCATCTTGTTCCCTGACAGAACGGCGATTTGCTTTGTTTACATAGGCAGATCCTCACTCTGCCTCTCTAAGGAGCAATCATAGTTGGCTGACAGACATTGGGTCTGCCCGACCCACTAATTGGCTCCCCCTCTGTCCAATCGGCATGCCCCCCCAGTGTCTATTGCATTAAAAGAAATACAGCTACATCGTTTTGTGAAATAGAGCTGTGTCCATATAATTTTTTTGATCACTGCCACCTCTGATACATTGCCTGAAAAAACATAGTATTAGCAAGATCAGGCCCGATTTCTGATAACACTAGCAGTTCATTTATTTCTAATGTGTAAGCACTCCCAGGTTGCTAGCCAGGAGCTATTTTTCCCATAGTCGCCACTAGGTACCTGTAAAGTTAGTGTCCAAAATGTCCAGAAAGGGTATACTAGTAAGGAGGCATACGGGAGTCTGAGAATGACAGAGCAAAGCATTAGCAAAGGGGAGGCCTCACAGTCAGAATTAGGTTCAGAATATGAATCTGTAGAAATCAGTGGTGCCTGCTAAATTCAGATGTACCCGACCCCATGTTACTGAAGTGCAGGGAACACAATTATACTCATATACAGCAATGCGCAAATACTAGTGCTGCACTACTTCTTGGTGATCTGGCAAGCGCAGTACATCTTGGCATTTTAAACAGCAGCATTGCAGTATTTCATGTTGAAGTGGCGTGCACCAACAGTGAAGTACAAGCTGGTGAGTTAGCTAGCACTAGTGGCGTAATAAAAACCACAACCACCAAGAATTTTTTTTTGAATCTAAACAACTTTTATTGAGCATAAGGTAAAAACAGGAGAACAGTCGGGTAAGAAGTGCAACATGCACTACAGGTACAAGTTAATCCTTTTGACATTTACAAGAGTACAACGTGAGTAAAATTGGGGAGGTAGTAACAGTGGGGGACACTACTGGTGTGGCATAAGCTATGGGGCACCAAACAACTGCGCGGGGAGTAGGGGGATGTTATAGGGGGAGTAGGCAGACAGCGGGTGGGGGCTCCATCTAGTCCGCTTCAGTGCAGGTGGAGGAGTCCCTCAGCCACCTGTCCCAGATTTTGTTGTATTTCTGCGGGCAGCCTCTGTTGGCATATAACATTTTTTTATAGGGGAGAGCAACATTGACAGCCCTTATCCACTGTTGTAGTGAGGGCGGGGCTCCCCTCATCCAGCGTCTGGCAATTTGCATCCGAGCAAGAAATAATGTTTCCTGTAGATATTTTTCTTCTTCAGGGAGGGAGAGAAGTCCCAGTATGCACTGGCGGGGGCAGAGGGACACAGGGGAGCCTATCCGGTCATGGAGGAACCGGACCACCTGGGTCCAGAACCCCTGTATAGGAGGACAGGTCCAGAGTAGGTGGAAGAAGGAGGCGTTGGGGTGGCCACAGCCAGGACAGTTGGGATCTTGGTCCCTTCTAAATTTGGAGATGCGGTGAGGTGTTAGATATGACCTATGTAGGATGAACAGGTGGGTGAGGCGGTCGGATAATTTAGGGGAGACCACCTTGCAGTTAGCAAGGGCCTCACTCCAGTCCGCATCGGACACTGTGCCAATGTCAGGTTCCCAACTGTCTTTTAGGCGGTATGAAGTGGCTGTCGTAGAGGGCTGCAGAAGGTAGTGGTAGATTTGGGAGATTAGTTTCTGGTGGTCGGTCCCGGTCACAATGTCAACCAGGAGGGGAATCTCGAGGGCCGGTATGGGACTGGCAAATTGTGAGTTGAGAGCATGTCGGAGTTGAAAAAAGTGAAAAAGCATATGATTAGGTAGTGCAAATTTATCTTTAAGGGCTTGAAATGACGTAACCGATCCCCGGGTCACCACCTGTGACAGATAGATGACACCATTGTTGATCCACAGGCCGCGGTCGGGGACAGAGACAAATTCGGGTAGGAGAGGGTTGTCCCAAAGGGGGGTGTGGGAGTGGGGGGAGGGGGCCACGCCGATACGCAGGGCCAGCTGCCACACCTTGCAGTGGTGGAAGAGCATATGGCCGGTGACGTCAGTACGAGATGGGGCCCGTGGTCCGCAAAATAAAAGTTGAAAGGGGTGGAACAGAGGGCCCGGGACGTGTGAACAGACCAGGGCAGAGTAGCGGTCCTTGTCGGAATGGTTGTAATGAAAAAAATGGGAGAGCTGGGAGGCTATGTAGTAGAAAAGCAGGTCCGGGAGTGCAGCGCCGCCCAAGTCGGCCGGGCACTTCAGGACCCGCCAGGACAGTTTATGGCGAGACGGGCCCCAAACAAATGTGTTGAGGATGGCCTCAAGGGCCCTCAGAGTGCATTGGGGGAGTAATTACGAGGAGGACTGGATCACGTACTGGATCAGTCAGTTAGACAGTCAGTCAGGCAGCGGAGTAGCAGCAGGAGCCCCCATCGGCACTCGCTCCTATGAGTAGGAGCGTGCTGCTTTAGCTCCAGGCAGGCTTAGGCAGCAGGCTAGCAGGCAGGGTCTCCCCAGTCCAGCCCAGCTCAGCCCAGCCTCAGCCCCCATCTTGGCCTGGACCCCCTCCAGCCTTCACTTCTGCAGACTTTTTCCTCCCCTTCTTTGGACACCATCTGACAGGCAAAATCTGCCTGCCCCCCTGGGATCAAGAGCGGCCGTCCTTTTCAGGACAAGCCGCAGCCTCTTTCGGACCCAGGACCACCGGCCCGCCGACAGCCCCGCCATTTCGGGTGCTTCTTCTTAGACAACCGCGCCAGCTTGACGGGAATCGCGGGCGCCGCGATCTAGGAAAGACCGCGGGCTCACTTGCGGCCTAAACGCTGCGCCGCTTCCCACACGCTGCCAACTCTGCTTAATAGGCCACCCATCCCCACCAGCCTCCGCTACCCTCGGGCGCTGTTTCTTCCCTCCGCGCCGGTCGCTGGGGATTCGCGGCAGCCGCGACTCAGGAAAGGCCGCGGCTTCATCCGCGGCCTAGCGGCGCGCCGCTCTCCACCCCCAACGATCGGCACCTATTGCTCTAATCGGGCCAGAAAGCCCCCCTACCCCAGTAGAGCCCCCCGATCATTCTTCGCAGCCCCCCAGGCGGCACAGACAGTGGTCCACTTAGTCTGGTACCCCCCCAGCCTGGATCCTTGCTGCCAGGTCGGCGGCCATCTTGCTCCACCCAGCCCTATCTTCCCCCTCTCAAATTCATTTAAAACTTGATCCAGGGCTTAACCCGATCGCCTCTTCAGGGGTCAGGAAGGAATTTTTTTCCCTACCACAGCATATTGGCGCAGCGTGGTCAGGGTTTTTTTGCCTTCCTCTGGACCAGGCTGGGATCAGAGGATTCAGTTATCCTTGTGAATCCACCCCCCCCCCCCACCCCTTTTGTCCACGGCGGCCATGGTCAATCGGCAATACTCGGCGGAGAACATTTGGGATCTGGATCGATTTGCCGCAATTCTGCGAGCCGCCACCAAAAAAGCCCTTAGAAACCTGCGACTTTTGAGGATCGATCGACGATCGACTACCAAGGGTCACAGCCATTTACCCCAGGCTAAGCACATATCATGTGCTTTGATCAACACCAGATCGGCAGTAAAACACCGATTAGAAATCCATGATTTCTTATTGCAACATGACTTAGACTGCCTCTTTATTACAGAGAGCTGGCTCACAGCCGACTGTAACACCATTCTAGGAGAATTGGTGCCAGAAAACTACCGTATTATAACGGAAAACAGAATAGGGCAAAGAGGAGGAGGACTGGCGGTGATCCATAAGACGTGTCTTGCGATCACAAAACCAAGCCTCCTAAACCCTCTTCCATTCATGGAAACCCTTACTCTTCAACTGCAAGTAAACGGCCAGGAGACCGTCCGGATTCTACTCTGCTATAGGCCACCCGGCCCAAAATCGCAGCTTCTCCCATCATTGACGGACTTTGTCTCCACTTATACCCTGAACAGCAAACACCTTTTGCTGCTCGGGGACTTCAATCTCTGGGCCAACTCCCCGCAAGACCCCATTGCCGACGCCTGCATCGACCACCTGGATGGATTAGGGCTTCAGCAACTAGTATGTGGGCCCACACATGCTTCAGGTCATACGCTCGATCTTATTTTCAGACAAAATCTGGAAATTAAAATCTTGGAAAATGAACCATTGCCATGGACAGATCACCATGCAATTAAATTCATTATTTCCGAATTCCCCCCCTTAACAAAAACATCAAATCCAGTGACAACACACTGGACTAGATGTCAGAAGAAGCTCCACTCGGAACTCTTCATAAACACAATTCAGCCGCACCAAACAGCGGAAGAAACACTGGAGGCCATAAACACAGCACTATTGCAGTCAGCTGACTTGATAGCGCCGCAACGAAAGACCCAGATCAGGAAAAATAACTCCGGCTGGTTCAACAACCAGCTGGCGTTACTGAAGCAAGAGCGTAGAAGGGCAGAAGCAGCCTGGAAAAGAAGCTCTTCAGATGAGAACCTCTCGATCTACAAGGCAATAACCAGAAAATACTACAAGCAAATCTTCGAAGCCAAGAAAAACTATTTTTCAGAGGCTATCAACGGTGCCCTAAACCGCCCCCCGCGAACTCTTTAAGCTGGTCACTCAGACCATGAATCCAGGATGTCTCGAAGCCCCCAACTTGGATACACAAGAATTGTGCGATGAGTTATCGGATTACTTCATTAACAAAATTGAAGCAATCCGGCAAAGCATTCAGCAAAACAATTGCTCTCCCAGCCTCCCCCGTAGCTATTTACACAGCACCAGCAGTAATTCACCACAGTTAGGTGAGTTCACGCTGGAACCCATCTCCATTCAGACCACTAAAAATATCATCGGCACTCTGCGCAACAGCACTGCGCCAAATTATATTATCCCCACTAAACTGCTGAAGGAATGCGCCGACATCTTGGCACCTCCTGTCACGCAGCTTATCAACCAATCCTTCAGGGAGGGCATAATTCCCTCCCAGCTGAAGGAGGGCTTCATTCAACCCATCTTGAAGAAAGCCACCCTGGATCCTAAGGATCCACTCAACTGGCGCCCCATAACAGGCCTAAATGTTCTCTCCAAGGTAATGGAGAAAGCAGTGGTACAGCAGCTGCAACAGCATCTAGATACCCACAACTTACTCGACCCATTTCAATCAGGATTCCGTCTCGGACACGGGACGGAAACAGCATTGCTTAAGATATGGGACGACGTTCGAGGCCGCAGACGAAGGAGAATCTTCTCTTCTGGTTCTGCTGGACCTAAGCGCAGCCTTTGATACAGTAGATCACAAGCTGTTATTGACTCGACTGGCCACAGTAGCCAAAGTCGCAGAAAGCGATCTATCTTGGTTCTCCTCTTTTTTGGAGAACCGATCGCAAATAGTGAAGCTAGGACCCTTCACTTCTGAACAACGCACATTATCGTGCGGGGTCCCTCAAGGATCTCCCCTATCGCCAATGTTATTCAACATCTATGTGCGTCCTCTTTTTGAAATCATCAGCAGCCAAAAACTGCTTTATCATTCATATGCAGACGACACGCAACTGTACTTCCGCATTTGCAATAAAAAGGATCACCACCTCAGTCTAGAGACCTGTCTCTCTTTGATAGAGGACTGGATGACAAAGAGTTATCTTAAACTCAACGGAGCGAAAACAGAACTTCTTCTGTTTCACGCCAAACGCAGGAATCAATCGGCAACAACCTGGATCCCCCCGCCCATTCTGGGCAAAATCATCACCCCCAGCGCCAAAGTCAAAAGTCTTGGGGTCATCTTTGACTCTGACATGACAATGAACGCACAAATAGGGTCAGTAGTCAGCGGATCTCACCATCTGCTGCGCCTACTACGCAGACTCACGCCTTTCATTCCCAAGAAAGACATAGCGGTCGTGGTGGGAGCGATTGTAAACTCCAGACTGGACTATGCAAATGCCCTTTACCTCGGACTCCCCAAGTACCAAATCGCTCGTCTTCAAGTCGTTCAAAATACGGCCGCCAGACTTGTGACTGGGAAAAAACCCTAGGAATCAATCTCACCCTCACTGAGATCCCTGCACTGGCTACCAGTTAAAGACAGAATCACCTTTAAAGCTCTCTGTCTAACGCATAGATGTATCCATGGGAATGCTCCCCATTATCTATGCGAAAAATTAAAAGTTCACAATCCCAATCGTATTCTACGATCCACCAATCAAAATCGGCTTCAGATACCGAAAGCCAGATACAAGTCCAAAGGAGACAGGAGATTCGCTGTCCAAGATCCCAGACTATGGAACGCCTTACCAGCCTGCATTCGGCTGGAGAAGAACTACTTAGTCTTCAGGAGAAAGATTAAGACTCATCTCTTTTGATCTCAAAGGAGACAGGAACAACAAGCGCCCAGAGGCGATTTACTTCGCATGTGCTGCGCTATATAAGTTTTTCATTCATTCATTCATACAGGGGGGCGTGCCAGAAAACGTAAAGCAGCTTAGGGAGAAGAATCATCTTTACCAGATTGATCCGACCCATTACTCCGAGGGGGAGAGGAGACCAGACCTGCGTTTTCTGTTTCAAGAGTGCAAATAAAGGCTCGACATTAAGGGGAGCATAGTCAAAAAGGGAGTTGGAGACAGTGACGCCGAGATATTTAATAGTGCTAGCTCTCACGAGGGGAAGTTGGGCCTGGTCCATGGAGGGGGCACCCGAGTCTAGGGGAAGGATGTGGGATTTGGTCCAGTTTATCCGGAGCCCCGAGTATTTCCTGAAGTCAGTGATAACTTGGAGGGCCGTCCGGAGTGAGGGTCCCGGGTCCGCAAGGTAGAGGAGCATGTCGTCAGCTGACCGAGGCGGAGGCCTACAATGCCGGGGTGGGTCCGAAGGGCCATGGCCAAGGGCTCCACAGCCAGGGCATAGAGCAGGGGTGAGACGGGGCAGCCCTGGCGTGTGCCACGGGAGAGGGGAAAGGGGGATGAGATCCTACCGTTAACCCGAATGCGCGCCGAGGGAGATTGATAAAGGAGTTGGAGCCATTTGACATAATTGGGGCCGAATCCGAATCTGCAAAGACATTCCCACAGGTAGTATCATTCGACGGAGTTGAATGCTTTAGCGGTGTCCAGGCTAACCACCACTCTGGTGCCCACGTTTTCGTGTTGCGCCTGAAGGTTCATGTGTAAGCGTCTGAGGTTGAAGGCAGTGTTTTTGCCTGGCATAAATCCGGACTGGTCCGGGTGTATGAGGCTGAGGATAACCTTGTTGAGGCGCAGGGCTAGGATCTTGGCCAGGATTTTGATGTCAAGTTGGAGAAGGGAAATAGGTCTGTAGGATTCAGGGAATAGTGGGTCTTTACCTGGTTTGGGAATAAGAACTATGAGGGCCTCGCCCATAGACGGTGGGAGGGAGCCTGTGGTAAATATGTGTGTGTATAGTTGGCAAAGACGTGGGATGAGAGTGTCACCGAAGTGTTTGTAGAATTCAAGGGGAAGACCATCAGAACCGGGTGTCTTAGATGTGGGAAGCGAGGCCAGGGCCTCTGCGACGCATTCTTCTGTAATGGGTAGTTCCAGCTGGGCCACCTGGGGAGGCGTAAGTGTAGGGGAGTCAATGTCACGGAGGAAGGCCGATAGTTCGTCAGGGGTATGTTGGGCCGTGGAGGAGTAAAGATCGGAGTAGAAGGATCTGAACTCCGTGGCCACTTGAAGGGAAACCACCACCGGGGGCTTGTGTTCAAGGTGGGCGAGATAGGCGAGGAGTCTACCAGCGCGTTCACCAAATTCATAGATGCGCTGCTTACTAAAGAAGATGCCCTTCTTGGCTTTTTCGAAGTGCAATTGGTCAGTGAGTCTGGTCTGTACCCGGACGCGGGCAGCATTGGCTGCTGTGGGGCTGTCCCGAAAGGTTTGTTCCAGGGAGTCAAGGCACTCCTCTGCCTGGCAGAGCAGTGCCTTGGAGGTGGCCTTGTGTCTGTTAATGCGGGTGGACATGATCAGGCGAGCGTGCGACTTAAAGGTCTCCCATACGGAGCCAAACGAAGCAGAGCCAATATTTGTGCGGAAGAAGTGATCCCACTCAAGTCGGACCAAGTCCAAATCGGGCAGGATGTTGAGCCAGAATGGGTTTAGTGTCCAAAGTCTGACTGTGGGGGGGGGGTCGGGAGCCGTAGCCTGATCCAGCAAGGGGAGTGATCAGAGAGCACTCTAGTGCCAATTTCTGCTTCGAGGAGGTGGGGGAGGAGGGAGGGGGTAAGAAGTATTAGGTCTATGCGGGACATCGCGGAGCATGAAGGGGTGAAGCAGGAAAAGTGTGTCTGCGTTGGGTGTGCGTGATGCCAGGTATCTGTAAGGGTGAATTCAAGGAGGAATTTCCCGAATCTGGTGATGTCAGGCGCTGGAGGGAAGGAATAGGTAGGACTCAGTCTATCAAGCCTGGGGGAGATCACCATGTTAAAGTCACCGGCCCAGATGGCCGGCACCAGGGGATGTTGGGTCATAAAGGCCACTCCATCTCTCAGTACCTCGAACTGAAAGGGGGGGGTGTAGAAGGCAAGGAGGACGATTTCAAGGCCCCCCACAGTTGCATGTAAAAACAATGATCTACCCTGGGGGTCCGACTGCAGGCAGTGTAGGCAAAATTGCACTGTCTTGGCTACAAGTATTGCAACACCTCGGGAGTTAGAGGTGTGTGGGGCTTGATATAACCAGCCCACCCAGGGCTTTTTAAGGCACATCTGATTTTGTCCTGTCAGGTGGGTCTCCACAAGGATGGAAATGTCTGCACGGAGAGATTTAAGCTGGGAGAGAACAGCAGTACGCTTGGCCCTCTCCCCGAGACCGCGGACGTTCCACGTCAAAATCTTAAGGGAGGCCATGTTGAGGCGGGGGGGGTATAGTGAGCAGTCGGCCCCGGCTTAAGGTACATGTCAAAATGGAGTAGTAAAAAAGTTTGAAAAATAAAATAAAACATATGTACATAGGGGCAGGAGCCCAACAGTCTGCATAAGCTCTGGACCAGCATTGCAGGTAAAATACACTGTCGTTCACCAAGCAAGGGTGGGCAGAGGCTGGCCAGGGAAACAAGGTGTGAAAAACAGTCTCGGTGGATGGCGCAGATCCCATGCTACCATCGTAGGTCGGGGGGCGACCAAAAAACTGAAGAGCGCACAACAGTGCTGCGGGGGCAACCAGGCACAGTGGATGCTGGCGCAGGTGAGCCGCCCGAGGCACATATAATCAGGGGGGAAGAGGGGGGACATCAAGCAAGGGGGGGATCGCCACCTCTCAGTGTGGTCCAGGGGCACGGCAAGACAACCGGAGGGGTCGGGCGTGGAGAGTAATGTACAGGGGGCAAAGGCAGCAGGGGACAACTCACGGTTCCGTATGGGGGTCCAGGCGGATATGATGTCCTCTGGGCGAGTGTCCACAGCCGCAACAGCAAGACGAATGCGGCGGGAGGCAGTACAGGGGTCCAGGCTGCACCATGGCACAAAGGGGGCATCATTACTGCATCATGAAGGGGTATAGGCGTGCAGGGTGCCTGCAATGCAGGAGGTCACGGTAGGGAGGGGGAGGCGGCGAGCAAGTAGGCGAGGGTCGAGGACAGGGCCTAGTCAGCCGCACCAAGATGTTCCAGCCAGGACAGGACAGCTTGCGGATCTTCAAAAAACTGGGCCTTGCCGTCACACACCACTCAGAGACGTGCAGGGAAGAGCATCGCGTAGGGAAGATGGCGGGCGCGAAGCTGCCTCTTAACCTCGACGAAGCGTGCCTGCTTCTTCTGGACCTCGGCCGAGAAGTCCGGGAACACTGCTACATGCACATTGCCGATGGGGATGTTACCTCGTTCGCGGGTGAGTCGGAGGATCGCATCTCGGTCCCGGTAGTTAAGGAATTTTGCGATGAGAGTGCGCGACGGGGCTCCAGAGGGAGGGGATTTTGCTGCAAGGCGGTGGGCGCGCTCCACCACGAATGTTGAGGAGAAGGCCTCTCTGCCCAACGACTTGACCAGCAGGTTCTCGAGGTAAGTAGGGGGGTCGGGGCCCATCGCCCTCTCAGGGATCCCCACGAAGCGCAAATTACATCTCCTGAGACAGTTCTCCATGTCGTCCTGCTTGGAGAGGACGGCGTTCAGCTGGTATTGTAACTGCTCCGTGGTTACTTGGAGGGGGTGCAGGCCGTCTTCAACATGGTCGATCGTGCGCTCTGTCTCTGTCACCCGGTCACGTAGCTTCTGGACATCGTGGCGGATCAGGGAGATATCGACTTTCACCTCCTCGATCCGGGCTGTAAGGGTGGACTGGCAAAGGGCAATCGCTTCCAGCACCTTAGCTGTATCTCCTGAGGCCGGAGCCTCGGCCCCATCTTCCTCCTCCATGTCGGCCCCGTCGTGGCGGAATTGGGCCAGTTTGGCTACAGCCCTGGACCTTTTAAAAGGAGACATGGGGTCTGCAGGTGGCTAGGGTGTCCGAGGTTCAACTGGTGTCCGAAGTCAGGGAAGAAATTCCCCAGGATCTTTCAGAAAGGATTTGCCTCGAGCGGAGCACTCACTCTGCACGTCCTGCTACATGCGGCTCCAGACCACGCCCCCCAACCACCAAGAATTTAAGCACAAGCTCGTACAGCCCATAGTCGCTTTCCAGTGGTGCTATACAATATGTTTGTTATTTAGAACGCTGCTGGAAGAACTGGATGCTACCTAAAATTTCAGGAAGCAATCGCCCCACCCCTTTTGTTTACAGAACGCTCTGTGGCCCAAAGCTTAAATCCAGATGTAGTTAGCTGGCTGCATGAGAGGCATTTTCCAGATGTCCAAACCTACCCCAAAACAAAGGTCTCCCCAAAAAAGACGATGTGCCTGTGGTAAACCCAGAATATGGAGTGACACCCATTTTTTGTCCCTTCTGTCCAGACCAACCTGGCCTCAGCATCAAGGTACGCTTTTGTTGCTACCACATTGCTAGCATGGCACAAGAAGGGTCTCTAAAGATGTTAAACTATTAAATAGATACTCCTGCGCTATTACTGAAAAATGGTGGAAAAAAAAAACTGCTGCTATAAACACTGATAGGTGAATCCATGACCAATGATATGTAAATAAATTATGAGTGGTGCTGCACTGTTATAGAACTGTAAAGTGTAACCAATATGACAAAAAATGTGCGCCAATCACACACAATGAAATAAATGATGAAACTAAATCGGATGACAGTGTAGATAAAAGTGCAAACAGATAACCCAAATCCTTTGGCTTTGCAAACTCCTCACAGAGGTATGTCTAAAAACAATCTCCGTAAAAAAGAGAATTCAAACATAACATGCAAATTGGTGCTCAAATTGATAAAATGCCATGGCTGATGCATAGATACAAACTTGAAGTAACATTTAAGATGAGTGAAAATGTGAAAACAATGAATAGGTTGCTAAAAAAGATTTTCGTAATGTGAAAGGGTGAAATATAAGCGCTAGAATCTTTCACCATGCAAATGAGAAAAGTGCAGCAGGTGTCTCTTTTTTTCATCCAGTGACACCTCTGTGCAAGACCGCCTCTCAGCTTACTGCTGTAAGGTGACAGCATTGGTGAATGAGTATTCCAATATCCTCTATGGGTCCTCCAATGGATGCCTGATGGCTCTCAGGTATTGGTAATTCCAACTACCTTCAGGGGTCCTTCTCTCCTTGCCCCAGTGGTTAATGCTTTATGGTGGATGGTGGCTCCTCTAATAGTATAGAAGTCCTCTCACGCTTGTCAGTTGGAGGTGAGAGGAAAGAAGGTGAATGCCCAAATAGTGTAGTAATGTTTAAAAATATTTTAATAAAAGATTCATCAGGGCCCTGATGAAGTCATGTGGTTGTGATATACGCGTCAGGATTAACAGGCACACCGGGGACGCGGGAGTACGAGTTAGCTGCTCATGGATTATATGCAGTATTTTCATTTTGCCAAATTTGAATGTTTTTATTGTTAGCTTTTATTAAAAGATTTTTTGCATGGTGAAAGATCCCAGCACTTTCATTTCACGTTCCACATTAATAATTAAATATTTTTTTCGAAACTTATTAGCTGTTTTCACGTTTTCTCTCATATTAAATGTTACTTCACGTTTGTATCTATGTATCAGCCACGGCATTTTATCAATACGAGCACTGATTGAATATTTGCATGTTATGCTTGAATTCTCTTTGTTACTGAGATTGTTTTTACACATATCTCTGTGAGGAGTTTGCAAATCTGAAGGATCTATTTGCACTTTTATCTACACTGTCATCTGATTTAGTTTCAAAATGTATTTCATTGTGTGTGATTGGAGCATATTCTTTGTCATATTGGTTACACTTTACAGTTCTATAACAGTGCAGCGTCACTCTAAAGATGTTAGCTGGTCAGGAAATTGTCTATGACATATTAAGAGATCCTAACATTAAATTCTGGATGGGTTACATAGTTAGTCAGGTTAAAATAAGACATGTCCATCCATTTCAACCATAAAAAAAAAAATCATACAATCCCATATACCCAATGCTATACCCACAGTTGATCCAGAGGAAGGCAAAACAAATAAAAAATAGCAGAGCATGCTCAAATTTGCAGGGGAAACATTTCCTTCCTGATCCCCGAGAGGTAATCAGATTTTCCCTGGGTCAACTTTACCTATAAATGTCAGTACCCAGTTATATTATGTACATTTAGGAAAGTATCCAGACCTTTCTTAAAGCAATCTACTGAGCTGGCCACAACTAACTCTGGAGGGAATCTATTCCACATTTTCACAGCTCTTACTGTGAAGAAACCTTTCCCTATTTGTAGGTGAAATCTCTTTTCCTCTAGACGTAAAGAGTGTCCTCGGTGTTGACCTTAAAGTAAATAACTCAACACCAAGTTCACTATAGGAACCCCTTATCAATTTGTACATGTTGATCATATCCCCCTTATTCTCCTCTTCTCAAGAGTGAATAAATTCAGTTCCTCTAATCTTTCCTCATAGCTTAGCTCCTTTATGCCTCTTATCAATTTGGTTGCCCTTCTCTGCACTTTCTCCAGTTCCCCGATATCCTTTTTGAGAACGGGTTATTGTTCTGAAAAGTTAACTTACTAAAAAAAGTAAAAACAAAAAACACATTTTTTTTAGACGTCATAAAATGCCAGGACGGTTCAAATGCCCCCAAGACACCCCAGAGCACAGTTTACTACTTCTCCAGAGTATGGAGATACCACATGTGTTAGAGTCCAAACACGTAAGCCAGTCGGATTGAAGCGCAAAGCCGTCTTTTCATGGTTTGAGGATTCAAACTAGTGAAAAAACGCGCGTAATTAGAAAGTACTCCAGTCTAACACCAGTTAGACAGGAGTTACGGCTCTCTGAATCTGGCCCAAAGTATTTAAAGTGGTAAACTCTATCCTTATCCTTCAAAAAAATAAATCCATACACATCCACTGTAATCTATTTTTTTTATTTATCAGAAAAAAAAAAGGTTTTATTTTGAAAACAGACAACATTACAGCAGTTTAGTGCCAGTAGGCACCCAAAACAAAAGATACAAGAAATACAACTCCCAATCACACATTCAAATGTTCAATATTAAGTCAGTGTAAAAACATGACAAATTCACCAAAACATACAGATAACCCTAGGTTTCCCCTTCATAGACCCTGTAGGAGTCACATCTGAAATAGTTCCAGAGGACTGAGTCCAGAATTGTCCAGCCAGGGGGAACAAATCTTCTCAAATTTGCCCAAGCAGTTCATATATTGATCTATGTATTTTTAATGAAATGTTTTCTTACATTGTCTGTCTACTTTTAACATTAACTGCTCTATGCACACTACAACTCCCATAGTCCATAGTCTATCTTGGGAGCAAGAAAGAGAGGGTGACTATGTTTCTACACACAGTGATACCATGGAGAATGAACATAGCCCCCTCTAACACAGGGGTCTCCAACCCCCGGGCCATGGCCCACTGCTGGGCTGTAGCCTGTTTGTAGCCAGGCCGTGAAGGCTGCACTTTCGGAGGTTTGCCAGAAGCGGGCAAGCAGAGAGTTGACATCACCTCTCACGGCCCGCCCCGCATCACAGCTGTTCCACCCACACAGCTGGCCTTGAATTCAACTCTGTCTGAGGTGTGTGAGAGCAGAGATATGATGTCATCTCTCACCACCTGCCCTGCTCCACCATCGTCCAGTCCTCACAGCCTTCGCAAACACTACACTGAAGTGCAGAGGGCGAGAGATTAAATCTCTCACTGCCTGACCCACATTGCCGCATGTTCCACTATCACTTGGAAAGTGACCGTCCGCATCTGACAAGTGACCGTCCGCATCTGACAAGTGACCGTCCCCATCTGGCAAGTGACCGTCCCCATCTGGCAAGTGACAGTCCCCATCTGGCAAGTGACAGTCCCCATCTGGCAAGTGACAGTCCCCATCTGGACAGTCCCCATCTGGACAGTCCCCATCTGGCCAGTGACAGTCCCCATCTGGCCACTGGCCTATTTATTTTTTATTACAATGTAATAATAGAAATTATGTGTTTCAATCATCCTGAAACCATACCAAGCATGGTGTTGTGATGATTTAAGCGCCAACACCAGCCATTTCCCCAACAAATCAAATGCGAAAATTTTCTTCCACGCAGCCGGTCCCCAGTGTCAAAAAGGTTGGGACCACTGCTATAACAGAAAATCAGGTTATAGCAGCAAATACAAACATGAATTTGGAGGAGGCTAAGAGCAAAATAATTTTTGAGTTAAGAAAACAAACTTGAAAAAAATATATATATATTTTTTAAAACCAGAGTTTAGTACCACTTTAATTTTGTTTGTAAACAGCTTTATCAGGCATCTACTGTATGATCAGAAATGGTAATGATCTGATTTTGTATTTAATAAAACAAATACTACATTAAACATGAAATTTGAGAGATGAGGAAATCAGCTGATGAACATATTTGAATAATATTTACATCTTGTTTGCAGAAGTAAATATATTTTTGACATGATACACTGATTATCTTCCACGCTAAATTATAGTTTTCGGGTACAGTTCTTCTTTAAAAAACAGCATTGGGGATGGATGAAATCATGTTTGGGCTGAGTCCCTGTTACCAATAACCTCAATTACTTCAATGAGCATTCCCAAAATTGTTCTTGGCAACTTATATCTTTTAAACCAATTAGCATAAAATTTGGCCATTTTGTGAAATGACATTCAATATTTTAGAAAGCTTTTTTGCGTGACACATTATACTCTGTCTAATATATATCATAAGTAGAATTTGGCAGAGGCACTACATATTACAATGTCCTTGAGTTTCCAGATTTGAGAGTTCTTAATGGGAAGTATGAGAACACTTTAAAGAAAATAAGATTATAAAACTTTAAAGAAAAACAATTAAAGTGGATCTTAAAGTGGTTTTAAACCCAAAAGCAAACATTTACTGTATCATATTGCAATTTACCAAATCTTAAAGAGGAAGTAAACCCTGATGGGTTTTACTTTCTCTTTATTTCTCTGCAAAGGTAAAGCATAATGGGCTACTATGCATCTCATAGTAGCCCATTTTGTGTCACTTACCTGAAACCAAAGCCTGTGATGTCACTGCTGTCCCCACTAGCAGCAAACATCCATCTTCAACCCTCTTCCTTCTGGGGCCGCGAACCCTGGCTCTGTGACTGGCCAGAAGTCGCGTGACGTTAAGGGGTTAAGTCCTGGGGAAAAAAGTGTGGGAACTCCCACCCAAGATCCACTCCCCTACCAAAAAAAATGATACGCTCATATGCATAATTACTAAACCGCATGTTTTTTTTTTTTTTAAGCAAGACCTCCCCAATGTCTCCTAGGAACAATGACAAAAGCTCCCAGGAGACATTGCGGCATTGAGGAAGTGATGGAATCCGATGAATCTGTATACAGGAAGCGGCCAGTAACATAAAGGATTACTAAGGTTCGCCTACCCCTGACAGTGACTCTTAGTGAAGGATTGGCTCGGGTGGCTCGGCTGCTCTCGGCTGCTCTAATGCTCATGCTTTACACAGTAACATTATGCCCGTCCGATGTCAAAATATACTTGGGTGTAATTTGCGGATGGAGGTGGGGGGTGTGCCAGCTCAAGGGGTATTAACTAACTTTGAGTAAATATATCCTCTTAACAGGCCAGTAGCTGAAGTCAGTATGCTATCGGTACTGAATGAAAAGAGCTGTAACGGGTAACGGGGTTGGAGCAGAATGTAGACTCCTCGATAGGAGGGGGGGGAAGGATAGGAATAGTGGGGGAGAACAAGGGAGGAGAGAAAGGAAAGGAAAAGAAGAGCAGAAGTAAGAAGAAGAGAAAAAGAGAAAGAAAAGAATAAAATAAAAAAGTAACGAGTAAAGAACTTTAGCATGTATACATATCCATATGCATAAACAGGGAGAGGGAGTGGAAAGGGACAGGTTGGGGAAACCTCCCAGTCTCCGCCACCAGTTCCCAAGTGTTGGAGTGCAGTGCATAAAAAGTTTGGTTTAAAGATAATTGAAAGTATGTTTGTCAGGATGAATTGAGAAGGGTCCCCCCTCAGTCTTCCCTTGTGTATGGGAGGGGGGCCAAGTGTCTCTAAGGTTTTTTGAGGATAGCTTACAAAATGTAACAGTAGAGTCATCAGGGGGTTCAATCGTCTGGAGGTGGGTGGTTTGTAATTGTTTGGCTCATCAATAGGTTGTAATTGGCTGTAGTACTAAAGTGAGTCCAACAAGCCCATGTGTGTGAAAATTTGGTCGGACAATCTTTGGCTATGGAGATTAATTCTTCCATCTCAGAAATTTTTTCAACACGTTTGAGCCAATCAGGGATCGTTGGTACGTGTGTTGTTCCCCAATAGATACATAGTTTGGCCGCGTTTATTAGGGGTGGTATCAGCGTTTTGCAGTAGTGATGGTTTGGCAGGTCTGAGTAATGCAGGAGAAACTGTGCTGCGGAGTGTTCTACGGTGTAGAGATTTGCGATATCTGTTCTCGGATTTGGGTCCAGAACAGCTGAATTAAGGGGCAGGACCACCATATATGTTCCAGGGTACCTTCACCTCATGAGCATCTCCAACATTTGTCCGAAAGGGCGGGATTATACTTGTTAAGGATAACCAGGGTTCTGTACCATTGCGCATTAAGACTTTATAGTTGTTTTCCTGTATTGAGACATTTAGAGAGCCCTTATGTGTTATTTCTATCTGTAGTTCTCTTTCCCAGCTTAAGCAGGCTTTGTTAGTTTTCAGTGAGCTATCTGAGGCAAGGATGTTGTGGATGATAGATATCATATGTTGCTGTGGTGCAGAGTTAGAGCATAGCTGTTCGAACGGTGTGAGACGACGAGAAACAGAGGATCTACGGTCAGCTTCTTTTAGGAAATGTCTGCTCTGGAACAATGTCCAGAGAGGAAAAGCAATGTTGTCAGTATTGGCTGGTAAGGAAGAACGATCCAGAAAAGTACCTGAGTGGAAGAAGTAATGCGCTAGAACTTCTGAGTGCTGCCAGGTTTCCTTCAGAAAGTTTATGGACATACCCAGTGGGAATGCTGGATTGAGCTTTATGGATGTAAGGGGACTAGAGGTCGAAGATATATGCAACTTTCGGCAGGCTTCCTTGAAGCAGCAGAGTGTCGGGGCAATGAGAGGGTGTTCGTTTAGCGTTTTTGGGGTGTGTTTGGGTAGGATCCAAGGCAAGGACCGTAGTGGCAGGGTGGAAAATGTTTGTTCAAGAGTGGCCCAGTCTTTACTTTGGCCGTGAATTGACCAGTCTACAATTCTAGAGAGGTGGCAGGCCCAATAGTATTTCTTAAGATCTGGTAGCCCAATGCCCCCCTTTGTTTTTGGTTTTGTTAACTGATCGTAAGCTACTCTGGGTCGTTTCTGTCTCCATAAAAATGTAGTACATTCTCATCTGTGAGATTGAAAGAAGGTTGGGGGGAGTTTAATGGGTAAGGTTTGCAAGATAAATAAAATGCGGGGCAGTATATTCATCTTAGGGATCGCTGCCCTTCCAAACCAAGAGAAATGTGAATTAATCTATTTACTTAGGTCATTCGTGATGATTTTGAGGATGGGTAGGTGATTCTTGGAGAATTCTGAAGTCTGAGGCCTCGTACACACGAGGGGATATGTCCGCTGAAAACGGTCCGATGGACCGTTTCAGCAGACATTTCCGCTCGTGTGTATGGGCTAGCGGACAGATTTCTCCACCCGACAGATTTCAAAGCATGCTTTGAAATCTATCCAGTGGGAATCTGTCCGCCCGACATGTCTGCTGGTTAGTACACTTACCAGCAGACATGTCGTCCCCCACCGCCGCCGCGCCGCCGCCGAATGGATTCGGCGCATGCGCGGAAGTGTTTAACTTCCTGGTGCGGTGACGTGGCGGTGACGTGGCGGCGTCAACGTCACCGCCGCGTCACCGCCACGTCACCGCGCCGTCCGGCGGCGGGGAATTTGATCCGATGGTGTGTACACGCCATCGGATCAAACTCCCGATCGGACATATCCGATGGAAATGGTCCGCGGACCGTTTTCATCGGATATGTCCGATCGTGTGTACGAGGCCTGAAAGTCTTGCCGTTAGGTGTATCCCTAGATATTTAATCTGATCATGTTTCCATTTAAAGGGGAAGTTGTTCTTGCATTGCAATACTGTTTCCTGCGAGAGGGAGATATTCAGGGCCTGGGATTTAGCGAAGTTAATCTTAAAATTGGAAATATCATGGAATAGCTTTAGTTCTTTTAGAAGGTTTGGAATTGTTATGTGGGGTTCTTTCAGGAACAGCAATATGTCATCGGCAAAGGCAGCCATCTTATAAGTTCGATCGGCTATGTGAAAGCCTTTGACATTATTGTTAGATCTGAGACTTTGGAGGAAAGGCTCAAGGGTTAGGACGAATAGAATTGGGGAAAGTGGACATCCATGTCTCCTCCCGTTGCTAATAGAAAAGGCGTTCGACAGGTGGCCATTTGCACGGACCCTGGCAGTCGGTGCTGTATAGAGGGACATAATGGCATTGAACATTCGATCTCGGAGAACAACATGTCTCAGGACCGCTTCCAGGTAGTCCAATGCCAGCCTGTCGAACGCCTTCTCTGCATCCAATGACAGGAAAAAACCCTCTTGTTTGTGTGTTGTAATCCAGTGATGTATATTTAGTGCTTTGATTGTGTTATCCTGGGCTTCCCTACCAGGGATAAATCCAACTTGATCTCCCCCTATCAGGGTTTGCAGGAAAGGTGCAAGACGGGAGGCTAAGATCTTGGCGTACAACTTTATTTCTACATTTAAGAAAATCGGTCTGTAGTTACTAATTTATGTGGGGTCTTTCTCCTCTTTTGGGATTATGGTGATGTGGGCTTCCAGTAATCTATGAAAGGGGGGAGTGGACGACGTTAAGGAGTTGAAAGTCTTAATAATGTTCGGAAATAATGTATCCGTAAAGGCTTTGTAATAGGTAGCCGTAAGCCCATCAGGGCCGGGGCTTTTACAATTTTTAAGTTGTTTGATTGCCAATTTTAGATCCTCTTCCGAAATGGGGTGTTCCAACTGGAGGGCGTCCTCCCTATCTATGAGTTTGGGGCAATATTTGTCAAGGAAAGATTTGATCAAGGTGTGACAGGCTTCAGAGCTATTGTGGTTTGTTGCAAGTTTGGGGAGATTATATAGATTGGAGTAATAAGTCTCAAATTGAGCTGCTATGTCTGTCGGAGTAATGAAGGACTTTCCTTGTGAGTCCTTGATCATATGAATATTTGCAGCTCCTTTTTTATTCATTTTGAATAAAATTCCTCCAATAGCAACCTATCAGCCACATTTCATTTTAAACAGTGTGCTCTTTACCTAAAAGAAGAATGTGTAGGTTGGCAGGATAGGAATTATTTTTGTAACAAATTAAATTTTTAGGGAGTAAAAGCATACATATAGGGCCAGATTCAGCAACACTTGCGCTGGAGTATTTCGATATGCGCCGCGTAACTGTGAAGATGCGCCGTCGTTTCTATGTGCCCGTACCCACCAAACTAGATGCGCCCGAAGACGCGGCATTTGCGACCGGTGGAACGTTCCGACGCCAGAGTATCGTCAGCGCATAATTTCGTTTGGCGCATCAGTCGCGCCTATTGATTTCCCCTGCAAATATGCAAATGAGGGAGATTTCCCGATTCGCGAACGGATAAGCACCATACGCTGGCTACATGCGCCGCGCGTATCTCGTCCGTCCGGCGCAAAGTTATTTCTACAAAAGGCTGCTTTATCTTTACTCCAGACGGTCAGAGGTCAGCAGGAGAGCAGCTACAGCAGCGTTACCGACGATAGGAGCTAGCTGAACAACCACACTTGCAAGGACAGCACCTCTGTGTGCCAACATGCCAGGAGCAATTGTGGTCCTCGAACTACTGATGGGTCCCCCGGAACGAAGGAGGCGGGCACGTGAGAGGATATACCGCACTCGTATGAGCCTCTTTGGCATGGGTGATGAGGAGGTGTATCGCCTCTTCAGATTCAGCCCTGATGCAATACTTGAACTAACCACAACCCTGCAGGATGACATCACCAGCAAGACACACCGCTCACAAGCAGTGCAGCCACTGGTGAAGGTCCTGGCAACACTTCATTTCCTTGCAACTGGATCATTCCAGCGTACAAGTGGAGTGGTGGCTGGGATGTCACAGTCCTCCATAAGCAGATGTGTGCACCAGGTTGTCCCTGCAATCCTCAGACGCATGTCCAACCAGTTCATCAGACCAACCACTGAGGAGCTGCGGCTGAAGGCAATGACAGATTTCTACAACATTGCCAGATTCCCACGCACTGTGGGGGCCATTGATTGCACACATGTGGCCCTACAGCCCCCCAGTGCCACAGAGCACATATACCGCAATCGGAAGAATTGGCATTCCATCAGCGTACAGGTGATAGCTGATGCCCAACGCCTCATATGGCACGTCCGTGCCAAACACCCCGGGTCCAGCCATGACAGCTTCATATACAATCAGAGCCCCATCCCAGCAGAATTTAACCAGAACATGTATGGGGACAGCTGGCTGGTTGGTGAGTGACATGGGAGTCGGGCATGACTATCCCCTCCCGTGATGCACAACAGAAGTGGCACATGCATGACTAACATTCTCCTGTCTTTTACCTTACAGGTGACTCTGCATATGCATTGGGACCCCATCTAATGACTCCTTTCCGGAACCCCCAAACCAGAGGAGAGAGAAAATACAATGAAGCACACATCAAAACACGTGGAGTGGTGGAGCAAACATTTGGGCTCCTGAAGTCCCGTTTCCGCTGCCTGGATAAGTCCGGGGGGACCCTATTGTATTCCCCTACCTTTGTGTGTCAGATCATCGGTGCATGTTGCATTCTGCACAACTTTGCTATGAGAAAAGGCCTGCAGATTGACATACGTGATGACCTGACCCCCGACCCACACAGTCCCCACCTGCCAGAGGACACCCAGTCTGCTGATGGAAGAGCAGTCAGGAGGGTCCTCGCCGTAGGCATCTTTGGACACTAAACCAAAACATTAATAACACAGACAGTGCACGCGTGTACACCACTGATGTCCCTAGATCACACACACACCACATACACATCGCATTGGATTAGCCCAAGTCCAGCATGTAGGACTTGGGAGCAGCAACGCCAGCGTCAAGGCCCCAATGATGTCACTGTCCATTCATACACCTTTCACACGTCATTCATACAGCCGTGGGGTTAACTTCACCACCACGGCCGAGGGTGACACCCCTTACTGTCAGGAGTGCCACCCTCTCACATTCACACACCATTCACACTGTCCCCTGGACTCCTGACCGTGTGCAGTAAAAAAAGAAATACAAAATCTCATAACCTGAGTAAAAAAATAAACAAAAACTCATGACCTGAGTATAAAATAAAGAATACAAAATAAACAAAAACTCATGACCTGAGTCTAATTAAAAAAATCATAGAAACCAAAACAAAAAAAAGCCTCATCGGGGATGCCGGGGGCTTCTTCTGGGGGCCCCTGTCTGCCTCCTCAGCTGCCTGGATGGAGTGGGTGGGGGTGGGGGGGCATCTGGAGGTGGCTGATCCCCAGGTGGGCCACTCCTGGCAGGTGTGGCCTGCATGCCCTCCAAGACCATGGCTATCCGGCCGAGGTAATTGTTCGTCTGGGCCTGCATCCGGAGCTGACGGGTGACCTGGTAATGCTGGGCCCGCCGACTCAGCCTCCCCTGGTCCCGGATGGCAGCACTGTTACCCTGGATGGCAGCAGTGTTGGCCTGGACGGCTGCAGTGAGTTGCGTAATTTCACCATGCACCTCCCCCAAACTGGTGACCACTGCAGCGCAATTACAGCTGACATCCTGGACTGCGTTGCTTATCTGGGCAACGGAGCCCAGGCTGTCAGACACTTTCTGTAAGTGGCCAACTATGGCCCCCATTTGTTCTGTCTGTCTGGCGTGATCCCTCGCCAACTGGTCCTGGACAACATCAGACACCCCCCTGGTCTTCTGGGTCGCCTTCCTGGGGCCAGAAGATGGTTGTCCCCGGGGGAAGGAGTCACCCTTGAGGGGCTTCCAAGGATGGGGGAGGGGATAACAGATGGCCCAGAAGAAGGGGAGGAGACCTCCAAAACTAAAGTAAAGTCCTGCTCTGCCACAGCAGGCTCCTCCTCAACGACCTCGGCAGGTGTGGTGTGGCCACTCTCCTCCACCACCTCTTCACCACCCAGGGGCTCGGGCACACGATGGCGTGGGGGGGATGGGGTGGAATGGACGCTGACCGATGATGGCCCAGCTCCGTCATCTGTGGATGACACAAAGCAGACACATGTTGGTGGTCCCACACACTTGGCACATGTACCCTCCCCCCCAAATGCAACAAATCAAATAGGGGATAAAAAACACTTACCTGTCCTGGAGCCTTCCTCCATGGAGTCATAGCCTGGGACCCCCTCCACCTGCTCCCTCTCCAGGCAGCGTGCGACCACCTCCTCCTCCGCGGTCAGGGTGACAGGACATGGGGGACCACCACCTGTGCCCCTCTCATGCCTCCTGATGGTGGACACCTTGCCCCTCACCTTGCGCCGCAGGTCATTAATTTTCTTCTGAATGTCCCCAGCAGTCCGGGTGGAGTACCCCAAAATATTGACCCGGCCAGCAATGGTGTCCAGGATGCCCTGCTTCCTCTCCCGGCTGGTCTTACGGCTCTTTTTCCCATGGAGAAAATGATTATAAGTCTCCATCGCGGATATGATCACTGAGACCTCCTGTGAATTAAAGTTCAGGTTCCTCCTCTCTCTGGGGGTAGCGGGAGCAGCCATCACAGCACAAAAGTATCTTCCCTGGGGTGGGGGGAAACGGATATACTTTTGCGCCGGAATGGCGTTTCCGCCTGCGCTTTTAAGCGCCCAACGGAAGGCATTGCGCTGACGTTTCCCGGGAAGTGGTGCCGACGGAAGTTGTGAGCATGCGCACAAGGGGGCGAGTGGAGCCGCACTCACTGCGCATGCTCCGTGGATGATGCGCTGAACGTAAGCCTCTGCGCTGGGCTCCGCCCATCATTTACATATGATCACACCCACTTCCACTTGCGTCGGGTTACGCCAGCGCATTATCGTTACTCTGGCGCAAGTTTACGCGCAACTGCTATGTGAATAACAGTACTTGCGCTGAAAGGGTCTTCAGAGTAACGTAAATGAGAAGCGTTACTCTGGAGCAAAGATGCTCCCATCTACCTGAATCTGGCCCTAAATATAGAAAACCTATACAAAAGATACAGCTCTCAAGTCGTTATGACACTTTAATTATACCTTAGAAAATGATAAAAGAAATGTTCCATACAGAGACCTTTTTGGCCAATAATGGAGCAATAGGACAAATACTGTGAGATATAGAGACGGGATGGTTGAGGAAAATTTTGCTGTTTAAAGAGACTCTACACACCAAGAGCCGGTTCACACTGGGGCGGCCTGGGATCCGACTTCAAGTTGCCCCAAGTCGGGCGGTCGAGAAAATGAATGGAAGTCAATGGGAGCCGTCTTAATGTACACTACTGAAGTTGCTTCCTGTACTCCGACTTGTAGGCGACTTGTAGGCATCTTGTACCCATTGATTTCAATGGAAGTCGCCTCAGAAGTCGGATCACTGTCTTAACTGAAGCAACTTTACAGGAAGATAAGATACATTTCTCAGGCAAACTTCTTCCTTCCCCCTTCCTCCCACAGAGCTGATTGTTGTTTGATTGGCCACTGGAAAGCCTCCTGTCCTGGAGGCGACTTGAAGTTGCCTTGTACTGTCCTGGAGGCAACTTGAAGTTGCCTTGTAAGTTGCCTGATGATTCATACTCAAGTCGCGTCCAAGTTGCCTCCCAAAGTCATGCTGGAAGTCGTGTTGCCCCTGTGTGAATGGGCTCTTAAACTCTAGCTTACTAAAAAAATCACTTTGCTGTGGGGACCCCTCATTTTGTCTCAGGTCAGTGAATAGGATGAAACAATGTAGCGCTTACCCACAAAGGAGTTGCTGGATATGATGGGTCCTCTGTTCTGCCATTACTCTCTAATATACTTCTCACTGACACACCAGGTTGTAAGTTGGTGGCTGAGCGCAGGAGATTTGTTTGTGTTATATCCAGTTTACTGTCCTTCAGATTTTAGGGGGGCTGGACTGTGGTTAGTGGGAATAAAAAATAAATGAAAGTTATAGTGCCGGTAGTCAGTAGGTGGAATAGTGCCCCATAAAAGGTATTAGTTATAGAAATAGTGCCCCATTGTTGGTGTCATAGGGAGGAAAAATACACCATCATTTGTGTCAGTGGGAGAAATAGTGTCCCATCATTTGTGTCAGTGGGAGAAATAGTGTCCCATCATTGGTATCAGTGGGAGGAATAGTGTCCCATCATTTGTGTCAGGGGGAGAAATAGTGTCCCATCATTGGTATCAGTGGAAGGAATAGTGTCCCATCATTGGTATCAGTGGGAGGAATAGTGTCCAATCATTTGTGTCAGTGGGAGGAATAGTGTCCCATCATTTGTGTCAATGGTAGAAATAGTGTCCCATCATTCGTGTCAGTGGGAGGAATAGTGCCCCATCATTGGTATCAGTGGGGGAATAGTGCCCCATCATTTGTGTCAGTGGGAGAAATAGTGTCCCATCATTTGCGTCAGTGGGAGAAATAGTGTCCCATCATTGGTATCAGTGGGAGGAATAGTGCCCCATCATTGGTATCAGTGGGAGGCATAGTGTCCCATCATTGGTATCAGTGGAAGGAATAATGTCCCATCATTGGTGTCAGTGGGAGGAATAGTACACAATCATTGGTATCCGTGGGAGGAATAGTGTCCCATCATTGGTATCATTGGGAGGAATAGTGTCCCATCATTGGTATCAGTGGGAGGAATAGTGCCCCATCATTTGTGTCAGTGGGAGAAATAGCGTCCCATCATTTGTGTCAGTGGGAGAAATAGTGTCCCCTCATTTGTGTCAGTGGGAGAAATAGTGCACCATCATTGGTATCAGTGGGAGGAATAGTGTCCCATAATTGGTATCAGTGGGAGGAATAGTGCCCCATCATTGGTATCAGTTGGAGGAATAGTGTCCCATCATTGGTATCAGTGGGAGAAATAGTGTCCCATCATTGGTATCAGTGGGAGGAATAGTGCCCCATCATTGGTATCAGTGGGAGGCATAGTGTCCCATCATTGGTATCAGTGGAAGGAATAGTGTCCCATCATTGGTGTCAGTGGGAGGAATAGTACACCATCATTGGTATCAGTGGGAGGAATAGTGTCCCATTATTGGTATCAGTGGGAGGAATAGTGTCCCATCATTTCTGTCAGTGGGAGAAATAGTGTCCCATCATTGGTATCAGTGGGAGGAATAGTGTCCCATCATTGGTGTCAGTGGGAGGAAAAGTGCCTCATCGCCCATATCATTGGGAGGAAAAGTGCTTCAGCTGTAGGAGGAATTCCCAAGGGCCAGATAAAGGCATGCAAAGGTCTGCATCCGGCCCTGGGGGCGGCAGTTTGGAGACCACTGCTTTAGGGGAAGGTTCCTGCTTGTCAAGATTTTTTTATTTTTTATGTTATTTTAAGTTATTTCCCTATCCACATTTATTTTCAGAGTACTTGCCATGCTTTCACCGACATTTTGCTGCCATTTGCAGCCCTCTAGCCCTTTCCCTTAGTCTTTTAGAGACATTTTAGTAGTCAAAAGTCCAGGTCCCCATTGACTTCAACGGGGTTCGGGTTCGGGGTCAAGTTCGGGTACCGAACCCGGACTTTTTTCCGAAGTTCCGCAGAACCCGAACATCCATGTGTCTGCTAAACTCTACTTACAAATAATCAGTCTTTTACAGGCTCAGACAGACACTGAAACGGTCTTCTAGCTCTCTTGTCTCTGCACATAAAACCCCAATTTCACCAGAGCAGCCCAGGAAAAGTTATGTGGTCTCCTCCCCTCTGTGACAAGCAATTGTGGGTATTAAAGTCTGCAGCTCCACTAGCCTCCATTGATTTATATTGTGCAACACCCCTTAAAGGACTACAGCAGGGAGGGTGGGGTGGGGTAAGATCACGCAGCTGGTGGCAGCACCCAGCTACAATACTATATCTCTATCCCCTGGCAATCACAACACGTTTCTGCTCTATGACATTCCTGGTATGTGCATGGACCACTAATGGAAAAAGATTTAGCTGAAAGCTTTTTAGGATAGAAACATGGAAGCTGCCATTACTGATTTGTTTTTAAAGTTCAAGCTCTGTATCCTGATACTGACTTTGTCATTGGGCACTGACCTGAAACAAGATTACAGTCAGGGAGGTTTGAGAAATCCGAACTTGCATATTTGTTCAGAAGTGAACCCAGGCTGAGTATGATGGCAGGAGAGCTTGTGTCTTTAAAAACAAGTCACCAATGCCATATTCAATATTTGTAGTATTAGTGAAGTCTTCTTTAGTGACCTCTGCTTACTAGACTAATAATTAGCATCAGTTTGTCCCAAGGTTAGTGAAAATGTGAGCTCCCAGCAGGATAGTGAAGAGCTATAAAGTTCTTGTGCAATTCTGCCATGCCACTTTGGGGTCCCCAGGTTTAATTCCTGTTAGGGTGCTATCTGCATAAGGTTAGCATATTCTTTCTGTGCATGTGTGGGGTTTCTCCATCTTTGGGTGCTCTGGTTTAATCCCACACTCCAAATTAGTTTTTTCTTTAGGGACACTATACCCACCCTTAATTTTGTATAATAATTTATACTAGCAGTAATTTAATATGCCACTAATTTACACAGCAATTACAAACTATGGAAAGCTTATACTATAAGGTCCCTATGCCACCTGCACATACTAAGGCCAATTTGATAAAGAGCCAATTAACTTTGTTTAAAATCCAATTTCTGTGAGAGGCTGTGCTGCTGACTGCATTGCATGGATTGTATAATTAACAGTCATTAACAAACACCACCTGGGTGGTTCCAGGACATTATCCTGTGGCTGCATGGACACCCAAGGGCTGCCTGTGTTTTTTGCCCTTCGGCCCATCCTTAGCAATGAATCTGCAGCATTTAACATCTGCCCTTTTTTCACCTGCTGCCACAAAACCGCCTCTTTTGCGGGGCTGGTCCCATTCATCCCAGCTGCGTCACGTCATCCTGACGCTTCGCTGCTGAGCATGATGGAACTTGTAGCCGCAAATGGGCCTCGCGCATGCGCACTGGCTACTTTTTGTCCACCGCCGCTCAGTCAGGTACAACGCTAACTGGCGTGGGGGACTATTTAAACTGGCTGAACCAGTGTCATTTGCTGGCTCGCCAGGGGCGCGCATATTAGAGGTTCTGCTCAGTGAAAATAACTTTATACTTTTTGCATACAAATCGGTACCTTATTTCTTTATGGGGAATCTTAAGTACAACCTACAATTTTCCTTCCATTAGGTTTTGCTTCCCACTCGTGTCAAATGGCAAAATCAGTTCACCCTTCAGGGTTTTGAATGCAGATAATTTTTTTGTGTATCAAATTCCTGTTTGGTAAGTTATTTCATACTACTCCTAGGCAATTGGCGTCATCACTTTTTGATTTTTAACGCAGATGGTCTATGTTTCACCTTGCTATACATTATTTAAATGTTATTTATTACATTTTATTTTCAGATCTACTAATCTGCCAATACCAACGACTATACATAGCATGGCAGTTCAGTTGTGCCCACCCCCCCCCCCTCTTTCTTATATAACACTTTAAACAAGGTAGGTATTAGAGGCTATGTTTAGCCCTAAGTTTGGGGATGTGTGTTGACCATTAAATTATTGTATTCATGGGGATTAACCCTTAACTTATTGATTGATTTTGTTGTATTTTTAAAGTTTATATCACAGTCCCCTGCAGCAACACTTGGGTTGCTGTCCGCTTTATTGCCCCGGGCATGACGTTTGACCTGATCTGCATTTCTGTGGGTAGGTGGGATTGATTTATGCGTTTGGTGTATCTGTGATGCTTTTTTTTCTTTTGGGAACTGTTTCTCTGTCACTTTTGTTGATTTCCAGCCTTCTGATGACTGTCATTAATATTGTTACCCTTTTTTTATAGATTACATTGTATACTGTATATCACACCCCTGAAGAAGCCAACGACTTGGCGAAACATGTTGGGAAATTGTGTTATACCCATCTATTAATGTATATCTCACATGAACATTGTCTGATCAACTGGTTAATTGATTGTAATAAAACATTGTCTTTTATAGAACATGTTGGGAAATTGTGTTATACCCATCTATTAATGTATATCTCACATGAACATTGTCTGATCAACTGGTTAATTGATTGTAATAAAACATTGTCTTTTATAGAACGTTTTCTTCTTATAATTTGTTGCTAGGCACCGTGATAATCCCCACTAATACCTTTATTTTGCTTATATATAAATATATGTAGCGGCCTGCTACTTGCCGGCGCTGCTTTAAATTTAGAGGGTAGTCTGAGAGTTAGTTGGCTCAGATTGTAAGATTTTTCCAAATTTTGGGCCTCTGTTCCAGCCATGGCTGTACTGTGAGTGACCACTATCGTTGTCTGGGGTGCTATTACCACCCCAGGCCAAGGGTGGCAGCAGTCAGGTCAAGGTGTTTTGGGTGTTCCCCTTTGGCAGCCAATCAGTGGGGGTTGATCGCCCCACTGTGTATGCTGGAGAGGAGTATTTAAGGGACAGACGCCATTGGACCCGGGTCGTCGACCTCTGGTCTGTCGTCCCAACACCCCCCGAGTGACCCTCCTGTCGGGGAGTGCGTGTTCATGGCTCCGGGACCATGTTGTTACGGGGTTGTGATCTACTAAGTAGGTAACTAAGTACTCGGTAGTCAGACTGGGTCTATGTTTGCAGAGTGGTCCTGTGCTGTCCGCCCTGGAGGGAGGAAGCCACTTGATGAAAAACCTATCTTGAAAAGCACCAAGCACAAGGCTGGTATCTCAAGAGAGGCCTTGAACTTCATCAAATGACGCACCATTACTGAAAGGCTGAATGATGGTTGCCTGTCAGTTATAAGTTTACAAGAAGTTAAATCGGGAGAGATGCGGGTGCTGAATCCTGTGTTGAGAGGATTTTGGACCGAACATACCTCCATCTGTGGGAAGGTCTGTGGCAGAGACTTTACAAATTTCCATGCGCCATTCCGGCTGCTAGGCTAGTGAGAGAGGCCTATCCAGGTGCGCAATACCCATTTTGGCTAGAGTGGCGACGAAAGCTGTGTTGCTGGAAGCAGGAGTGTTTCCGGACAGAAGTTGTGCACCTGAAGCTATTACCTGTTACCTCTTCAACTACTACTTTTATTCCTTTACCATGTTCAGCAAATAAATGAAAGAAAAAGAAGTCTAAAGTGTGGACATTGAACTTTTTCTCAACTCTCATCTGATAACCTAGGCGGCGAGGAAATGGTGGTAACATGCCACCCAAAACAAACCAGCAGCTCCTCCGCGGGTAGTGCTATATATATATAGTAGAGAATAGTTATAATCCTTTTAGGGTTCTTTTTCTTTTGCCAAAAGCATCCCGTTAGGTAGATTTTCCTTCATTGCCTGTCTCAAGGCACTCCAACAAGTTAAATAAGATCTTTCGAAAGGATGGGAACCACTTTACTGTCACTGGATGATGTGTCCTCATGGGAAGATTTCTCCCCTATTCCTGTTGCAATAACAACTCAAAATGTTATCTTACTTTAAGTACAGCTGACAGTGCCCACCGGGACAAATATACAGAGTAAATCTCCCAAGGGAATGCACAGTTAGCAATATAAACTTGGCCAACCTTAACCAAAACACATTTGCATTAAATACACTTTAATTATAATATTTATTACAAAAATAGCAATAACAATCTATCTTTATTAACTAAAAATTTTAAATACAAATGTATTGGTTTTATTTGGAACATCATCATCATCTCTGCTAACAAGCATTAGGTGTGATGTAAAAGAGAGTGCAAAATCTGGTGCAACTCTGCATAGAAAACAGCTTCCAGTTTTTTTTGTCAAAGCTTAAAGGAGTTTACAGGGTATAGATACATAATAGTTAACTGATTCTTTTTAAAAATGATTAAACATAGACAAAAATCAATCATATATTGTACCTGCAGTTTCTAGTTTTGTTTTTGCATGTTGTTTCCTGTCTGTGTTGTACAGAGCCACAGAGCCAATACAGGGCAGTGATGGTTTGGAAAACGAAACTGATTGGTGCTGAGGGGTTTTAGACACACAGTAATCACACCTCCTTGATTAGTGACCACAGAGAGAAAGCTTCCAGTACTGTGGTCATCAGGAAACAGACGACCAGGAAGTGTGGAGATCAGAAAATAATTACAGCAACTTGAGAGCAAAAACGAACAATGAAGACATGAAAACAGCACTGCATTAAGGTAAAGGAAGCTATTAAGATAAAAAAAATCCTTTACAAACCCTTTAACTGACCAAGCTGAAGTTAGAAGCTGATTGGCTATCATGCACAGCTGCATCAGATTCTGTGTGTACTAGTTTTAGTAAATCAACCTCATTATGCTATATCATTGCTTGTACCTAACTTTTCCAATATAGGTTGTAAACCCTAGGAATAAAGTTACAAATTCTAACAAGCACATTCATAATTATAATTAAAATAAATAAAGAACAATTCATCAAATGCACTAGAGTATATCCTACTGGGAATCTTTGGCATTGGATATCTATATGCTTCTTCCCCAGACAAATCAAATTGTTAGCTGAGGCATGAAGTGTTAGATTATGATCACTTTAGCGTGACATTGTGATTCACGGCTACTACTTTACTGAAGAAAAATAGGGATTTATGCTGGATGTCCACATTCAATTCCCAGTGAAAGATGTGAAGAATTCTAAAGCAGTTTATGGCAGTGATTCTATTTACAAACATATACTTTATAGCTGGCTACTGGAACTGCAAGCTAATCAACCAACAATATAAAGTTTTCATTGCATATACAATGCCAGTAAATGGTCACTGGTGGTGACAGCCTAGAAAAGCTTACCGTTTTTACTTGGGCATCCTAAATTTGTAAACTAAAATAGATTTTCATTGCCAAGCTTTATTGTAATGTGGCAATAAGCCTTTTCAATCCATTAAACATTTGCAGGTAGCAGGTATAGTTTCTAGATATGAAAAACCTAAACTCATAAACTACAGAGTCATCTGCGTAGATGGAATTGTTTCATTCCGTTAGACAGATGATTGTAGGCACTGCAGCCACTAGCCAAAACAACAGAGGGTTGGGTGGGCCTCTAGACCTGTAACCAAAATAGACAACAGATGTCTGAGCATCTGTGATATGATATTACTATTCAAATATGATTTGCACAGGGTCCTAAAATTGCATACAGCAAAAAAAAAAGTGTAATTTAATTAAATCATGAAGATAAAATGGAGCGGTGAAAAATCATCAAATTGGAACAATAAAATGCAATTTCATGTTCATCTCTCGCCATATGCAATAAAATATACGAGAAAATAGTTTATTGCCGTTATGCATTTCCTAAATCCAAAGCTAAATTTGCAATTAATATATGCAAAAACTTCTCAGTTTGATAGTTGTAAATTTAAGGAGACACTGGGGTTGATTTACTAAAGGCAAAGTGCAGTTGCTCCAAAGCTTATTAAATGTGCTGAAGTTTTGCTGACTTCCATCATCCAATTATTTCCAGTGAAGCTTTCCTCGTTTACCGAGTCCTGGTGCAACTGCAAAGTGCACAGTATATTTACCTTTAGTAAATCAACCCCACTGTCACTAGTATCTCTGCAAAGGGCATCCTTCCACGCATGACTCAACTTAACCACTCCTGGACCACCCGCCGTGGTTATAAGTCGATATTTTGGTGAGGAATACCGTTGATATTGTAGCAGCAAGCTACCATAACCCCAGTATCCTCATCAAGAGCGGGTGGTCTGCTTTAAGATAAAAGTGGTCTCTGCGGTGGATTCGCCGAGAGATCACCTTTTTCAGTGGCGGGAGAGGGGCGCCCCTCCCGTTGTTCCCCAGTGCCCTCTGCTGGTTACCAGAGCCATCGGTATTAGCGGAGGTGATCAGGTTCTTTTTCCTGCTTGGTATGGAGTCGAGTGAGGGGAAGATGGCCCCCACCTGTCTCCATATGATTGCAGGGCGGAAGCAACATCAAATTGTCACTTTTGTCCATAGCGCCTAAAGGGACACGAAAAATGCCAAGGGGGTGAATACTTTTGCAAGGCACTGTATATAATTACTGTACAAATACAGCAAAAATATCTTTTTTATAGACATTAATCTCATTTCTAATTACGCAGGCGCACACCCCACAGATACAAATATAATTTGCTTGGAGTTTGAATGATCAGATTTTTTTTCTGTAAGCTTGTTAACTTGGATATAATAGGCGTCAACAATGTATAGAATTACTGATGAAAAACAAGCACAAATAGAGTTGTGGATTCAATGAAAAAGATAACATACTCTACAAAGAACAGAATCGTATTCCACACCTCTATTTGTCATTTCACATAAAATGTGATGTTAAAACAAAACAGCAATACTTTTGAAGCTGACAGATCTAATTAATTTTGTGTAATACAGTGTTCCTTTTATTCAGATTCAGTTTGTACTTTTCTTTGAGCCAATGTAGTCTTTTTTTTTTCTCTTTTCTACAGTTTTGCAACATGATTACAAAGTATGCTTTTCCCCATAACATTTTCAAGATACTACATATTTATTGTATGCTGATAGTAATTATTGGTAATTCAGTAAACACAAGGTATCAATAATAACTATCAACTGCCAACTTGCCCCATTAAAAGTGAAATAAATATATTGTGATGCTGGACTGCTACCTCTAGTGATCTAAGCCAAGTATATCTACAATACTAATGTATCTACACTGTACATAGCAATGGCCTCACTGCCCTGAAAGATTAAATTTTTTTGATGATAGTCCACATTGATCGCTGCCATTATTGGTCAAAATCTAGGTTTGCCAATAATATAATGCTATAAGACTCCCAGAAATGTCTCTTGACCACTGTATTTTCTTCATGGGTCAAAGCACACAATGAATTATGTGGCAATACCACACCCCTTTAAAGATAAGCTCACCTTTAACCACTTCAGCCTGGAACATTTCACTGGCCAAAGACCAGAGCATTTATTTGCGATTCAGCACTGCGACACTTTAACTGACAATTTTGCGGTCATGTGAAGTGACTCCCAAACAAATAGAGCTTTCTTTTGGTGGTATGTGATCACCTCTGCGTTTTTTATTTTTTGCGCTATAAACAAAAATAGAGGGACAATTTTGAAAAAAAAAGCTTAGTTTAGGCCGATACATATCAAACACACCTCCAAGATGATCACTGATAGTGAAGCTTTACCAGCAAGAGCCTCTTATTGAATGCAAAGTGTTACATTACATGTTTTGAATATTCTAGTCATTTATTTTTAAATATTCCAGTGCCAATTAAAAAGTTATTTCGAAAGAGGCACAAATATCAGTTTTGAAGAATATAAAACTTTGGAGGTTATAGGTTTTTCTTAAATCCTTCGGACCCCTAAACAGGAAACATGAAGTGCTGTAAAGTTTCTGTTATCTTTCATTGATCTCTTCTGATGGAAACAAAATCAAGTGAACTGAAATCATCAGAATTATGCTGTAAGCTGAATAAAGGACTTCTGGGATCTTGGGAAGCACCATTATTACTTTCCTTTTTAAGTTTGTGAACTCAATGTTATGTTTTCAGGTGATCTCAATCAATATTGCTTTTGAAAACACTATAGGAAATAACACTGTTTTGCTTCAGATGTAACACTTATAGCAAGGGAGTGAAATGTCAAACATAATCAACAGACATGAGGTGATCTCTGCGGTAAATGTCACTTAGCAATATAACAGGTGCAAATCAAAGAAATGCTATTACCTTCAACAAAATGAACTGAGATTTTCTCTCTCACTAGATACAGTATGCATTGACCACACAGATGGAAATTGTCTTTTTTTGCAAAAAAAGGGAACCTTTAGGATGAAATTATCAAATGAAATGTGTCTGAACTATGATTGTCCTTTTTGTTGCTTTTTATAGGATTGATAAAATAATGGCAGGATTTTACAATAACACATTGAGTTATGTTTATCACACACAGAAGCTGTCCTGAACTTCTAATGCCGCGTATATATACACGGTCACTTTTTGTGATGAAAAAAATGAAATTTTTAAAAATGTCATTTAAAATGATCGTGTGTGGGCAAAACGTCATTTTATGTCTTCTGAAAAACGACCAAAAAAAAATTCGAACATGCTCGAATTTTTTATGTCATTTTTAAAAATGTAATTTTTTGTGTCATAAAAAAATTATCGTGTGTGGGCAAAACGACGTAAAAAATGACGTTTTAAACCCGCACATGCCCAGAAGCAAGTTAGGAGACGGGAGGTAAAACTACCATTCATAATGGAGTAAGCACATTCATCACGCTGTAAGGCCCCGTACACACGACCGAGCTTCTCGGCAGAAACCAGTGAGAAGCTCGCTGGGAGACATATTCTGGCGAGAAGCTCGATCGTGTGTACACTTCCGACGAGCGTCCCATCGGGAAGCTCGTCGAGCCAAAAAAGAGAGCACGCTCTCTTTTTCCTCGTTGTTCAATGAGGACTTTGGCTCGACAAGCTTTTCCGACCGCTCATCGGGATCCTCGTCGGGCGGAACGATGGGTTTAGCCCGACGAGGTTCCCGGACGTGTGTACGCGGCCTAACAGACAACAAAACAGGAATCGTCTTTTACTAACAAGTAACCAGCTAAAAGCAGCCTCAAGGCAAATAGAACTTCCTGTTTAGAGTGCTGCCATTTTGTTCATCATTTTCCAAAAATGATGGTGTGTAGGCAACGTCATTTTTGAAAATGAAGTTTGAAAAATTTGTTTTTTTTTCATCACAAAAAGTGATCGTCTATACGAGGCAATAGAATCCCTATCTTTAAAATCTATGACATGATAGCAAGTTTAGAAGAGAATAAAATGAACACTATGATTGTGGGGCACTCAAATGATGTGTATGTTGCTCTGTATGCTGAGGGATAAAAAAGGAAAACCTATCTTGAGCTAATGGTTGAGCTCACATTTTCTTGTATAATGTCAAGGTTGTTAGAGCTTTACTTAGTCTCCAGTGCCTTTTCCAGTAGTTAATTTATATTACCCGGTTCTGACTAGCTGGTGTGGGAAAGCCTGAATAATCCTAAAACCAGCTCAGTGTCAGCCCTGCCATAAAGCAAAGTTAATCTTGTTTTAAGAGATGTCCCTTTTGCTCCTCCACACTGCTTTTACTCCCCCTAGACCTAAACAAGCTATTAACCTTTGCAATGCCGACTCATGGCACAATAGAGAATCTTAAATCCTTCCGGAGTTGGGCTTTAAAGTACTGCTTGTTCCCCGACCTTTCACCACTCTACTGTGCTCTTTGGTGTGGGACCTGTCCAGTACCACACAGGTTAATCCGAATGTCTTCCAATCATAAAAGCTGTCAATTCCAATAAAAAACGTATACACTTCCTGGGGTAGTTAAAAAAAAATAATGTGGCATATTTGCATATACAAGAAAGAACCAATGATACCACTTCAAAGATTTCCTCAAATAATTATTTTTACAGAGTTTAAAAACAGAAATTAGTCTGACTTTACCAGCACAGATGAGACCACACATACACAATATTTAAATATCTTCAGCAGAACTTTATTGTAAAAAATAATTTAAATCCCACGATGGATCAAAATTTATCGTAAAATCAACATTATAAGCTACCTTACATAAAGCATTCCTCTTAAAGAGGAAGTAAACCCTGATGGATTTTACTTCTTTATTCACCTGTAAAGTAAAAGCGATGCATACTAGCCCAGTATGTTGCACTTACCTGCAAACAAAGCCGGTGATGTCCCCGCTTCTGGCCACGTCTATCTTCATCCCTCTTCCTTCTAGGACCATGAACTCCAGCTCTGTGACTGTCTGGAGTCATGTGACGTCACTCCCGTGCATGCGCACGGGCCCTATAGAAACGTCACGATCTTGCCCTCTCTTTAGTGTGTATGAAATTGGCACAAGCGTATATGGTAAATATCTCCTAAACCGTGTAGGTTTAGGAGATATTTCCAGTACCTACAGGTAAGCTTTATTATAGGTTTACCTGTAGGTAAAAGTGTTGTGTAAGGGTTTACAACCACTTTAATACCAGAAATGACTGCTAGCTATAATCCACTATTTGGTCTTATTGTCTTAGCAAACTATACATGTGTGGCACTACCCCTGAAGGAGCTGCTGGTTTGTTTTGGGCAGCAGGTTACCTCTATTCCTTCGCCATCTAGGATACTTGATGAGAGCTCAAAAAGGAGTTCAATGTCCACACGTTGCGTTTTTTTTCTTTGCTTTATTACCCAACGTAGTAAAAGAATAAAAATAGTAGTAGAAGAGGTGGACTAATGACGTCTGTCCCTTAATTACTTTCCCCCAGCATGCACAGTGAGGCAATCAACTCCCACTGATTGGCTGCCAAGAAAAAACAACCAATACACCCTGACTCGACTGCTGCCACCCTTGGCCTGGGGTGGTACCAACACCCTAGACCAGGAGTCTCCAAACTACGGCCCTCCAGGTGTTCAGGAACTACAATTCCCATCATGCCTAATCATGTCTACGAATGTCAGAGTTTTACAATGCCTCATGGGAAGTGTAGTTTCACAGCAGCTGGAGGGCCGTAGTTTGGAGATCCCTGCCCTAGACAACAATAGTGGTCACTCACAGTACAGCCACGGCTGGAACAGAAGCCCAAATTTGGCAAAACAATACAGTCAGAGGTAATTAAATCTCTGACTACCCTCTAAAATTAAGGCAGCGCCAGTACACAGGTAATGACATATGGCCTTGGGGTGATGGATCCTTTTAAGTCAACACATTTCTTAGCTTCTTCAGGACTATGGATGAGCTCCACATTCAATAAGAACGTATGTTCGACTCGAACATTGTCTGTTCGTACGTTCGACGAAATTCAAACAAAACGGGTTGTTCGCGCCAAATTCGAGTGACGCGCAACGGCCCATAATTCACTGCGGCATTGCACGCTGATGATTGGCCAAACATGCACTATGACCCTGCATGCTTGGCCAATCACAGCGCGCAAAAAAAATGGAGTTACTTACCGGTAACGTCCTTTTCCAGGAGTCTTTCAGGACAGCACCTTAGAGAGATCCCGGCTCCTCCCCTTCTAGGAAACACCGCCTTCTTCAGATCTTTAAAGCCTCATCCTCCCACTGGCCCTTCAGTTCTTACAGAGTACCTCCGGCCAACTGGGGAGACACAAGACAACGTTATACAAGAATACTTTATCTTACCTGACGTCCTCATGTGATGAGTCTTCCAATCTTCAAACCCTGGGTGGGTAGCGGTGCTGTCCTGAAAGACTCCTGGAAAAGGACGTTACCGGTAAGTAACTCCATTTTTCCCTAGTTCGTCTTTCAGGACAGCACCTTAGAGAGGATAAGCGAGTACCTTACCTTAGGGTGGGACTACTGCCTGTAGCACCTTACGACCAAAGGCTTGGTCCTGTGCTGACAGCAGGTCTAGTCTGTAGTGCTTTACGAAGGTAGCAAAACTCGACCATATCGCTGCTCTGCAGATCTGCTCTGGAGAAGCACCAGCCCATTCCGCCTGTGAAGTCGCCACTGCTCTAGTAGAATGTGCCCTGATTCCCACTGGAGGCTCCATCCCCCTTAACACATAAGCTTGACTAATAGCTGCTCTAATCCAGCCCGCTATAGTACGCCTGGAGGCTCTAGAACCCTTTCTAGCCCCTGAAAATAAAACAAAAAAGGAATCGGATTTTCTAAACTGTTTGGTGCATTCCAAATATTGAAGGACGCACCTCCTTACATCTAGGTTGTGAAAAATAAATTCTTTTTCCCTCACCGGGTTTGAACAAAATGTTGGCAGAATAATTTCCTGGCCTCTGTGAAACCTCGAGGCCACCTTTGGCAAAAAGGCCGGATCGGTCTTAAAAACAATACGATCCGGAAAAACTTGAAAAAAAGGAGTTTTAATTGAGAGGGCCTCGAGTTCACTTACTCGACGTGCCGTCGTAATCGCTACCAAAAAAACTGTTTTGAGAGTGATTAACCTCAAAGAGCATGACCCCAATGGTTCAAAAGGATCTCCTGTAAGGGCCTGCAAAACTAAGGAAAGATCCCACACGGGAAAAGGGGTCACACCAACTGGCCTCTGCCTACTCAAAGATTTAAAAAATCTTACTATCCAGGGATCCCCTGCTAGATTTTTCTCTAAAAATACACTCAAGGCTGACACCTGTCCCTTCAAGGTGCTGAGAGCCAATCCCTTATCTGCCCCCGCCTGTAGGAACTCTAGTACTGCTACGGAACTGTGTACACTGAAGGAGCTTTCAGAGCACCATGAATTGAATCGTCTCCACACTTTGTGGTAGATGGTTTGCGTTTCCTTTTTCCTACAATTTAGTAGGGTCGCAACCAAGCGATCTGAAAACCCTTTTCCTCTCAGCAAATCCTCCTCAGAAACCAGGCTGCCAGTTTCCACCTGTCCCCGTGAGGGCAGCAGACTGGACCTTGAGTGAGAAGGTTGTCCCGAGCTGGTAGAAGCCAGGGGGGCTCTACAGCCAAGTTCCTTAGGATTGAAAACCACGGTCTCCTGGGCCAATATGGGGCAATTAGAATTAAGGTTGTGTTCTCTTGTTGAAATTTCCTCAACACTGCAGGGATCAGAACCGGAGGGGGGAAGGCATAACACCTGAAAAATTCCCATTTCTGAGCTAGTGCATCTATCCCTAAAGCTCCATCGTACCTGCTTAGAGAAAAGAACCTGTCCGCCTTGGCATTCTGCCTGGAGGCAAAAAGGTCTACACATGGCGGCCCCCATCTCTGGGCTATCATCCTGAAAACCTCCTGACTCAGAGACCAATCGCCCTCCCTCAGCGTTGTTCTGCTGAGGAAGTCTGCTAAGCAGTTCTGATCTCCCTTCAGATGTAAGGCTGACAGGGACAGGACATTAATCTCGGCCCATCTGAAAATGGCCTCTGTCAACAGCCAGAGGGGGCCGCACCTTGTGCCCCCCTGCTTGTTGATATAAGCCACTGCCGACGAGTTGTCTGTTCGAACTCGAACATGGTGACCCCGCAGATCTTCTTGGAATGAGACAAGGGCCAGTGACACTGCCCTCAATTCCCTCCAATTGGAGGACTTTGCTGCCTCCACTAACGCCCAGGTGCCCTGTACCCAGCGAGAACCCAAATGTGCTCCCCAACCTGTGTTGCTGGCGTCGGTTGTGACCGTCCTGGATATGGGCAGGACCTACTCTAGGCCTTGAGACAAGTTTGCTCCCCTTCTCCACCACCAGAGGGACCGTTTGATTTGACTTGGGACAGAGACTATGGAATCCAATGACCCCTGGCTGTGGTCCCACACCTTCAAGATGAAGAGTTGAAGGGGACGAAAATGAAGGCCCGCCCACTGTACTGCTGGAAGGGTGGAGGTCAGCAACCCCAGGGCGGACATTGCCTTTTTTTATGGAGACCTGGCCACTGCCCTGCAGAAACAGCATGGCCTTGTCCACCTTTTGCACCTTCTCTGGGGGAAGGAAGACCCTTTGAACTGTTGAGTCCAGAATAAACCCCAGGAAGGACACCCTCTGTGACGGGATTAGGTTGGACTTTTCTGGATTTATGAGCCAACCCAAGCTTTCCAAAATGTCTCTGGCTGACTGTAAGTCCCGATTCAATTGTTCTGGGGAGGGGGCGAACAATAGAAGGTCGTCCAGGTATGCGACTATCAGAATTCCCCTGAGTCGCAGGAAGGCCAAGACCTCTGCCATTACCTTTGTGAATATGCGGGGGGAAGATGACAGGCCGAAAGGAAGGGCTCTGAATTGTAGGTGCAGTACCTGATCCCCGGTGTTTATTGCTAGCCTCAGGAACTTCTGATGTTCCTCTGCTATGGGGATATGTAGGTAAGCGTCCCTTAGGTCGATCGAAGAAGCCATAAAGCAGTTTGGCGGGAGAAGGGCTTTTACAGAATGGATCGAATCCATTCTGAACCTCTTGTACCTGACCGAGGTATTTAAAGGTTTTAGGTTGAGGATAAGCCTGAACTTTCCCGACGGCTTGCGGACCACAAAGATGTGGGAGTAAAAACCCCCACCTATCTCCCTGGTCGGGACCTGAACAACCACCTGCTGCTCCTCCAATTCCTGGAGTGAGGAGAGGAGGGCACAAGACTTTTCCACACACTTCGGAAGGTTGGTAATTAACAGTCTGAGGGGGGGAGGGTTGAGAATTCTAGCCTGTAACCCCTTCGGATGATCTCCAAGATGTACTGGTTGGAGGTAATCATCTCCCACTGTGGAAGGAAGACCCCCAATCTTCCTCCCACTGTTTTGGAGTCAATTGGTCTTTTTGGGGGGTTCAGGAGGGCGAAAAATTGCTCCCCCTCGACCCTTCCCCTTCTGTCCCCAACCTTTCTTCTGGGAACCTGACCTGGGTGTCTCTGATTTTCCACGAAATCGAAACCTCTTTTTTGGCTGTTCCCCAAACTTCTTTTTAACGGGGAACGCCTTCTTTTTGTCGGCGGTCCGGTCTAGGACTGCTTCCAGACCAGGACCAAACAACAAATCCCCCGTAAGCGGGATACCACAAAGTTTTACTTTGGACGCACTGTCCCCCTGCCATGTTTTGAGCCACAAGGCCCTTCTGGCTGAGTTGCACAATGCTGCAGACCTTGCGGACATATGAATAGACTCCGCTGAGGCGTCTGCCAAGAAAGCTTCCCCCTTCAGTAGCATGGGGAAAGAGGAGAGAATTGTCTCCTTTGCTGTACCTGCCTCGATATGGGATTTAATCTGAGTCAGCCAGTACTCCAAGTTGCGGGCTACCACTGTAGCCACCATTGCTGGCCTAAGATTACCCTGGGAGGAATCCCAGGTTTTCTTTAACAGGGAATCCATCCTCTTATCCATGGGATCAGAGAGTACCCCCATATTCTCAAAGGCTAGGTCTGTGTGTCTAGAAACTTGGGAAAAAGCCGCGTCAAGTTTAGGCGTCTTATTCCAAACTAAGTTTTCTCCCCCCTCAAAAGGAAATCTTCTTTTCAGCGCCCTTGAGAAAAAGGGTTTCCTTTCGGGATCCTGCCACTCTCTTTTGATGGCATCGACCAGAACGTCATGGACTGGGAAAACCTTCCTTTTCTGTTCCCCTAAGCCTCTGTACATTTGGTCGTGCAGGGACAGCGGCTTCCTCTCCTCCTGAATCCCTAGGGTGGTGTGGATAGCCCCTAAAAGCTCCTCCACCTCCTCTAGAGAGAGTTTGTAACGTGAGGTTTTTGTGGACTCCCCGTCCATCCCCTCTTCATCTGATTCTCCCTGAGAATCAGAGGGAGCGCTGCCTGCTTCTACCTCAATTTCCTCTGCCGATCCTACCGGTCTCTCTGCACCAATAGCGAGGGGTACCGGTGGATCAGGTGAAACCGCCTGTTGTACTGGGGAAGGGGTGCTCTGAGCCTGGGGCAACTGAAAGTTAGCAAACAGAGTTTTAAATGATTGGAAGGTGCTTGAAAGCTCCTTAACTGATGCCGCCAGATCTACCCCCCTGTTCTGCTGTCTGCTCTCTCACTACCGCATCCATACACCCCCTACAGAGAGTCTTGTCCCAAGTCTCCCCTAACGTGGACCTGCAGACAGGGCACTTTCTCTTAGAGCCATGGAGCGATTTGCTTGTGTATTTCTGAAAACAAACAGAAACATAGAGAGCAGCAGTATTAGTCAGAACTCCCCAGCTAAATAAACAGGGATCACCAGGAGTGCCTAATCCCCAGGAATGACCACCACCAGGGACCCACTCCTCTCCTACCGACCACCTGGTAGGAAAAACACACCCGTGGAGCTAACAGGGGTTTTGTGAATCAGGGAACACCACCCCAGGGTTCCACTGACCTTTGCTTGGCTGGTGTCCTTCTCTCCGGGAGCAGTTTTAGAAGCCTCTGCCTCCGACATCTTCCCGCACGGTAACGGTGGCCTCTGGTCCCAAAAAATGCTGTCTCTACAGCTTAATAGGAGACCGCACCAGCCGAGTGCTGGATCCGCCTTTCTAGGCCGCGTCCGGAACCGGAAGACGCGGCCTCGTGTGTCGGACCCGCCCCTTCCGCCGGAACTGACGTCACCCGCCATCCGACGCAGCCACTGAGTCTCCAGGCTGAAGGGTGGAGGGGCAGTGGATCCAACACACAGCGCCACCCTAGGCGCGCGAAAGAGCGGACCTCCCAGCTGCCATCCTTTCCCCAAGGAGCGCTTGAGATGCACGGCGCTATTACAGGTAAGCTAAAACGCACTCGTTTCTTACCTGGCGCCAAATACAAACAAAAAGGGAGGACAACACCAGGCAACTCCCGGATCCTGCCCTTCTCTGAAATATCAGCCTTAGCCTCCCCAGCTAACAGCCCTGGTTCCACAGCAGTGTCTCCCCACCGGAGGAAACACCATAACTGTAGGGCCAGTGGGAGGATGAGGCTTTAAAGATCTGAAGAAGGCGGTGTTTCCTAGAAGGGGAGAAGCCGGGATCTCTCTAAGGTGCTGTCCTGAAAGACGAACTAGGGAAAACAGAGAGCCATAATTGGCCAAAGCCAGGGTGGCTTTGGCCAATTATGGCTCAGGGCTTTAGCACACTCCCCACACTATATAAGGCCGCCTGCTGGGCGGCCTCATGTAGTGTGTTGTGGTTGTTAATTAGAGCAGTCAGAGAGACAGAGAGAGATAGTCTTTTTATATAGCTAGATAGAGCAGGCAGGCAGGCTAGTCAGTTTAGCCTAATTTACAGTGTGTAGAGGATATATATATATACATCCCTAGGAGTTGTACATATATTTATACACTGTATAGCTTAGATAGATCAGTTCTTCCTAATCTACTGGCAGGCAGGTGATTGTGCTATTTAAAGACGTTATCACAGGTATAGACACCCAGCAGGTACAATATTTAAAGGAATTTTTCATTTTTTTATTTTTTATTTAAGCATCATTAAAATCACTGCTCCTGGAGCAGTGATTTTAATAATGTTTAAATAAAAAAATAAAATAAAAATTCCTTTAAATATTGTACCTGCTGGGTGTCTATAGTTTGGCTGTGAAAACGTCTTTGAGAACCCGGGTCTTGCCCGACGGAACATGTATCAATGGAAAAAAGTTTTTTAAAACTGTCTTTTTTTCAGAAGTCCTGCTCCTGATAAAACAACAGTTTTTTAAACTTTTTTCCATTGATACATGTTCCCTGGGGCAAGACCCGGGTTCTCAAAGACGTTTTCCAACAATAACTTGAATATTGCTCTTTAAAATTATCGTTTTTGAATTCGAACGTTCGAGTCCCATAGACTTCAATGGGGTTCTAAATGTCCCGTGCGAACGGTCGTCTGTTTGACGGTTCTGGTGCGAACCGAACGCGGGGGTGTTCGGTTCATCACTATTCAGGAGGAAGCGAATCCTGGGGATTTAAGCAGCAACTTGGTTGGCATATAATATCTTTATATTAGGTATAATGCATATCTATGACTGAATGAAATACTGCTTTTCAAATTAGGGCAGACACATTATAAGCCACCCTGTGGTGATCTGATTCTATTAACCCTAAATTCCATGTTGTGCTGGTTTCTTATCTAAAAACGGGTTCTGAATGCAATTCAATATAGGGACCTGAAGCCTTCTATAGACCTAGGTATCTTGAAAAGGTTGTCTGTTAATGCTTAACCACTTCAATGTTAGACAATTTCACCCCCTTCTTGACCAGGCAAATTTTCAGCTTTCAGAGTTGTCACACTGAATGATAATTTCAGTCATGCAAGACTGCACTCACAAAATGTTTATCTTTTTTCAGACAAAACGTAAAATTGTTATTAATACCTACAGTAATTTTCCTTTCCTGGCCTGTCCTCACGTCAGCACACCATGGGTTAATCCCCTCCTCCGGTCCTCCAGTACCACCTTCTTCTTAGCTGATGAATAGGGGGCCCCTCCTCCCTTTTCCCTTGTTCCACCTAACTGGCGGACGACAGGCTTATAGGGAGGGAAAGAGCTGTGCTGACGTGAGGACAGGCCAGGAAAGGAAAATTACCGTAGGTATTAACAATTTTCAGTTTTCCTGGCCGACCTCACGTCAGCACACCATGGGATTTAATTTAGCTCAACTAGGGTGGGAAAATATATATAAGACTCGGACAACAACTGAAAATGCTGCTTTAGTGAATATTTATATTTTGCTTGAAAAGGTGCCGATACTAGTGTTGCTCACGAATATTCGCATTGCGAATATTCGTTACGAATATTGCATATTCGAGTATTCGCGAATAAATCGAATATCGCGGTGAATATTCGCTATTGCGAATATTTGTATTTTTTTAAATGTATTTTTAAAACAGATCACATCCTAGTGATCTCCATCGACGTCTAAAAGCATTGCTGGTATGATTAGAGACCCTGGGCCGAGTAGCTGAGGCGATCCTTTCATGTTGCCGAATATTCGCAATGCGAATATTCGTATTACGAATATTCGCGAATACTTTCTCTGCCCTTCTGTGTTTTGTGTATAAAAAACAAAAAAACAAAAAAAAATTAGCTTTAGTTTAGTCATATAAGTTTGTGTAAGTAGAGTTAGTGTTTAGTGCATATTAGTTTAATAATCCAGGAAATGATCTCCGTTTTCGCGTGTTGACGAGAATTTTGCAATCAATTTTGCATTCGCATTAGCGAAATTTCGCATTCGCATTAGCGAAATTTTGCAAAAAAATGTTTTGATAAAATATCACGAATATTCGATATTAACGAATATTTCGCGAATATTCTTCTATATATTCGTGAAATATCGCGAAATCGAATATGGTGTATTCCGCTCATCACTAGCCAATACTACAGTGCTCCCGAAATTCGATGCACTAGCAGTTGTAACATCTAAACTGTAATGTTTTGCAAAGGTCTTGCAGGAACTCCAGCTAGCAGTCCTGCATATGTCTTCAATTGGTATCTTAGCAGACGCTGCCCACGAGGCTGACTCCCTCTGGTAGAATGAGCTCTAATCGCCTGTGGAGGCGTCAGCCCCTGTTTCTCATATGCAAGACTTATCACTTTGGTGATCCAGGTAGATATTATTCTTGTTGAGGCGGCTTGTCCTCTTTTAGGACAAGATGGTAAGATGTCGAGGGAATCCGTCTTGCGCACCTGTAGAGAGCGGTGTAGATAAATTGAAAACAGATTGACCATGTCCAATGGCCTGAGGTCTAGCTCTTTTTCTTGCCTCGGTGGTTGTGTGAAGCTAGGTAGAGCCGCTTCCTAATTTACAAAAAACTTGGAAACCACCTTAGGAGTTACTGTCGGTGAGGGTCTTAGGATTACTCTATCTGGGAGGACGATGCAATATGGGTCCTTACAGGATAGAGCTGCTAGTTCGGAGACTCTCCTTGCCGACGTTATGGCGGTGAGAAAAATCAGCTCAACTGTTAAGAACCACAGTGGACATGTTTCCGCTGGCACAAATGGATGTAGGAGAAGAGCTTTTAGTACCATGCCTAGGTCCCAGGCTGGGGACAGAGACCTTTTTGGAGGATTCAGTTTTATGGCTGCCTTTAAAAAATTGTTTTATCAGTGGTTCGTCTGCCCATCTGTGCCCTGTGAAGCATGTTAAGGCTGATACTTGTACTCTTATTGTATTATAGGCTAAGCCCACCTTTTGTAAGAAGTCCAGCACTCGTGCAACGTTCGGATCCACTGGGGAAAAATGTTGCAATGCAAATGACGTGAATTTTTTCCAAATTCTGTTGTGGGTAACATTGGTTGTGGCCTTCCTAGATTTCAATAATGTTGAGATTACTTCCTCTGAAATGCCTTGCATCTGTAGTCTGGTTGATTCAGCAACCAGGCCATCAATTGCAACCTGCCCAGGTTGGGATGATATCACTGGCCCTGCTGCAGGAGGTCTCTCTTTAGTGGTAGACGTATTGGAGGAGCTGTCGTCATCTGCAGGAGCAGTGGGAACCAGGGTCTCCGTGGCCAGAAGGGTAGAATTACAATTGCCTGGACCTTCTTCCTCGCAATCTTCAACATGATTTTCATTACGAGTGGCACCGGTGGGAAGAGGTAGACCAGGGGAAAATCCCCCAGAAAAGAGAAAGCATCTTGGGCTATGGCTTCGTAGCAGTGAAACCTTGAGACAAACCGAGGTGTCTTTGCATTGTCTGGGGCCGCCATTAGCTCCAACGAGGGTGTCCCCCATTTGCAAAAGATTGTTTCCAGGACCTTTTCGCTCAGCGCCTACTTGTACTTGTTGGGGAACTCCCAACTCAGATGATCTGCAATGCACCTTTGGCTGCCCGGAATGTAGGCTGCTGTCAGGGCCTCCAAATGCGCAGACAAATATCTTGGTCGCCGCTTGCAATAGTGGCAAGCTCTTATTCCGCCTTGTTGAGTGAATGAGTGAATAACTTGTATAGCCCTACACATGCAAACTAAATCGCCTCAAGTCGCTTATTCCAAAATTCGATGCATATATATGCCACCGCCGTTCTGTCGTCTAACATCAGTTTGACCTGGGTCCCTTGAACCACATTCTTGAAGGCCTGCAGCCTTCTGCTTGCAATTCTGAGAGGTTGGAGTTACTGGTTTCCATCTTGCCCCATACACCTTGTACATGTCTGCCAAGGCAGTGAGCGCCATGCTAAGCCCTGGTGGATCCATCTTGGTATGCAGACTTTTTGGTGAAGTGATACGTCATCTCACTGGCTCAGAAAAGTTGCCTGAAATGTCCTTGTCTAGAATCTTGCCCAGGGGACAGCTGGGATCACTGCGGTGAACATTCCCAGAAGCATCATAAAGTCCCTTGCCGACAGCGATGAGGATTCCCTCAAGCTGTTTACACAGGCTACTAGCTTGGCTGTTTTGCTTCTTAGTAGCGACACATGGCCTTTTGCTGCTATCGAAAACGAGCCCTAGGTATTCCATCTCCTGGGAGGGAATCAACTCGCTCTTCTGCTTGTTGGCAATTCAGCCAAATTCAGATACAATCTTCCGCACCACCTCACGTTGTGCTGTCCCCTCCTCGCTTGCATGAGCCACTACCAAAACTTCATCTAGGTAGTGGAAGATATTTATGCCCCTCAAACATACTGTATAACGGCGATGATAGCTGGCAAAATCTTGGAGTAGACTCGAGGTGCTATGCTGATCATGCAGGGTAGATATTTGAGCTTGGAAATGGTCTTCCCATACCATGAAGCGTCAGACCTCATGCAATGGGGTAAATGATCTTGGAGGTCTGCAGTTGGGAGGGCTTCTCTCCCTCTGCAGTCCTGTTAGGTAAAGGTTTATACCAGCATGATAAAAGATGCCTTGCCAAGCTTAGGGTGCATTTTGGGCCTGCATGCAGTCTGCAGTGGCATAGAAATGAAATCGCACAGGATGTGAAAACACCCCTAACGATGGAGCGTAAATCGCTTGTTCATGAAGGATGGTGTTTTCCCATACTGGCAGAGCGTAAATCGCTCGATCATGAAGGATGGTGTTTTCACATACTGTCAGAGCGTAAATCGCTCGTTCTCAAATGATGGTCCTCTCCATATTGGCAGAGCGTATATCGCTCGTTCATGAAGGATGGTCCTTTACCATACTGGGAGAGCGTAAATCACTCGTTCATGAAGGATGGTGATTTCCCATACTGGCAGAGCGTAAATCACTCGTTTATGAAGGATGGTCTTTTTCCATAATGGCAGAGCGCAAATTGCTCATTCATGAAGAATGGTCCTTTCCCACAATAGCAGAGCATAAGTCGCTTGTTGATGAAGGATAACCAAGACCTCGTCAGAAGAGCAATTTACAGCAACAAGTTCTCTGAACTTTATCCAAATAGAATGACTGACGTATGTGTAGCGCTGATGTATATATATAGTACATAAATGTGTATATTGCATTCCCTAAATGGCATTCATGGACATTGAGATTGTTGAGTGTTTGGAGCCATCTAGTGGCCAATTGTTGTTAATGCAAGAAGGATTCCACTATCTGATAAATATTGAAGAAAGACTATTGGTTCTCAGATTTGACCTTTGTAAATAGGAAGTTGATCAAAGACCCAGGAACAATTTCTTGCGCAGTGCATGCTGGGATTTGCTATATAAGGAGTGGGAGCAGCCATCTTAGGTCCCTTTGGAACCGCATGGGCAGCCGGAGAGGATCTGTGAGGAGACGGGACCGAACAGCAAGGCCCACGGACATTTCCATTGAGCATCGGAGGACGGGAGTCCCCCAGCAGAGTTGGCCTGGTGTTTGATCCAGCAGACAGAGCCACGGGAGGAGGTCGCGAGACTGTACGGAGCCTGTGTCCAGTTAGGTGAGTGGGTTACGGCCCACAGTTTGTTATGCCTCACACGCCATTAGACTAACACACAGGCCTCACTACATACTTCCAAGAAGAAGCGGAGGGGTTGCCTTTAGGAAGGTTGAAGGCCTAGTTGTTCGGGACGCTCTCCAGAAGGCCAAGGCAGTTAACCCACTCATTGCGGAGACATTTCTTTTTCAGGAAGTTTACTCGTTTTGTTTGGATTACAAATTACTTGGGAAACATTATTAGCTAGCGAAGAAAGAAGATCAAGAACTGACTGTTTTGTTTTTTTTGTGAGATCTCACGGTTACCTTACAAAGTAGGGGGAGCTCCTAGGCTTAGTTTTATTTTCTTATTCATATACCTGCAGGTATACTGTTTGCCATTTGATTGCTGTATAGATTTAATTTTAATTGTGCTCTCATCCCATGTTAGGAGGATAGCACAGTTTATGTACTGGTGTTTCTTTACTTGCCAATTATCAACAGTAAAAGAATACTACTGTTTAAGCATACCAGGGTTGTGGCGTATTGCTTTATTCACTCTAGGTGCCGCTCGTGGATCCTGAAGTTACAAACAGGTATCTGGTATCACATTGTACAGTATTGTATTGTATTGCACCACAGCTGTGTAAAGGGGACTGAGCCTTATCATTGGGGTTGTAGTTAGAGTGCAGGCCCAAAATTTAATCAGCAGCTCCTGCGGGGGTCAGTGCTACACGTGGGGGCTCGTCCGGGATCCTGTCACTCTACAAGAAACCCACCCCCCCCCTTGAGGTCACCATGGACCCCATCACAGTAGTCCGTTGGTGCGAAGCAGAAGGGACACGCTCAGAAGCAAGCGTGGCCATTGAACTCCCAGGGAGCTACTGGGAGAAGAAGCAAATCAAAGAGGTGGTACAGACATTGTCTCCAGACAGAAAGGCCTACGTGGTTGCAGTGAAACCAGACTTTGGGACTGATTGCACCTATGCCCTGATAGAGTGGGGACGGGGTGTTCCTGAAAATTTCCACGATGCCACCATAAAATTGTCCGAGAAGACAGTGTTTCACCTGACACACCCCTGCAAAAAGCAGTTAGAACCCCTAGACAGGAACGCAGGAGCCGCCGCCCAGCGGCAGGCGGAACAACAACTGGCTGAGTTACAGCGACAATACCGTGAAATACAGGAAAAGTTTCAGGAGACATCCAGCATCATAGCAGATCGCATGGATGGACTGCGCGTCGGCTCAGAAGACAAGAGAGCTGGCCAGATGACACCAAACCCAAGGAGGGAGCCAAGAAGACGCAGCAGGGGCTATCTGCAAGAAGTAACTATTAGGAAGGATTTCCGCATTGATGGCCAGATAGGAGAAAAGGGACAGAAGGGCAAACTGTCTTACACCGGCCTCCTACACCAAATAGAGCTGGGGCTACAAAAAGGATATCTGGAATCGGAAATCAGAGAGGCTGTGATCCACGCCATCAGCCCAGGCTCAAGTGTTAGGGGCATGTTAGAGAGAAAGAGTGATTTGACTTTGAACCAGCTTAAGAGGATTCTAAAAAGTTACTATGAGGAGGAAGATGCCACAGAGCTATTCCACCAACTGATAAATATTGCACAGGACAGTAAAGAGACTCCTCAGAACTTTCTGTTTCGGGCCATTGAACTCAAGGACCGCCTGCTGTTTACCTCAGGAGAGAGAGGGAGCGGGGAACAATTTGGAGCTGAGCTGGTACAGAAGAAATTCCGGAGATCCGTGACCACGGGGCTGAGGAGCGACTATGTCAAGCTCCACTTGAAGCAGTACTTGGAAGATCCCTTAACTCCAGACGAGGTCCTTCTTGAAAAAGTGAACGAAGTGGATAAGATGGAGATTGAGAGAGACCAGAAACAGAGAAAGCTTCAAGCTTCAAACACCACAAGTGCTAAAATACAGCAGGTAGGTGTCCCCTCAGACACCCAGGAGTTGAATGTGCTGGCGGCAACCGTTGACCAGGGATCACGGTTTTCATCTGTACACCACCCACCCGCGAGTCAGACGGAGCTGGAGAGGCTTATGCAGACCCAGAAGGAGATACTGGAGATGATGGCCATGATGATGACTGAGCTGGTGAAACTAAAGGCAGAAGGAGTTATGCCAAGGAAGGTCCCAAAAGCTACCACCATTACCAGCCCTCCGAAACAAACACAAAGAGTCTGTTTCAAATGCGGAGGGATGGGACATTTCAGGCGAGTGTGCCCCAGCCCACTACCCGAGGAAAACCCACATCAGTCGGAGGGAAACTTCAGAGGGCCCCAGTGAAGGAGTCAACTGGGCGCCCGGGTGCAGTAGCGAACTCCACACCGACTCACGTGCCACGGCCCACTGGAGCCACCAACAAGGCGGGGCAGAAGAAAAAGAGGCCCTCAAAGGCCAAAGTCCGAGCCACAAAGCAGGCTAAGGGTACAGCTACCAGTGGATTTCCTCCCAAGCTGGTGGGACCTTCCCCAATTGTCCCCATCCAAGTGGAAGGGATCTACACAAAAGCCCTGCTGGATACTGGAGCCCAAGTAACCTTATTATACAGGGACTTCTATGACAAGCATCTCAAGCACCTGCCACTACGGAAATTGGAGGAGTTGGAGATATGGGGTTTGGGCACTCAGAACTTTCCATATGATGGTTACCTGCCAGTCAGACTCACCTTCGACCCAAGTACAGTGGGAGAGACGGAGACCTTTGACACATTGGCCATAGTGTGTCCTCGTCCTCCAGGAGCTGACAAGAGCTCTCTTATCATTGGGACAAACACTGACTTAGTGAGGAGACTACTTGCACCGCTGGTAATTAAGAAGGATACCCGCCCCACTGAAATACATCCCATGTTGGCTCAGACATACCGAGACCTTATACAGGAGGAGAAGGCTCCTGAAGAGGGAGTGGGAAAAATCTGGCTGCTGAACAAAGGAGAGAAAATAGTCCAGCCGGGTGAAGTAATCTGCCTAAAAGCCTCGGTCAAATTGAGCTGGAAGAAACCAGGCCCTTTCATTGTCCTGGAAAACCGCAAAGAGGGGAGAAACGGACTAGAACTCATCACTGAAGTGTTGCCCACCAGAGTATTGGAGAGAACTCACGGCAAAGTTCCAGTCAGTGTCCGCAACACAGCGACAGTGCCAGTGAGAGTGCCAGCCAGGCTACTGTTGGGACAGGTCAGTCCGGCTGTTCCAGTCGAACCAGGAGGTTTGAAAGGAGGGTCAGCCCCAGAAATCCCTGAAGAAGAGTTCAGCCCAAAAAATACGCCTCTTACTCCTGCATGGCGGGAAAGGGCCAAAGCCCAACTGCTGAGATGGAGAGCAGCCTTCTCGAAAAGTGAATTTGACGTAGGATTGGCAAAGAGTGCCACCCATCGAATTCGTCTGGAGGAAGACAAGCCATTTCGGGAAAGGGTCCGGCGGATCCCCCTAGGAGATCTGGAAGACTTGAGGGAACAATTGGCTGAACTTAAGAGGACGGGCATTATCCGAGAGTCCAGGAGTCCCTACGCCTCCCCTATAGTAGTGGTCAGGAAGAAGAATGGGTCCCTACGCCTGTGCATTGACTACAGGACCCTGAATCGGAGGACCATCCCAGACCAGTACACCACACCCCGAATTGAGGATGCCTTACAGAGTCTGTCAGGAGCAAAGTGGTTCAGCGTACTGGACCTGAAGAGTGGGTATTACCAGATTCCTATGTGCCCTGAAGACAAGGAAAAAACCGCTTTCATCACCCCAGTTGGGTTCTTTGAGTTCAACCGGATGCCGCAAGGCCTGACTGGGGCCCCAGCAACTTTCCAGAGGTTGATGGAGAAGACAGTGGGTGACATGAATCTCCTTGAAGTTCTGGTATACCTGGATGATGTCATAGTCTTTGGGAGGACGTTGGAGGAACATGAAGAACGCCTTGAGAAGGTCTTGAAGAGACTTCATGATGAAGGCCTGAAACTCTCTATGGAGAAGTGCCAGTTCTACCAACCCTCGGTGAGTTACCTGGGACACATTGTGTCTGAAGAAGGAGTGGCAACTGATCCCAAGAAACTAGAAGCTGTCACTTCCTGGCCCAGGCCCACCAACGTAACTGAGCTCAGGTCATTCTTGGGTTTCTGCTCATACTACCGAAGATTCGTAGAGGGATTCGCAAAAATAGCCCACCCACTCACTGAACTCTTAAAGAAGCAGGAAGAAGCTGGTGAAAGTGCGGGTCAGCCGAAAAAGCCTAAAGAGGGGTCTAGAAGGAAGAAAGAGTCCATCCAGGATCAGTGGACTCCAGAATGTGAAGAGGCCTGCAAGAGGCTGAAGTGGAGTCTTACTACTGCCCCAGTGTTGGCCTATGCAGACCCTGCCAAACCATATGAGTTACATGTGGATGCCAGCCGCGACGGGCTGGGGGGAGTGCTTTACCAGGAGCATGAAGAGCACTTACGGCCAGTTGCCTATGTGAGTAGAAGTCTGACCCCTGCTGAAAGAAACTATCCAACTCACAAGCTTGAATTTCTGGCTTTAAAATGGGCAGTGGTGGACAAGTTGAAGGACTACCTTTACGGGGCTGAATTTGTGGTCAAGACGGACAACAACCCCCTCTCATATCTACTCACCACTGCAAAGCTGGATGCCACCGGTCACAGGTGGTTAGCTGCTCTCTCAGCCTTTACCTTCAGCCTGAAGTACAGACCAGGAGTTGGTAACCGAGATGCGGATGCCCTGTCAAGAAGACCCCATGACCCCTTGGAAGAATGGACCCAGCTTACTCCAGAAGGAGTGAGGGCCCTATGGGAGGGCACAAGTCAGTACCAGAGAGGTGGAGCCAGAGCTGAAGAAGTAGGAGTATCCTCAGCGGCAGTACCCAGGTGCTACTGTAACGTCTCCCAGGTCACACAGGAGGGCCTACCCAAGTTATCCAGGAAGGATCTCAGGAGAGATCAGCAGGGAGATCCACTGTGTGGGCTGGTGCTTGAAGCATTGGAATGTCGACAGCCTGATGTACTGCGGAAGAGTCCTGAGAGGGAAGCCCAGGTGTTATTGAGAGAATGGGATCATTTGCAGCTGCAGCAAGGGGTGGTCTACCGAAGGGGCCCCTCTGATGATCCAGAAGCAAGGTGGCAGTTACTCTTGCCTGAAAAACACAGAGAGACGGTACTGATTGCTTTACATGATCACCATGGACACTTGGGAGCCGAGAGAACTCTCCAACTAGTAAGAGATAGGTTCTACTGGCCTCACATGAGAAAAGAAGTGGAGAGCTACTGTCACTCCTGCCTCAGATGCATCCAACGGAAGACATTGCCCCAGAGGGCTGCCCCAATGGGCCATTTAGAGAGTCAGGGCCCAATGGACCTGGTTTGCATAGACTTTCTTTGTCTGGAATCCGATCTGAGTGGGCAAGGTGACATCTTAGTGGTGACAGATCACTTCACCCGTTATGCTCAAGCTTTCCCTACTAGGGATCAGCAAGCAACCACAGTAGCAAAGACTCTCGTGGAAAAGTTCTTCGTACACTATGGCCTGCCTCAACGCATACATTCAGACCAAGGAAGGGACTTTGAGAGCAGACTAATCAAAAGGCTGTTGGATCTGTTAGGCATACAAAAGTCCAGGACTACTCCTTACCACCCACAAGGGGACCCCCAACCGGAAAGGTTCAACAGGACTCTCTTGAACATGTTGGGGACCTTGACTGCCGAGCAAAAACCTCACTGGAGTAAACACATTGCTGCATTAGTCCATGCCTATAATAGTACCAAAAGTGATGCCACTGGATATTCCCCGTACCGACTGATGTTTGGCCGTGAAGCAAGATTGCCAGTGGACCTGGCGTTTGGTTCCTCCTTGGACCACACCTCCGAGGCCTCCCATAAAGGGTATGTGGACAGACTACGGCGGAGCCTGAAGACAGCTTACGAGCAGGCTCACGCCACCTCGGATTCCAGGGGGGAGAGGAACAAGAGGAACTTTGACCTGAAAGTGAGAGTCCAGGATCTTCAGCCAGGTGACCGGGTCTTGTTGAGGAACTTAGGCATTCCAGGCAAACACAAGTTGGCTGATCGCTGGAAATCACAGCCATTTGTTGTGTGCAGGAAACTTCCAGGGCTCCCAGTGTATGAGATCAAGCCAGAAGGAAAAACTGGGCCGGTAAAAACATGGCACCGGAATCACCTCTTACCTCTCACTGAGGCAGTCAGGACAAGCACAGAGAAGGAATCTACACCCACTGATGTGTGTAGACCAATAACCAGGTCCCAACCTGCACCTTCTATAGATGAGGATGAGGGAGTGGAGATGAGCTGGCTGTGGCTTCCTGAAGATTCAGAAACAGATGCTGATGTCCTTTCGGAGGTAGAGGAGGATGATAATGGAACTCTTAGGGCAGAGGCCCCGGAATTTGTGCCGACCACTCACTCTGTAGGAGAGCCCAGTGCTTCCATTCATTCCCCACCCTTAAGCATTGAACGGAATGATGACCTTGGCCCAGAAGGAATGGACACTCCAAAAGTGCCCAGAGCAAAGAGAGACATTCGCCCACCACGCAGACTGACTTATGACACATTGGGCGAATGCTCTGAAGCCTCACAGTTTGTGAGCAGAAGAAACTTTGAACTGCCTAGTCCCTCTACTCTTGATTTAGTAAGGGACAGCCCCAGCTCACCCCTTGACACATCTGTACCAGACATGGTAGTATCAGCTGTGGGTGCACAGGATAGCTTCCCACTGTATGACAATTGGTGGGAAGCTCCTCTGTCCGTTTTGTGTGAACGTATAGAAACTAGAATGCAAGATAGGATTAGCAATTTGGACCTCTTTGGGGGACCAAAAGAGACAAAGTAGGGGGAGTGTGTAGCGCTGATGTATATATATAGTACATAAATGTGTATATTGCATTCCCTAAATGGCATTCATGGACATTGAGATTGTTGAGTGTTTGGAGCCATCTAGTGGCCAATTGTTGTTAATGCAAGAAGGATTCCACTATCTGATAAATATTGAAGAAAGACTATTGGTTCTCAGATTTGACCTTTGTAAATAGGAAGTTGATCAAAGACCCAGGAACAATTTCTTGCGCAGTGCATGCTGGGATTTGCTATATAAGGAGTGGGAGCAGCCATCTTAGGTCCCTTTGGAACCGCATGGGCAGCCGGAGAGGATCTGTGAGGAGACGGGACCGAACAGCAAGGCCCACGGACATTTCCATTGAGCATCGGAGGACGGGAGTCCCCCAGCAGAGTTGGCCTGGTGTTTGATCCAGCAGACGGAGCCACGGGAGGAGGTCGCGAGACTGTACGGAGCCTGTGTCCAGTTAGGTGAGTGGGTTACGGCCCACAGTTTGTTATGCCTCACACGCCATTAGACTAACACACAGGCCTCACTACATACTTCCAAGAAGAAGCGGAGGGGTTGCCTTTAGGAAGGTTGAAGGCCTAGTTGTTCGGGACGCTCTCCAGAAGGCCAAGGCAGTTAACCCACTCATTGCGGAGACATTTCTTTTTCAGGAAGTTTACTCGTTTTGTTTGGATTACAAATTACTTGGGAAACATTATTAGCTAGCGAAGAAAGAAGATCAAGAACTGACTGTTTTGTTTTTTTTGTGAGATCTCACGGTTACCTTACAAAGTAGGGGGAGCTCCTAGGCTTAGTTTTATTTTCTTATTCATATACCTGCAGGTATACTGTTTGCCATTTGATTGCTGTATAGATTTAATTTTAATTGTGCTCTCATCCCATGTTAGGAGGATAGCACAGTTTATGTACTGGTGTTTCTTTACTTGCCAATTATCAACAGTAAAAGAATACTACTGTTTAAGCATACCAGGGTTGTGGCGTATTGCTTTATTCACTCTAGGTGCCGCTCGTGGATCCTGAAGTTACAAACAGGTATCTGGTATCACATTGTACAGTATTGTATTGTATTGCACCACAGCTGTGTAAAGGGGACTGAGCCTTATCATTGGGGTTGTAGTTAGAGTGCAGGCCCAAAATTTAATCAGCAGCTCCTGCGGGGGTCAGTGCTACATATGTTTATGCATTGCACTTCCAGGGTGGATGCTGCCCTGTAGTGTCTGGGACAGCAAGTGTCTTCCAGAGATCCTATGGATTAAAATAAAAAAAGAGGTTTGTTCACACCGGATGCAGTCCAGTGTGTTTTTTATTCTGCATAAAGAAACGCTTAAACAGTGGCAAACTTTGATTCCAAATACTTAGTTCACACCAGTACAGCGCATTCTAGTGCAGTCAACAAGAGTAGAATGTTGCCTTGTTTCTCTATGGAACACATCTGGAAAGTGGCAAAAAGGCATTGAGAATGCATCAAAAACACTCATGCAGAAACACATCAGTAACATAGTAATTGTGGCAATCTGTCCATCAGCCTTGCACCGAACTTATACAGTGAAAGGTTTTGCCTACCAATCAGCAACAGAGATAAACTCGCTATAAATAAACTTCAGAAATGGTATTGCATTCAACAAGGAAACTACAAGATTTGGCATAGTTTCCAGAAAGAGTTGAATTTAGCAACTGATGCTTTTGGTAGACCTGTTACAAGTGCTGGCGCACTCAGTCACTGCTATGAGAGCATTATGGTTATGCCACTGGAGGGCAGGCTGAACCTCTACACAAGCCTTAGATATTTCTTATAACGGGAGGTAATTGTTTGGCCAAACATTGAACAAAGCAATAAGGCAGATTTAACAGATCACAGTGGAGAATTCCAAAGTTGACCACTTAATTTATCCACTTTATGTTCACCAAATCTCCAGAGGAGAGGGAAAAACAAGTTTGCAAGATTTTCATAGTGCTACAAGGCCATCATGACAGTGATGCCGGAAACATAGAATCAACTGTGGATCTGCGTATCAGTTTTCCAGGGGCAGATGGCGCTAAACATGCCCAGCAGCGGCCCTCGTCAGGATGGCCTCTTGTCGAGTTTGGTTCTGTCGCCATCACGGTCTGATCAGAATTGCGGCCTGGACTGGCCATTAATTTGGATCTATGTACTGTGCGTGACCCAGACGCATGCAGAGATTTTAAACGGTGGCGGGACTTTTTCTTCCGCAAACGTCTTGTTTTAAGGCTTCTGCTCCTATAAGACAAAACACCTCCTGGTGTCGCACTCTTGTTTTGTGGCCCCCGTAGACTAGAATTGTGGGGCTGTGGTGAGCTCATTCTGTATTGATGAAAGACAGGACAAAGCCAATAAGCCTGTTTTTTTTTTTTTTTTTTGTATTTTTACCTTGCATTGGTAAATGAATCTCTCGGGGTGGCAGTAGATTTGTGAGAATATCTGTAGCAGGTGTGAACAAATGAGGTTAATCATTTAGTGGAGACAGCCTAGTGCACACTGACACAGCCCAGCCACCCCTCCCTCCCTCTCTGTGAAGAGGACTCATCAGAAAAACTCTTCTTACTAGCTGTATCAAACAGTACTGAATCCTCTGTCTCTCTAAGTTTTATATTCAGGCTATACCCGACACACGCCCAACAGAAAAACACAGGGAAGGCAGCCAGCGCGCTCCTAAGGTGTGGATATTTAGAGAGCATGATAATACAGCAGCACCACAGCCCAGGAAATGGTAGGCTCTTTAACCCTTAATCTGCCCGCATAGCTCCTGCACATGGAGCATCCAGTGTAATAAAAAGGTACTACCTTTATTGTTTCTGGACCTTCCAGTCCCAGGAGAGGCTTGAACCTGGGTGGGTTGGTTCAGCAGGGTTTTTTTTTTCCTTGTCTACAGCTTCATCTTTCAGCATATCTGGTGGCCTGAAGTCCGACCAAAAAAAAGGAACAAGGGAAAAGGGAGGAGGAGCCCCCTATTTATCAGCTGAGAAGAAAGTGGTTCTGGAGGACCGGAGGAGGGGATTAACCCATGGTGTGCTGACGTGAGGTATGCCAGGAAATAGAGATTTCTTTTGGTGGCATTTAACCACCTTCCAGCCCAGGCCAATTTTCAGTTTTCAGCACGGTATCATTTTGAATGGCAATTGGTCATGCAACACTGTACTCTAACAAAATTGTTATAATTTTTTATCCACAAATAGAGCCTTCTTTTGGTGGCATTTGATCACCTCTGCGTTTTTTATTTTTTGTGGTATAAACAAAAAAAGAGCGTAAAAAACACAATATTTTTTACTTTTTGCTATAATAAATATCCTCATTTTTTTCCCTTCAGTTTAGTCCAAAATGTATTCTTCTACATATTTTTGTATATAAAAAAAATTATAATAAGCATATATAGATGGTTTGCACAAAAGTTATAGCCCCTACAAAATAGGGAAACGTTTTTTTTACTAGTAATGGCTACGATCTGCAATTTTTATCATGACTGTGATGTTGCAGTGGACAGAACAGACACTTTAGACATTATTTTTGGACCATTGACATTTATACAGCGATCGGTGCTATAAAAATGCGCTGATTACTGTATAAATGTCACTGGCAGGAAAGGAGTTAACACTAGGGGGCGATCAAAGGATAAAATGTGTTACCTAGGGAGTGATTCTAATAGTGGGGGGATGGGACTGACTTGGGGGGAAAGCGATCAGTGTTCCTATATACTAGGAACACAAATCTTTCTCTCCATTCCCCCGACAGGATGTGAATCTGTGTGTTTACACACACAGATCTATGTTCCTGCTCTGTGACAAGCAATCGCTGGTGCCCGGCAAACATTGCACGCCGGGCACACACATTGGCTCCCGAGTGATGCGGCGTGCACGTGCCTCCGGTGGCATGCTCGGGCCTCCTATACCACCGGGAAGCCGAGGACATCATATGACGCCGGCCCAGGATGGACGATCCCATCTGCGGAGGTCATAGGACTATACTTGGGTAATAAAGTGGTTAATCACCTAATTTTTTCCTAAATAAACATGCTTTTCTTTGTTTCTGTTTAAAAATGTTGCATATAAATAATCTTTCTTCATACATTTAGGCTAAAATGTATACTGCTACATATCTTTGGTGAAAATAAGCCAAATCAGTGTATATTATTTAGTCTGTATAGAGTCCACAAACTATAATACAGTTGTCAAAAGTTTGCATACCGTGGCAGAAACTGTGACATTTTATTTTATTTTATTTTATTGATATTGAAAATATGACTGATCATGCCAAAAAAATAAAAAAATATTTAAAGGGTAACTCCACTTTTGTGGGGGGAAAATAGCAAATAAAGGAAAAATAATATAGCACATATAACTGCGACACTAATCCTATTGTACTTGAATTTTATTAAAAATTACTTTTCCTTTTCAATCTGCAGCCACTGTCATTTTCTAAGAATGCATTGCAAGATGGCTAATTGGAGGTGTTCTGTACACAGAATGCATACTGACCACTCCCCAGAAACAAAATGTGCTGCTTTTGTGATTGGCATACCAATTTTTCAGAAGTGTGCCTAAGATACAAGTCAGATTTCAGGCATCCCCTGCAACAATTTTTTTTTTTTTTTTTTTGAGAGATCCTTTCAATAGGAGCACATCTGAAGGGATGCAAGCCCAGCAGATTTCCTCATTAGTGCCCTGCAGCTGCACACTTGGCTGGTAATTATGAAACCACTCCCATTAGAGCCACTCTGTACAGACAAACACACATGGATGTCTTCAGAATAACAAAAAGGTAGGAATCTGCAACAAAGTTTAATCCGTGCAATGTACATCGATTACCCAGAGGGGAATGTTTTTTTTTTTCAACAAAAGTGGAGTTACGCTTTAAGTATAGTGATCGTATGAAGCCATTTATTATCACATTGTTGTTTGGCTCCTTTTTTAAATCATAATGATAACAGAAATCACCCAAATGGACCTGATCAAAAGTTTACATACCATGGAATGTTTAGCCTTGGTGCAAACATACAATGTGACATATAACATAAACGATCAAACCAAAAAATATAAAATAACCCAAAAATAATAAAGTCCAATCAGAAGTATATGAAAAGTCCCATAAATAACAATGTTGGTGTTCCATTCATCAGAGTTCAAAAAGACCAGTGAAGATCATAATAGTATGACACAACAAGTGATCTTGAGGTGAATACGGTGATAGACGCAACTGGTGATCTTGAAGTGATTACGCTACTCCCCCATATGGGTCCCCACTCACCAGATCAAATCACCCCTCAAGGGGTATACTGTATATGGGATAAGTCTCCTGAACCTCCACTCCTTTATTGTAGTGTATATCCGATATCCTAAAAAAAAGAAAGGTACAGATTTCATGGTGTAGTAAAAAATTATAAATGTATTCCAACAGACGCCACAAAAAATACAAAAAATGGTTACTCAAATATAAAAGGTTAAAAACTAGCTGCTGCCTGTTTCCAGGTAGTTGCAAGGTAAAAACAATGGGCACAGTATGTTCGCCAAGTTGGAAACTGCAGTGTGCGCTCCAACTGCGTTCCAGCTGGGGGTACCTGGATGTGACGTAAGTGTGTAACTCCGACTTACGCGTTTTGTCATTAACGTCTTCTGAGGAGTCTATCGCCGTATACACATCAAGATCACTTGTTGTGTCATACTATTATCTCTCATTGTGAGAACCTTCACTGGTCTTTTTGAACTCTGATGAACGGAACGCCAACAGTGTTATTTATGGGACTTTTTATATACTTCTGATTGGACTTTATTATTTTTGGGTTATTTTATATTTTTTGATTTGATCGTTTATGTTATATGTTTTTTGCTTTTATATTAGTATACACATTTACCCGATGCACATGCACATATTCATGATCATAACCATTATATTGTTTTAATGATTGGATCACTCTAGGGTAGGCAGCAGTTGCTGGCTGTCACATCACAGTTTTTCTTTATATTTTAATTTAATTTAATAAAAATAAAAAAATCAGTCATCTCACACCAAGCAGGCATGACCTGAGTTTGCTTCATAGTAGCATTACTCAGGCATCTCCCTATATATTTTTAATATAGGTGCACACCTGGCCTCTGGTATTTAATCACACAGATGGTGAGGAGTATATTGCACCAACCAATTTTAGGACACAACCACAGGGTAACCCCTTTAAGGTCCCTGCAGGTAACCTGTCCAGATTAAGCAGCACCACCACCCCCACCCAACCCTTTTTCATTTGATTATAGTTCTCCCTTGGGGATTCTAATAAGGGGGCAGTAGCTTTTTATCTTACTAACATTCTAAGCACAGGACACATACAATATTACATAGAATGTGACACACAGGTTAAAATTACAATTAAACATTTATTTCCAACATCTGTGGCTTTTTAAATTGCAATTCGATTCTGTGTATGAATAGTCAATGATTTTGTTAGCTTTCATGTACAGTAAATGCACTGAGCAGGCTGGCTACTGAGCCATGTAGAGCAGAAAAAGGCCTATCAAAAGACCTGCATAACAAGGTAATGGAACTTTATAAAGATGGGAAAAGATATAAAAAGATATCCAAAGCTTTAACTTTGCCAGTAAGTACTGTTCAATCATTTATTAAGATGTGGAAAATTTGGGGGATCTCTTGAAACCAAGCAAAGATCAGGTAGACCAAGAAATATTGCAACCACAACTGCCAGAGGAATTGTTCGGGATACAAAGAAAAGGCTCAGTATAAATACAAGCAACTCTGGAAAAATATGCTGTTGTTGTTTTTAAGGAGAATAATACTTGAAAAAGAAAAAAAAAGATCAGCATGATTGAGTTGCAAGAAAGAAGCCTTTACTGTGCAAATGCTGCAAAAAAGTCCAGTAAGGCATGTCAAGGTGTTGTCAGGCATATTGTAACGGAACTTTTTAGTGGCATTGGCGCACCCAATGCATATATTTTCACCAGGCCTCTTTTTGTAACAAATTGTATACTCATCTCTGTTGCATTTTACACTTTTTATATGGTAAATATCATGAAATCTGAATATATTCATTAATGATGTCTGATAGTGCTTAAAATGTACCACCAGTGAACATTTTGTTTGTTTAGTAGAGATATTCCCCAGACATGGTAAATAGGCTTGTTGAGCCGCTGGGGCTTGCATGTATCTACGAAGCTAAAAGCTATTCCATCAGTAGGTTTAATATCAGCAGGGCTGCCAAAGGCAGACATGTTCCAGTGGAGATACCAGACTAACGATGTGTCACTCTTCTGGGCAGCAGCATCATGTTTGATGTGACAACGGTGACAAAATTGAACTTACACTCATAACTCACACTTTTCACGCGCAGAAGAAAGGCTTAGCAATATATTTCTGTTGTACGCCAAGAAAATTTAAAGGGGTTTTAAACCTATGTGTTTTTTCACCTTAATGCATCCCATGCATTAAGGTGAAAAAACACCTTGCAGTGTCTGGCCCCCCAGTCCCCACCCCCCCCCATTTTACTTACCTGAGCCCATGGGCACTTTCTGTGGTCGCATCCCTGCTGTCCTTCTCTCCATGGAGTTTGATTGTATAGATTGACAGCAGCGCAGCCATTGGCTCCCACTGCTGTCAATCAAATCCAATGACTATGGATTCTGTGGGTGGGGCCGAGTCATACACTCGGCATCTATGGATGCCAAGTGTATGACTCAGGAGCTCACCCGAAAGGTAACCCCCTCGGGAGAGAGTTTCCCAGAGGGGGTTATCTAATTGGGGAGGAGCCATGAGAGCCACCGTGGGACCCTAGAAAAGGAGGATCGGGGCCACTCTGTGCAAAACTAACTGCACAGTGGAGGGAAGTATGACATGTTTGTTATTTTACAAAAAACGTGAATCTTTAGTGTCACTTTAATAAAGTTGGGACAACAAAGAGAACTGTTGAATAGCACTGGAAGGTGGTCCCCTAGATCGAAAGGCACTCACCATGCTGTCAGGGAACATCATTCTGTCTGATGCTCACAAAGAATAAGCCTGGTTCTTATATATCAAAGCAGTCTGTCCTAGTGCTGATGTTGCTGGACAGAAAATGGAGATGAAAAGCTGTTAAGACAGTATTGACATGGGAACATGGAATGTATGAAATATGAATCAAGGAAAATTAGAAATTGTTAAAGATCAAATGGATAAAACCAACATAGATTTGTTAGGAATTAATGAACTTAAATGGACAGGACAGAGACACTTTAAATCAAATAAACATTGGATATGCTATTCTGGTCATGAAACTTACAGGAAAAATGGGTTGTCATTTATCCTCAACAATATGCTTTGAAAGACAGTGCTAAAGTACAGTGCTATTAGAGATAGAGTCACGTACATCCGTCTACAGGGAACGTTGATCAATGTCACACTGATCCAAGTGTATGTTCTAACAACAGATGCAGAAGATGAGGATGTAGAGTTGTTTTACGAACCACTTCAAAATGCAATAGATCAAGCAAAGAATCAAGATCTACGGATCATCATGGGGGACAAGCAAAAGAAGGATGTGCATTCATAGACACAGTGGTTGAAAGGTATGGCTTATGAGAAAGAAATGAAGCCGGAGAAAACTTTGTACAGTTTTGCAAAACCAACCGTCTGTCATGAGCACATAATTTCAGCACCACAAGCACTGGCTATAAACATGGACCCCCTAAATAGAATGTATTGATATCAAACTTACTACATCTGCATAGCACAGAGGTGGACATCTGCAATTTTGACAGCAAGGACTAGGACAGGAGCAGATGGTGGAAGTGACCATGTGCTTCTGACATGCAAGATCAAGGCGATACAGTAGATATAGAGCCCGAAAACATATGAAATGACATCAAAAGCTTAATTAGTGAAGAAACTTAAAAACATTACAGATGAGAGAAAAAGCCAAGAAGCTACCTTGGATTTTAGAAAAATAAAAAAGTTGCAGCACAAAGAGGACAAGCTATAATTTCTGGTGAGTAAATGTATCACAAATTAATCAATTGTTTTGTCTCGAAGTTCAGAAAGATAAAAGAACTAAATCTCAGAGATATTTATCAGAAAAATGAAGCACAGCACGAAAAAGGAAGAAATTCCTAACAAAACAATAGAATGACAGAATGATACTGAATGAGTCATAGAACATCAAAAAGAGATAAAAAAATTATACCAAATATATAAAAAAGCAATAATGAATAACATTGTAAAAAAATAATAATCGGAATGTGACGCTGAAGATATAATAGCAGCAATTACATCTTTATCGAATAATAAGTCACCAAGTATCGATGAGTTAATCAGAGGCTCTGAAGGAATTATCATCACCTTTACTCAATTGTGTCAATGATGTGGAAAAAACATGGCCGACAAACTGGAGAAAAAAATCACTGATCGTTACTATACCGAAGAAAGGCCATGCAACAACTACAGAACAACTGCATTAAATAGACATGCAAACAAAGTATTGTTGAAAATGCAATCATACAATGATTGCAAAGTCATTGTTTTTATCTTAATGCATTCTGTTTACAGCAGCCTCCCAACACCCTCTAATACTTACCTGAGCCCCCTCTCTATACACCGATGTCCACAAGGGCCTCTGATTTGTTTGACAGCTTCTGTCTTTCATTAATCCATGCTGTCTGTTGTTTAAAATATTTTTCAAACAAAAAAAACTTTTTAAAGCTCTTCAGTATCTTCCCAAGGCACTTAGGCCTAATTCCCACCTATATAAAGGACCGTTTTCATCGGTTAATCGACGAAGCCGGCTAACGGTCTGATGTGCCTACAAACCATCGCTTAAAAAAACGATTGTGTCAGAATGCGGTGACGTAAAACACACAATATGCTGAAAAAAATGAAGTTCAATGCTTCCAAGCATGCATCGACTTGATTCTGAGCATGCGCGGCCTTTTGACCGATGCCTTTGCATACTAACGATCGTTTTTGACCCATCGGGCAGGCGTCCATCGATTAAATTTTAAAGCAAGTTCTCTGTTTTTGGACCGAAGGACAACTGACCGATAGGGCCTACACACGATCAGTTTGGACCGATGAAACTGAACTTCAGTCCGTTTTCATCGGTTTTGACCGATCGTGTGTACGCAGCCTCAGAATCTCAGGCTCTAATCATGTGGTAAAAAACAAACAAAAAAACACCCGCCATTGAAATCCATGGTACATGCCCTGCATGTAGTTCAGGGGGCTGGATGCATGGATAGGGGGGTAGCCTGTGTGCCCCTAATGGACTGGCTGCCACTGTATAGGCACCACATTGGCCTTATGCAGTGGTACTATGCCTGTCCTGTCTGATGTATAGCTTTTTACAAGGGTGTATAGAATTAAATTAGCTTGTATACACATTAGACATGTGCATTCGTTTTCGTTAGAATGCATTTTCGTCCAAAAATCAAGTTTTTTCGTTATCGTTTTAACAAACGATAATGAAAGCGCAAGAAACGAAAACCGAAAGATCCGACATAAAAAATGCTTTATTTTAGTTTTCGTTGTGGTAAAAATTCGATATAGAGCGATTCGACATTATAGGGAAAAGATTCGACATTATAGGGAAAAGATTCGACATTATAGGGAAAAGATTCGACCGTATAGGGAAAAGATTTGACATTATAGGGAAAAGATTCGACATTATAGGGAAAAGATTCGACATTATAGAGAAAAGATTCGACACTATAGAAATAATAGATTTGACATTACAGAGATTAGATTTCGATTTATAAGAAAATAGATTCAACATTATTACTAGTCATACAACATTAGAATTCTTGTAGGCGGAATATTCGAACGGAAATGTACGATTCGATGTAAAGATTAGACGTTGCGTCGAATATTCTTTTGACCATTCGACAGAAACCAAGTATTATTGGATTTTCGGATGAAAGCTATTCCCCAACGAAAAACGAAATAAATCAAAAATAAATTTTCCAAACGAAAATGAAAAAACGAAACAAAATATTCCAGTCTGCACATGTCTGATACACATTCGACTTAGTATATGGCTGTTTTAGCTACATGGTAGTGGATAGTTTGATAGATATACAGTATAACTAAATAGAGAATGGTAGAAAATAAATTCACAGTACTTCCACAAGATCTGTATAAAGTAAGCCACAGTACATGATATATGGCTCAATAAACCATGAACTAAAACACATTAGCTAATGTACATTTTTGTGAAAGATGCATAAAGGAGTCACCCACATATGCACTAATTATTAGAACCAATGTATTTTTAATAGCATCCACATCCAAGGAAACATTAAAAGTAATCGTTCTATTCACTGAGCACTGCAGGACATAAACATCAACTGTTGCCTCATCATTTTATGCTTGAGGTAACAAATAATTATTTAACGTACATTAAAAATGTTGTATAGCCTTGGTGAAATGTCCTTGTCGTTCTTTATATACATACTATAGAAAAAGAAAAGTTTTTCATGCACCTGTACATACATTATAAATGTGTAGAAAAAAGGGAATAAAGTACAATGCAAAGTTATCCAAAAACTGTGAATCACAGTTAGTTCTTTGGACGTATCTAATAATGACATCTGCCAGATTTTAGAAGGTAGGAGCTCACAGGTGCTGCATGTGTCATTACTTTTACTAATTAGAAGAACTGATTAGTGATGTGCAACTTATAATTCCCAAACCATTTTAAAATGTGCAATGAATTTAGCCAAATTCATTTGGATTCCTTCCTTCTTTATATGAACCATTAAGCAGAGGTCAGATAGCAGATTGCATCCCCCTGTATTAAGCACAGAACCTCTATGCAACATAAATTGAAGTAAGGCTGGATTCACACCTATGCATTTATAGTGCTGTTTGCATTTTGCAGATTTGTACTACAGAGAACGTGTTCCAAAGAAAACCATGTTAAATGGACTGTAATGCAAATCTGCAAAATGCAAAAAGCACAAAAAATGCATAGGTGTGAATCCAGCCTTAGTGGTAGTTACAGCCTGAAAAAAACACTAGTTCCAGTGGGGATATCATATCTTCTTGACCCATCATATGCAATTGGATAACTCACTGGATTACCATTTTACAATCTGATATTTTGGTTTCAATAATGTTTATTAGGCCCTGTACACACGATCAGACATGTCTGATGAAACTGGTCTGCAGACCAGTTTCATCAGACCAGTTTGATGGTGTGTACGGCCCATCAGACCGTTGTCCGTCAGACCAAAGTTTTAAAACATGCTTTAAAACCTGTCTGATGGAACCTGTCCGTCGGACAGATTTGATGGTTAGTACACATCGGACCAAAAACCTGCGCATGCTCAGAATCAAGTCGACTCATGCTTGGAAGCATTGAACTTCGTTTTTTCATCACGTCGTTGTGTTCTACGTCCCCGCGTTCTGGTCTGATCAGATTTTGGTCCGATGGTGTGTACACACATCAGACAAGTTCCGAGTTGTCTGATGAAAATGGTCCATCAGACAAGTCTCATCAGACATGTCTGATCCTGTGTACAGGGCCTTAAATATTTTCAAGAGACAATACCAAAGTATCTCAGCGTGTTTTTGTGCAGTATTTAAAATAGTCAAGGACCCATACATCAATCATTTAGTCTAACGTAGGTCACACCTGCATTGTCAACATTGTTACAATCTTGAAATCATATTCCCTCTCAAGCGTCTCTTCTTCATAGAGAATCCGTTCAGTGCTCGCAACCTTTCCTCATAACTAATATCATCCAGACCCTTTTGTAGCTTTGTTGCCCTTTTTTTACTCTCTCCATTTCCATTACATCCTTCCTGAGGACTGGTGCCCAGAACTGGACAGAATTATCATTTTATCTCTGGAGATAATCCCCTTTTTAATGCATGCTAACATTCAATTTGCTTTGTTAACATCAGTGTAAACCTAGAACACAGGCCGCCTCACTGCCTTGTTGCTCCTGTGTGTATTGGATCATTTTTACAGCTTCTGAGTGGCTCCTCCCTGCTCTCCATCTGCAGACAGAGGAAGGACTGGGAACACACATGGGGACACCACTTTGCATGCTTTTATTACTCCATGATCCTGTAAGTGTTTTTAACTGTGCACTGAATTAAATCCTTTAATACCACACGTAGAGGCACCTTTCTTCTATAATTCTCCAGAGTTGCTTCTCTGCCAAAAAGTGCTGCCTGAAGTACAATCTCTCCATCATCACCCAAGACCAGCCATCCAGCTCCACTAGAGCACCCTTACCTCGTATTAAATAACAACCTTCCCATCCTTAAGTTCTGTTGTAGGTATAAAGTTAGCTCTACAATGGAAAGGAATAAGGACATCTCTTTGCTTGATTCAGGCAGATGATAAGTATGCAAGTGTAAACATAAACTTTGAAAAGAACATAAAAGAAACTAGAGCCAGTGTTCAAAGTAAAATGTTTAATTGCAGACAGTGATGGCCTGTTTAGGAGGGGAAGTAATATCCCATACTACACAACTTAGGAGACACCAGTCCGATAAATGTTAAAAGAAAAAGCATATAAAAAAATTGCCTTTTAAATGGTAGTCTCCAAAGTAAGTATATCATATAAATACATCAGTCATTTTACTAAGAATAAAAAAAAGTTAATTCATTGGTACATATAATATATTAGTAAAACAAGACAACAGAAAGGGCAACTAAAGACCCAAGTGCATATGTAAAACACACATTACATAAACATAAAGTACAGTATCACATATGTAGTATGGGATCTGCCAACATGTTTCACGGTGGCTGCCGCTTCCTCAAGGTTTGATTCTCCATATGTGAGTCAACAAAATATCTAGTATATGTGCAAACAGAACAACATTAATCATTACATATTAGAGCATACATTCAAATACATATATGCAAGAACCTGTCCCAAAATAGAGACACAGAGAATTATTTTTTTCAAAGTAACAAAGGGGTGTAATGCACTAGAATGAGAAAAGTGGCCAAACCGTCATTCCACAAATGAATGAGATTAGGTGTCATTAAGGGGACTCCAGGTGTCTGTGCAAATTAACTGGGACTGAGGTAGTTAAATAAGGAGTTTGTACATAGCTAGGAGAAGTCTGGTATAGAACAGAGGTTATATAAACTCTCAGGCCATATTCAAGCTTTGAGAAAATTCGATATTGTACATTCTAGGCAGAAATGGTTAGGGGCTACTTGAAAATCTAGTGCAATCAGGGCAGTATAGCAATTTTCTGGAGCATTCCAGTAAGGAGGGTTCACAGTTCTCCTGAGGCTCATAGAAGAACATCTGAGTGGAGGTGCTAGGCCCTGGTATATCAGAAAACCTGAAACAGGCGTAAAGAAGAAAGGGTGTGTGGTCGTGTAATTGGGAGCAGAGTTGCCTCTTCATGTAAGTTCATATAATCAGGGAAAAATAGTAAAAGCTTAGCTTAGGTATGACGATGCAGCTCCGTAAAGAGGCATCATGCAGTTGGTAGAGCTCAAATCGTCAGTCCATAGGGGTTGGTGAAAGAAGGGATAGAGACCTATACTGTCTATGCTTTTGAGGACCTTGTTGCCCAGAGTCCAGTGAGCAGTGCCCATTTTTAGTGGAGAGAGCATGAGATGGATTGTCTGCGGGAGTTTTCTTGGGATGAGGTCGGACAGGACAGGTGAAGATCTTGAAGACCAGATTGTAATCTCTGTTTCTAGGGTACCCACCCTGTATTCAAGATCAGATGTGCTTCTTTTTTTTTTTTCCTTTTTTTTTATTAGGTATAAAGTACATACAATATTTCAATCACAGTCAAATAGCCTGTTCCCGCACAAAAAAAATATACAAAAATACTATATTTTCCAGTTTTAAGAAAACCCCAACCCTGACCCTACCCCAACCCCCCATCCTACCCACCCTCTTCTCTCTGACCAACCATCTTGTGTCATGTTTTCCTTTGTCTATCGCCCTTCCTGCTCTATACCATCCTTTCTGCAAATCTCTGTGTCTGCTTATATTTTAACCAGTCTTGCCATTTCAGTTTAAATCCCCCTTCTCCTTCCTCCCCCATAAACCTTAGCTGTTCTGCATAATAAATAATAAATATAATTTTTTTTACATAGCCAGTTCCTCACCGTAGGGCTCTTAGGATCCTTCCACTGTCTGGGAATCAAACTCCGGACCCGGCAAGACCCGGGTTCTCAAAGACGTTTTCACAGGCAAACTATAGACACCCAGCAGGTACAATATTAAAAGGAATTTTTACATTTTTTTAAAATTTAAACATTATTAAAATCACTGCTCCAGGAGCAGTGATTTTAATGATGCTTAAATAAAAAATAAAAAAAATGAAAAATTCCTTTAAATATTGTACCTGCTGGGTGTCTATACCTGTGATAACGTCTTTAAATAGCCAGTAAATTAGGAATAGCTGATCTAGCTAAGCTATACAGTGTATAAATATATGTACAACTCCTAGGGATGTATATATATCCTCTACACACTGTAAATTAAGCTAAACTAACTAGCCTGTCTGCCTGCTCGATCTAGTTATAAAAAAAGACTATCTCTCTGTCTCTCTGACTGCTCTCATTAACAACCGCAACACACTACGCGAGGCCGCCCAGCAGGCGGCCTTATATAGTGTGGGGCATGTGCTAAAGCCCTGAGCCATAATTGACCAAAGCCACCCTGGCTTTGGCCAATTATGGCTCTCCGTCTTTTGCGCGCTGTGATTGGCCAAGCATGCAGGGTCATAGTGCATGTTTAGCCAATCATCAGCGCGCAATGCCGCAGTGAATTATGGGCCGTTACGCGTCACTCGAATTTGGCGCGAATGACCCGTTTTTGTTTGAATTTCGTCGAAAGTACGAACAGACAATGTTCGAGTCGAACATACGTTCATATCGAACGCGGAGCTCATCCCTAACCAGCGTGCTAGGCATTTGTAATTCATTTCTATCAAACCACAATTGGTTGATGTGGTATGTGTCAACTTTAGTATTTTCCCAACATCTATCTCAGTTTCACCTGTTTTTAACTCCTCTTCCCATTTTTTAATATACGGTGGTGGCCTCAGAATTTTTCCAATCAAAATTTAATAAATTGGGGAGATCCCTCCCTTTCCGTTTGGCGCTGAGCACAATCGCTCTAGTGGGAGCAGATTACCCTCTGGCCTAATCGGATAAGGGAGGGACTCCACAAAGTGTCTCAGCTGTGCGTACCGCCACCTGTTTAAATTAAATTGTTTTTTTTTTCAATTCCTAATATGTTCCTCAAGTGCATATTTTGCCTTCTTTCAATATATCCTTTAATTGTGCATCTTTTTTTTTTTAATCCAGTTACCAAATAAACTAGCTTTCCCCGGTGAAAAAAAATTAGTGTCATTTAGTGGGATTAGTGGGGAATTATATCTCCATCTTTCCTTTTTGTGTACCATATCCCAAATTGTCATTGATGTCAGTGCGATCATGTACATGTGCTCATTTAAATGTCTAAAACGTGTCGGAATCCAAATCTCTTTCCCTGATATTGCTTTATTTATACTACTTTCCAATTTGAAGCTTCTTCTGAAGCATTTTCTCAAATTGTTTAATCAGGGTTTGTGGTTAACTGCTTGCCGACCGCCCGCCGTCATATTACTGCGGGGCGTTGGCACTGTCTCGCGGGAGCACGTAGCTCTACGTCCTCTCTTTTTCAGCCACTAGGGGGCGCGCGCGCCCCCTGCACGCCCCCGAGTCCGGGCACCCGCGATTGCTTGTTACAGAGAGGGGAACGGGAGGTATGTGTGTAAACACATACCTCTCGTTCCTGTCAGCGGGGGAAACGCTGATTTTCTGTTCATACAATGTATGAACAGAAGATCAGTGATTTCCCTTAGTAAGGCCACCCCCCATACAGTTAGAACACAAATAGGAACACACTTAACCACTTCCCTGCCCCCTAGTGTTAACCCCTTCACTGCCAATTGCATTTTTATAGTAATCCAATGCATTTTTATAGCATTGATCGCTATAAAAATGCCAATGGTCCCAAAAATGTGTCAAAAGTGTCCGATGTGTCTGCCATAATATCGCAGTACCGAAAAAAAACGCTGATCGCCGCCATTACTAGTAAAAAAAAAATATTAATAAAAATGCCATAAAACTACCCCCTTTTTTGTAAACGCTATACATTTTGCGCTAACCAATCAATAAACGCTAATTGCGATTTTTTTTACGAAAAATATGTAGAAGAATATGTATCGGCCTAAACTGAGGAAAAAAAATGTTTTTTTATATCTGTTTTGGGGATATTTATTATAGCAAAATGTAAAAAATATTGATTTTTTTTCAAAATAGTCGCTCTATTTTTGTTTATAGCGCAAAAAATAAAAACCGCAGAGATGATCAAATACCACCAAAAGAAAGCTCTATTTGTGGGAAAAAAAGGACGCCAATTTTGTTTGGGAGCCACGTTGCACGACCGCGCAATTGTCAGTTAAAGCAACGCAGTGCCAAATCACAAAAAGTGCTCTGGTCTTTGGACAGCATTATGGTCCGGGGCTAAAGTGGTTAAGAAATCTCTACTGTACCCGGCTAAATGTCCACATCAAAGTATATACAGTATACACTATGTTAACATATAAAATATAAAAGAGAAGATGGCACATACGTAGCTTAAAAGGTGTACACTCATCAATAAGATGAGATGTTGTTTGATGTTTTAATGAGGCACAAACCTTGTTGTAACATTGGACAAAATTTTTTTATAGCTGAGTGTTTACCTTTCAATCCCCATTTGTGCTGCCTTGTCTTTTATTTAAAACCATGGGCCAGATTCACAGAGCGATTACGCCGGCGTAACAGGAGATGCGCGGCATAAGTCTAAATTTGCGCATTCGTTTCGATACTCCGCATCCCCAAAACGAGATACGCAAGAAATCTACTTTTTTTTGTCTAGCGTAATTTCGTTAGACAGGCGCAAAACTGCGCTAGCCACACCATTGATTTGCTATTCAAATAGGCTAATGAGGGAGTTACGGGGATCCACAAAAGAACGTTGGTGCAGCGCAGACGAGCAAAGAAGGAGGAGGGCACAGAGGAGGGCACGGGAGAGGATATACCGCACCCGCATAGACCTCTTTGGCATGAGTGATTCTGAGGTGTATCGCATCTTCAGATTCACCCCTCATGTCATCCTGGAATTAACCACAACCTTGCAGGAGGACATCACCAGCCCAACACACCGCTCACATGCAGTGCAGCCACTGGTCAAGGTCATGGCAACACTCCATTTCCTTGCCAGTGGCTCTTTTCAAAGAACAAGTGGAGTGGTGGCTGGGATGTCACAATCCTCCGTGAGCAGATGTGTGCACCAGGTTGTCTCTGCAATCCTCAGACGCATGGCCAACCAAATCATCAAACCCACCACTGAGGACCTGCGGCTGAAGGCAATGACAGATTTCTACAGATTTGCCAGATTCCCACGCACCGTGGGGGCCATTGATTGCACACATGTGGCACTCCAGCCCCCCCCATGAGACAGAGCACATATACCGCAATCGGAAGCATTGGCATTCCATCAACGTACAGGTGATAGTCGATGCCCAAGGCCTCATATGGCACGTCCGTGCCAAACACCCCGGATCCAGCCATGACAGCTACATATACAATCAGAGCCCCATCCAAATGGAATTCGAACAGAACGTGTATGGGAACAGCTGGCTGGTTGGTGAGTGACATGGGTGGCAGGCATGACTGTCCCCCTCCCATGATGCACACATCACAAGGGGCACATGCATGACTAACATCCTCCTCTCTTTTCCCTTACAGGTGACTCTGCATATGCACTGGGACCCCATCTCATGACTCCTATCCGGAACCCCCAAACCCCAGGAGAGCAAAGATACAATGAAGCCCACGCCCAAACACGTGCAGTGGTGGAGCGCACCTTTGGCCTCCTGAAGTCAGGTTACCGATGCCTGGATAAGTCTGGGGGGACCCTGTTGTATTCCCCCTACCTTCGTGTGCCAGATCATTGGTGCATGTTGCATTCTGCACAACTTCGCAGTGAGAAAGGGCCTGCAGATTGATCTACGTGATGACCTGACCCCTGAACCAGACACTCCCCCTCTAACCGAGGTTACCCTGTCTTTTGAGGGAAGAGCAGCCAGGAGACAGCTCACATTAGGCATCTTTGCACGGTTAAACACACACATTAATCATGGCATAATGAGAATGCATGCATGCACACCACTGTGGTCCCTAGCACAGACACATCACATCCTCACCTAATTGGATTAGCACAAGCCCACCATGCTGGACTTGTGAGCAGCAACGCCACGCCACGGCTCCAATTATGTCACTGTACATTCATACACCATTCACACGGACCTGGGAATCATTTCTCCCTGGTCCTGGGGAACCATTCTCCACCAAAACTGAGGGTGACACCCCTTTTCCGGCAGGAATATCACCCCCACATTACAAAAACATTCACATCACAAAAAAAATTTCCAGCAAAAAAAAAAAACAAGGGGAAAAACAAATTAATGCCGTTGGCATGAGCCACGCCTGGGGCGCCCACGGCCACGGCCCCGGCTCCTCAGGGGAGACTCATGTGGAGGGGGGGTTATCCGGGGAAGGAGGAGCAGCCCCTGGTCTCTGCCCACCTGGCGGCCTGCCCTCCAAGGCCACTGCAATTCTGTAGAGGCCAGCACCTAGTGTTGCCGTGTTGGCCTGGATAGCCTGGGTGAGGGCCCTCACATCCTGCCCAACGTCTGCTGTTGTAGTCTGCAGTGCATTTAGGCAGTTTGTAAGAGCCCGGGAGTGGCAGTCCAGGTCCCCAAGCATATCCTTTATGGAGGACAGGCTTTCCTCCATCCGCCCCAAGGTCTAGCTGACCTGTCCCAGATGGCGGGTCTGAAGGGCCTGGTCCCTTCTCAGATTGGCGGGTAGAAGCTCGGCCACCCCCCTGGTCTTCTAGGATGAATTCCTGCCTCCAGCTGAGGCTTGTGGCCGGGAAGAAGGGGAAGCCCTTGGGAGAGGAGCCCTGTTGGGGGAGGAGTGGGAGGGGCTAGCCCTTATGGAAGGCTGGCTGCTCCCAGCCAGAGAGGAAGACTCCTCCAAAAACAGCAATCCACTGGCTGACATGACATCCTCCTCCTCCTCAACCTCCTCCTCTTCAACCTCCTCCGAGGACTCCGGCCTTGTCGGGGGGTCCTCATCAGGCTGGGATGGTGTGGTCAGCCCAGATGGGCCAGCACCCTCCTGCTCATCTGTGGATGACACAAAAAATTCACAGGTTGGAGGATCCACACACTTGCCACATATTCCCTTTCACCCCCTCCCCCACGCATGCTACACACCTGATAGGGAAAAAAACCTTACCTGGCATCACGCCTTCATGACTTGAGTCATAGCCGGGCAGGCCCTCCAACTGTTGTCTATGAAAGGTGTTGGCCACCGCACGCTCCTCCGCTGTCAGCCTAACAGGGCATGGTGGGCCCCCTCCTGTGGCCCTGGCATGGGCTACCATTTTGGCCAGCTTCTTTCTGACCAGACGCCGGAGGTCATTGATCTTCTTTTCAATCCCCGACCGTGTCCGGGTCTCCCCCCCCCCGATGCATTCACCTCGTCAGTAATGTTCTGCAAGATATCACGCCTCCTGGCCGGGGTGGTGTTGGCACTCTCCGGGCCGTGGAGGAAATGCCCATATTGGGAAATGGCCCGGGCAAGAATTTGTTTCTCCCCCAAAGTAAAATTTAACTTCCTCTTTCTCTCCATCATACTCATACAAAAACTCTCTCCCAAACAGTCAGCAAAAATCACTCAGAAAAATCAATCAGCAAAAATCACTCACAAAAACAATCAGGAAAAATCAAGCAAGAAAACAAGCAGGAAAAATCAAGCAAGAAAACAAACAAACAAAAAAACTATCAACCAAAAACTCTCACAAGCAGTCACCAAAAATCACTTACAAATATCTTCTAACAAACACTAGATCACACAGTCCACAAATATCACAAAGACAAACCACAACGCAACTAACAACAGAACAAAAGCACCTTGCTGTATAGGGAGGGATACAAAGGGATGTACTTTTGCAAAGGAAGTGCGTTTCTGTCTGTCTATTTATGCTGTCTGCGTAGTTCACGATTTTGCCCTAGTCCACTTCCAATTTCACTGATTGCGCCGTTCCCGAGTTGTGAGCATGTGCACAGAGGTGCTGACCATGGTCTGCTTCAAGCGTGCATGCGCAAGCCGGCCGGCCCTTCATTTGCATGGGGTCACAGCTCATTTCAATGTAACACGCCCACGTCCTTCCCAATTTGTATTTCTCCGCCTTGCGCCTCAGAAATAACGTTTCTGCGTAAAACCGACAAGAATTGGGTGATTGCGCCGCTACATTGCGCCAGTCTAACGTAAAGGCGGTGCGCTACGCCGGTCCAATAATGCGCAGATGTACGTGAATCTGGCCCCATGTCTTTATATATAAATATTTAGTATAGGATAGAGGACCCCCAAACAAATCTGATTAAAACTCCTACCGGTCCCTCTGATAATGGAGGAGCTACTGCTTTGATGTCTCATTTGAGGTTTGTAAACCACTTGCTTTTCCTATCACAGCTGAAAAAGTGGTGTTTAAAAAGACCTCCACCAGCTGACCGGATATAAGAAAACAAAATGATGCTAAATTTTACATTTACTTTGCTAAAAAGAATTGTGTTTTTATATATATATATATATATATATATATATATATATATATATATATATATATATATATTCCTCACTATATGACAGAAAAATATGTACAAAGCCAATATAATTTCCTTGAATAGTATATCTAGAGGTCAATGAATTTTTGTAAGATGGTAATTGGATAAAGGACCTCCATTTGGAACACACATCATGGATAATTATTTCAGTCCACTGCAATTGAATCTAATTATTGGGTAATATGCCACAGACAAGAAGTATGGTTTAATAGTACATTGTAGTACCATTGGTTTACAAAACAAAGTAGAGCATCTGCTTGATGTTTTCTAATGCAATCTCAATGCATTTATTTCCATCTTTGTCAGTGGCATACCATTTAAACTTAAACCTGCATTGTACAGTTGTTACAGTTAAATCTTTCATCTCCTCCATCACTGGAGTGGTTTCCCTTTAAATCTTTTTCTGGCAAATTGCCAATTGAGACCATTTATTAGGAATTATAGTTCACTGGAATGATATTAGTTCTTTGACTGATTGTTGCAGCCTTCCCTGCTGTTGAACTTGGTTAATAAACCATACATAACTTCAAATGTCACTCAGTTTACATAAACAGAATCACAGAGACATTAGTAAATCAGAAGAATTGTAATCTTCTCATCTCTATGTTTACCTTAAGAAACAAAATAGAAAATGTATAGTAAAGTTCTGCATTAATGACTAGTGGTGGGAATCTGTACAATCACAGATATACTAGTGTCCCACTAGACATTAATCCCAAATGTGAACTTTTGCAATTACCTCCTATAATTTACAAAGACAGACAACCTTGTGCAAGACTGCTTCTGCAAGTGGAGGAAGGGCGTGGTATTCATATCTCTGGCCTTTTGTATATAATACACATAAAACATGCTATAATGCATGCTGGGTAAACTCACACTAGGCTGCCATCACTATGTGAGAAGTGGCAGTGTCAGATTTATGTGCCAACAATGGCGTCACTAACCTGCTGCTGTCACCAATGTGTGATGATGGTCCTTTAGTTTTTTCAAATGTATTCTTTATTTAAGTTATTCGGCATACAGAATATGGCCAGTCTATTTGGTCAAATACATGAATATAGTAGACACCAAACAAATCTGTACAAAATCAAACATACAACCTTAATCATAATTGATATAAATGTATGGGTGGCCGTATCGGAACATCATATGATCATAAATTCATCAAAACTTGGTAAAAAAAAAAGTCTGCATTCTAAGCTTGACCAATCATTTCCAGCCTAAATGCATGGGTAACATAGTTTTCTTTAACGTCTTTATATGAAGAAAAAACTAGGAAAATTAAGAGAAAGGTGGAAAAGGAAGAAGTAAAAAAAGGAGATAGAAGAAAAAGAGAAGGGGAGGAGAATTAAAGAGGGGGTAAATACAAAAACCAGAGCCAATATAACCGCCGGCAGGAGAGATGGAGGACTCGCCAGAGACTCCAACCATTTGCTCAGTGACCTCATGATGCAAAGAGGACCTTTCCTTCCTCTGAGAATTTAAATATATTCCATTGGGCCCAAGTTTCAGAGTACAACTCATGTCGGTTTTGGGCAGATAATATCAGGTCTTCCATCCTATTTACCTCTTCAATTCTTGTAAGCCATAATGAAGTTGTGGGAGGCTTAATTTCTCTCCACTGCTGGGCAATGCATGATCTAGCAGTATTGATGAGGTGACGCAAAATCAGTTTACTACGTGTGTTTTCAGGTATGTTTGAAACATGTAAAAGAAATAAAGCCGGGTCCTCAGGAAGGGTAAAAGTAAAGTAAATTTCTGACATATCCAATGTACCTCCTTCTAAAAGTGCTCCAGCCTCGAACAGGACTAAAAAATGTGGAGTAGAGTCCCCCTGTCTTCCTGACACTTCCAACATATTTCTGGGATCGAGGGGGAGTTTTTCCTTAAGTAATGAGTGTGTGCGGTACCATCTTGTCAAGAGTTTAAAGTTAGTTTCTTGGGCACAAGTTCATATTGATGATTTTAAATCGAGGTCTATGTTGTGCCTAGGAGAAAGTCCTATCTAGTGGTATTTCCCACTTCCTTATAAAAGGTATGATTGTCCTTTAAACTTTAACCACTTGTCATCTGCCCGCCGTCAATTGACGGCGGGCAGACGACTCCATTGTTCTGACATCACGTCATATGACGTGATGTCCCTTTAAAGCCGCGGGCGGGCGCGCGCGCGTCGCCTGGCGGCGCGCGCGCGCACCCGCCGCTCCGCGGGGATCCCGTGCGAGTGCCCGGCGGCAACGATCGCCGCCGGGCACACGCGATTGCTCTGTAAGTGAGCTGGGACGTGCCGCGCTGTGTGTAAACACAGAGCTGCACGTCCCTGTCAGGGAGAGAGGAGATCGATTGTGTTCCTTGTACATAGGGACACAATCGGTCACCTCCCCCAGTCACCCCCCCCTCCCCCTACAGTTAGAACACTCATAGGACACACATTTAACCCCTTCCCCGCCCCCTAGTGGTTAACCCCTTCACTGCCAGTCACATTTATACAGTAATCAATGCATATTTATAGCATTTTTCACTGTATAAATGTAAATGGTCCCAAAAGTGTCCGAAATGTCCGCCATAACGTCGCAGTCCCAATAAAAAAATCGCAGATCGCCGCCATTAATAGTAAAAAAAAAAAAAAAAAAAATGCCATAAACTATCCCCTATTTTGTAAACGCTATAAATTTTGCGCAAACCAATAGATAAACGCTTATTGCATTTTTTTTTTACCAAAAATATGTAGAAGAATACGTATCGGCCTAAACTGAGGGGAAAAAAAAAAATTTTATATATTTTTTGGGGTTATTTATTATAGCAAAAAGGAAAAAATATTGCATTTTTTTAAAAATTGACGCTCTATTTTTGTTTATAGCGCAAAAAATAAAAACCGCAGAGGTGATCAAATACCACCAAAAGAAAGCTCTATTTGTGGGAAAAAAAGGACGCCAATTTTGTTTGGGAGCCACGTCGCACGACCGCGCAATTGTCAGTTAAAGCGACGCAGTGCGGGAAGCTTATATTTTGTCTGGGCAGGAAGGGGGTCTAGGTGCACAGTAGGTAAGTGGTTAACCTGCACAGAGCTTTTTACTGGGGTCATCTTTGGGGTTCGGGTAACTCCACAGATGACCCCTTACACACAAATCACTGACACTGCATATTATATATATATATATATATATATATGTATATATACTGTATATATATATATATATATATATATATATATATATATATATATATATACACACATACACACATATATATTGTAGATATATACAGTACAGACCAAAAGTTTGGACAAACTTTCTCATTCCAAGAGTTTTCTTTATTTTCATGACTATGAAAATTGTACATTCACACTGAAGGCATCAAAACTATGAATTAACACACGTGGAATTATATACATAACAAAAAAGTGTGAAACAACTGAACATATGTCATATTCTAGGTTCTTCAAAGGAGACACTTTTTGCTTTGATTACTGCTTTGCACACTCTTGGCATTCTCTTGATGAGCTTCAAGAGGTAGTCACCTGAAATGGTCTTCCAACAGTCTTGAAGGAGTTCCCAGAGATGCTTAGCACTTGTTGGCCCTTTTGCCTTCACTCTGCGGTCCAGCTCACCCCAAACCATCTCGATTGGGTTCAGGTCCGGTGATTGTGGAGGCCAGGTCATCTGGCACAGCACCCCATCACTCTCCTTCTTGGTAAAATAGCCCTTACACAGCCTGGAGGTGTGTTTGGGGTCATTGTCCTGTTGAAAATTAAATGATGGTCCAACTAAACGCAAACCCGATGGAATAGCATGCCGGTGCAAGATGCTGTGGTAGCCATGCTGGTTCAGTATGCCTTTAATTTTGATTACATCCCCAACAGTGTCACCAGCAAAGCACCCCCACACCATCACAACTTCACCCCTATACTTCACCAGGCACAAAAGGTGGAACCAAAGATCTCAAATTTGGACTCATCAGACCAAAGCACAGATTTTCACTGGTCTAATGTCCATTCCTTGTGTTCTTTAGCCCAAACAAGTCTCTTCTGCTTGTTGCCTTTCTTTAGCAGTGGTTTCCTAGCAGATATTCTACCATGAAGGCCTGATTCACACAGTCTCCTCTTAACAGTTGTTTTAGAGATGTGTCTGCTGCAAAAGGTGGCTATTTTGAAGAACCTAGAATATGACATATATTCTCAGTTGTATTACACTTTTTGTTATGTATAATTCCTCATGAAAATAAAGAAAACTCTTGGAATGAGAAGATATGTCCAAACTTTTGGTCTGTACTGTATATATATATATATATATATATATATATATATATATATACACACACACACACACACAAGTCTAAATGTTAAGAATTTCCTCTAATACACACTGTCACACAGACAAGGATATTTAAGAGATTTAGACTATAGTAGTGCCCTTCAAAGAGACAGGAAGTTCTTACTACTTGCCGACCGCCCACCACAGTTGTACTGCGGCAAGGTGGCACAGCTGCGCAAATCGATGTAACTGTGCATCGTTTCGTGCACTAGCCCATGTGGGCATGTGTGCCGATTGGCCAGCGGGGGAGCCTATCAGCGATTTCCGCTGGTCACCGTTGATCGTTCCCCACAGAGGCAGAATGGGGATCTGCCTATGTAAACAAGGCAGACCACCATGCTAAGCAGGAACACAGATCTTTGTGTTGTCCCAGTCAGTCCATCCCCAGGGAACACACTTAACCCCTTGATCGCTCCTGGTGTTAACTCCTTCCCTGCCAGTGTCATTAGTGCAGTAACATTTATTTTTAACCACTTAAGACCCGGACCAAAATGCAGGTAAAACTCAGGCCCCTTTTTGTGATTCGGCACCGCGTCGCTTTAACTGACAATTGCGCGGTCGTGCGACGTGGCTCCCAAACAAAATTGGTGTCCTTTTTTTCCCACAAATAGAGCTTTCTTTTGGTGGTATTTGATCACCTCTGCGGTTTTTATTTTTTGCGCTATGAACAAAAATAAAGCGACAAATTTGAAAAAAATCTATATTTTTACTTTTTTTCTATAATAAATATCCCCCAAAAATATATTTAAAAACGTTTTTTTCCCTCAGTTTAGGCCGATACGTATTCTACCTATTTTTGGTAAAAAAAAAATCACAATAAGCGTTTATCGATTGGTTTGCGCAAAATTTATAGCGTTTACAAAATAGGGGATATTTTTATTGCATTTGTATTCATTTTTTTTTACTACTAATGGCAGCAATCAGCGATTTTTTTTCATGACTGCGACATTATGGTGGACACATTGGACAATTTTTACACATTTTTGGGACCATTGTCATTTTCACAGCAAAAAATGCTATAAAAATGCATTGTTTACTATTGAAAATGACAATTGCAGTTTGGGAGTTAACCACTAGGGGCGCTGAAGAGGGTTAAGTGTGACCTCATATGTGTTTCTAACTGTAGGGGGGCGAGGCTGGATGTGTGATGTCATTGATCGCCTTTCCCCATATCAGGGAACAGACGATCAATGACAGCGTCACAGTGAAGAATGGGGCAGCTGTGTTTACACACAGCTCTCCCCGTTCCTCAGCTCCGGGGACCACGTGTCCCCCGGCCGTGATCATGGAGCTTTGGACCGGGTCGTGGGCACGCTCCCGCGACCCATGGCTGGGCACTTAAAGAGGACACAAAGGTTAATAAGGTCACTGGTTCCAAAAAAAGGCAGTTAGTGTCAGATTTGTCTGTCACAATGTCGCAGTCCCGCTAAAAATTGCTGATCGCTGCCATTACTAGTACATTTTTTTTTAAAAGAATACAAAATTCCATAAATATATCCCATAGATTTTAGACGCTATGGCCCATATTCACAGAGCGATTACGCCTGCGCAACAGGAGATGCGCGTGCGTAAGTCTAAATGTGCGCGTGCGTTTCGATGCACGGCATCCCCGAAACGGGATACGCAAGAAATCTACTTTTTTTTGTCCAGCGTAATTTCGTTAGACAGGCGCATCCATCCACGCAAAACTGCGCTAGACAGACCATTGATTTGCTAGTCAAATATGCTAATGAGGGACTTATGGGGATCCACAAAAGAACGCTGGGGCAGCGCAGGCTACGCAGTGTGCGCAACAGCAAAATGTCCTGTCTAAAATTAGACCATATAAAAGCTGGTCTAAAAAGAGAAAAAACGTCTACATGTTAGATAAAGCAACACTGTTAGTGAGGAGCTCAGCAGTCACACGTGTTGCACAACAATCTGTATGCCAACATGCCAGGGGCATCGTTGCGCATAGCTATACTACTGACTTTAGATGAGCAAAGAAGGAGGAGGGCACAGAGGATGGCACGGGAGAGGATATACCGCACACGCATAGACCTGTTTGGCATGAGTGATTGTGAGGTGTATCGCATCTTCAGATTCACCCCTCATGCCATCATGGAATTAACCACAACCCTGCAGGAGGACATCACCAGCCCAACACAACGCTCACATGCAGTGCAGCCACTGGTCAAGATCATGGCAACACTCCATGCCCTTGCCAGTGGCTCTTTTCAGCGTACAAGTGGAGTGGTGGCTGGGATGTCACAATCCTCCATGAGCAGATGTGTGCACTAGGTTGTCCCAGCAATCCTCAGACGCATGGCCAACCAAATCATCAAACCCACCACTGAGGACCTGCAGCTGAAGGCAATGACAGATTTCTACAGAATTGCCAGATTCCCACGCACCATCGGGGCCATTGATTGCACACATGTGGCACTCCAGCCCCCCCATGAGACAGAGCACATGTACCGCAATCGGAAGCATTGGCATTCCATCAACATACAGGTGATAGTCGATGCCCAAGGCCTCATATGGCACGTCCGTGCCAAACACCCCAGATTCAGCCATGACAGCTACATATACAATCAGAGCCACATCCGAATGGAATTCGATCAGAACGTGTATGGGGCCACCTGGCTGGTTGGTGAGTGACATGGGTGGCAGGCATGACTGTACCCCCCCATGATGCACACATCACAAGGGGCACATGCATGACTAACATCCTCCTGTCTTTTCCCTTACAGGTGACTGCATATGCACTGGGACCCCATCTCATGACTCCTATCCGGAACCCCCAAACCCCAGGAGAGGAAAGATACAATCAAGCACATGCCCAAACACGTGCAGTGGTGGAGCGCACCTTTGGCCTCCTGAAGTCACATTTCCGATGCCTGGATAAGTCTGGGTGTACCCTCTTGTATTCCCCAAACTTTGTGTGCCAGATCATCGGTGCATGTTGCATGCTGCACAACTTCACAGTAAGAAAGGGCCTGCAGATTGACCTACGTGATGACCTGACCCCTGAACCAGACAATCCCCCCTAACCGGGGGTCCCCCGTCTTCTGAGGGAAGAGCAGCCAGGAGACAGCTCACATTGGGCATCTTTGCACGTTAAAAACACACATTAATCATGGCACAATGAGAATGCATGCATGCACACCACTGTGGTCCCTAGCATACACACCCCACATCCTCATCAAATTGGATTGGCACCAGTCCACCATGCAGGACTTGTGAGCAGAAACGCCACGCCAAGGCTCCAATTGTGTCACTGTACATTCATACACCATTCACACGGACCTGGGGATCACTTCTCCCTGGTCCTGGGGAACCCTTCTCCACCAAAATTGAGGGTGACACCCCCACATTCAAACAGCATTCACAACCCAAAAAAAAGGGGAAAAACAAATTAGTGCCCTTGACGTGAGCCACGCCTGGGGCACCCCCGGCCACGGCCCTGGCTCCTCAGGGGAGACTCATGGGGAGGGGGAAAACCGGGGAAGGAGGAGCAGCCCCTGATCTCTGCCCACCTGGCGGCCTGCCCTCCAAGGCCACGGCTATTCTGTCCAGGGCACCACCTAGTGTTGCCGTGTTGGCCTGGATAGCCTGGGTGAGGGCCCTCACATCCTGCCCAATGCCTGCTGATGTAGTCTGCAGGTCGTTAAGGCAGTTTGTGAAAGCCTGGGAGTGGCAGTCCAGGTTCCCAAGCGTATCCTTGATGGAGGACAGGCTCTCCTCCATCCGCACCAATGTCTGGCTGACCTGTCCCAGATGGCGGGTCTGGAGCAACTGGTCCCTTCTCAGGAGATCGGCCACCCCCCTGGTCTTCTAGGTCGCCTTCCTGCCTCCAGCTGATGCTTGTGGCCGGGGAGAAGGGGAGGCCCTTGGGAGAGGAGCCATGTTGGGGGAGGAGGGGGGGGGCTCCCCCTTAGGGAGGGCTGTCTGCTGCCAGCCAGAGGGGAACGGTCCTCCAACAACAATAGGCCAGTGCCTGACATGGACTCCTCCTCAACCTCCTCCTCTTCAACCTCCTCCACGGACTCCGGCCTTGTCGGGGGGGCCTCATTAGGCTGCTGTCCTGGGGATGGTGCGGTCAGGCCAGATGGCCCTGCACATCTGTGGATGACACAAAACATTCACAGGTTGGAGGATCCACACACTTGCCACATATTCCCTTTCACCCCCTCCCCCACACATGCTACACACCTGATATAAAAAAAAAAATTACCTGGCACCACGAGCTCCGGACATGAGGCCCTCCACTTCATGCCGATTAAAGGTCAGGGCCACCGCACGCTCCGCACGCTCCTCTGCTGTCAGCCGAACACTACATGGTGGGCCCCCTCCTGTGCTCCTGGCATGGGCAAGCATTTAGGCCAGCTTCTTTTTGACCAGACGCCGGAGGTCATTAATCTTTTTATCAATCCCAGACCGGTTCCGTGTCTCCCCCTCCCCTGTTGAATTGACCTGCTCAGTGATGATGTCCAAAATCTCCCTCCTCCTGGCCGGGGTGGTGTTGGCACTGTCCGGGCCGTGGAGGAAACGCCCATAATCGCTAATGGCCCGGGCAAGAATTTGTTTCTCCCCCAAAGTGAAATTTAGTTTTTTCTTTCTCTCTGTCATACTCATACAAAAACTCACTCCCAGTCAACAAAAATCAGTCACAAAAACAAGCACTACCAATCAAGCAAGAACACACACAAAGAGAAAACTAACACCCAAAAAATCACACAAGCACTCAGCAAAAATCAGTCACAAAAACAAACAGCAACAATTAAGCAAGAAAACAAACGAGCAGAAATATATAAAACAAACAGTCTCTCAAACACTTATCAAAAAACACTTTCAAAGATCTACTAACAAACACTTGATCACACAGTACACTAATCTGACAAATACAAAACACAACGCAACTAACAACGGGACAAAAGTACTTTGTTAAATGGGAAGGGACAAAGGGATGTACTTTTGCAATGGAAGTGCGTTTGTGTCTGTCTATTTATGCTGTCTGCGTAGTCCTTAGTCCATTTCCAATTTCACTGATTGCGCCGTTCCCGAGTTGTGAGCATACGCACAGAGGTGCTGACCATGGTCTCCTTCAAACGCGCATGCGCGAGCCGGCCGGCCCTTCATTTGCATGGGGTCACGGCTCATTTCAATGTAACACGCCCACGTCCTTCCCAATTTGTATTACTCCGCCTTACGCCTCTGAAATAACGTTACGCATGCGCAATTTTCTGCGTAAAAGCTACGAGAATAGGGTGATTATGCGGCTACATTGCGCAAGTCTAACGTAAAGGCGGTGCGCTACGCCGGTCCAATAATGCGCAGATGTACCTGAATCTGGCCCTATAACTTTTGCACAAACCAATCAATATACGCTTACTGTGATTTTTTTTTTACAATACATATATACATATTGGCCTAAATTGATGAAGAAATTTGATCTTTAACTTTTTTAATTAGATAGGTTTTATGGCAGAAAGTAAAAAGTATTGTTTTTTTTGTTTTTTTAAATTGTCGGTCTGTTTTTATAGTGTAAAAAAATAAGAAAGGGGGTAAAACTTTCAAGTCCTATAGTGGTTAAAGTGGTTGTTAGGTCACATGTATTAATTACTTGAATTCTCTCTGTTTTAGGTCCCTGTTCAATATAGTGTGTGTGTGTTTCCTAAAATTGTAATGCTAAACACCTTGGCCCAGATTCACAAAGCACTTACGCCGACATAAGTGCAAATTTGCACCGGTAAGCGCAAATGTGCGCCGGCGTACCTGTGCGCCAGGCCCACAAACCAATATACTCCTAAATACTGGCCAGCCTGCGCCAGCGTAGCTTACATACGCATAGCATGGGCACACTTTTCGTCTGGACGCATGTTGCTGCTCCCATTGATTAGGCATTCAAACATGCAAATGAGGGAAATACGGCGATTCACGAATGTACGTGCACCTGACACATGCTACGCAAGGTGCACGTAAATTGTACGTCCGGCGTAAAGTTATTCCCCATAGATGAGGCGCAACCCGGCAAAAGACGTGCAAAGGTCTGCACCAGAGAACACAGGCATATTGGGCGTACGTTACGTTCACGGCATACGTGGTGATCCGGCATAGCTTAGGCATTTGTGCCGGCGTGGTTGTGAGCATGCGCATAAAGGTGCTGTTTCATGCGCCCACGTCACGGCTATGTCACGACGCATGCGCAGTTCGTGCTACACCGGACGTAAAACATTGCACCATGCTCAGACCAGCATTTGCATGAGGTCACTCCCACTTCCACCTACGTCGGCCTGCACCTTCGAAACTTACGCCGCGCCGACGCAGCATTGGGAGCAATAGCTTGCTGAATGCAGTGCTTGCCTCTCCGCGCTGCGTCGGCGCAGCGTACAACGTTTGCACTATGGCTGTGTAATGTGCGCCCAACTCTATGTGAATCTGGGCCCTTCTTTGCAGAGCCCTGCTGTCTGGTCATGTGACCTCGCTCTGCTTCCCTTCCCACGTGAGTTCAGTGGGAGGGGCTCCAATTTCCTTCTGTTGAATGCAAGCTAGCAGAGCGAAATTGCGTGTCTGCATAGCAAGGCTGTGGAAAGAAGGTATTTAGCATTATAATTTCAGAAAACAGGAAAACACACACACTGTACTAAACAGGGACCTGAAACAGAGGGGATTAACACAAAAGAAAAATAACTCTTGGCACATATTCATTTTTTTATTGGGAAATAAAAGCTTTTGTTTTATTGAAAATGTATTTAATATATTTTTTTTAAATACATATCAATATTTCTGAGTAACAATGTTTTATAGTCGTGCAACCAACATTGCCTGACTGGATCCAGAATTAAGTCTGAGTTGATAGAGAGTTATGAGGCCCCTCTTAGGTGCATATTCCTAAGAAAGAGCAATGTGCCCCATTTGCTTTCTGCACCTTGTATGATGGGTGTTTCATACCGTATTGTAGCCATGTTTTATAAAGATATCTAATTTATAGCCTGAGTTAAGAAAATTATGGATATTTTTGTCTTTACTCGGCCAGCAATGTGTATTCTGCCTTCTGTAAGCAAAATTAGTTCACAAGATGTCAATAAGCTTGGCCTAATGACCTGCTGCTTGGGAGATGTTGGACTAATGCATGGTAATTTATGTAATTACTTAGGCATAGAAAACTGGGATGTTTTCCACACATCCTTTAAAAACAATAAGCCGTTTGGGACTGGCTAGTAGCCTGGTTGTACAGATCTGCCAGACCACATTTAGGTTACCTCCTGTGTTGTTTGGCTGTCTTTGTGGAATTTATGATACTGCTAGATTTTTCTGCTATGACTAAGTCCTTTTGGGTGAAACAGGTTAGAGGGGATTGTCCGTGGGTGGGGACTGTCATTGCAATGCTCATGGTTTTTCTATACAATAAACATGGATTCCAACCTTACAGGTGTGCTGCAATCCTTTATTCCTTCATCCTTCATAAGTGTGGACAGCTGAGTTTGACTTCCAGCACCTGGCGTTTGAGTGGCAGGGAAGAGTGGCTTGGAGCTGAGAGGAATCACTAAATGTATTTTGCACATAAAGTTTAAAGTTTAAAAATTGTTACCTGTAAGTTTGGTGCTTGAAAAGATGAAATACGATTAGACCAACTAGTAGAAAAAACAAACTCAGCTTGCATTTGAAAGAGATTGCTCTTGGAATATGATTTAATTGTAGCAACACTATTAATATTTAAATTTAAAGTGAAACTGTTGAGGTTGAGGCCGAAACTCTCATTGGCACCATACAGGCTGTGAATTCATGCCTCTCATAGAGCACATATGTAGGTTCAATACAAATATACATTAACCGCTTGCCGACCAGCCGCCGCAGGTATACGGCGGCAGGTCAGCACTCCTGCGCAAGAGCCCATAGCTCTACGTCGCCACTTTCGACGGCCACTAGGGGGCGCGTGCGCGCCGGCGGCGGCCCGCGCGCGTGCCCCCCGCTCGCCCCCGAGTCCCGTGCGTGTGCCCGGCGGGCACGATCGCCACCGGGCACACGCGATCGCTCGTTACAGAGCGGGGAACGGGAGCTTTCATTCCTGTCAGCGGGGGAAACGCTGATTTTCTGTTCATACAATGTATGAACGGAAGATCAGTGATTTCCCCTAGTAAGTCCACCCCCCCATACAGTTAGAACACAAATAGGAACACACTTAACCCCTTCCCCACCCCCTAGTGTTAACCCCTTCACTGCCAATGGCATTTTTATAGTAATCCAATGCATTTTTATAGCATTGATCGCTAAAAAAATGCCAATGGTCCCAAAAATGTGTCAAAAGTGTCCGAAGTGTCCACCATAATGTCGCAGTACTGAAAAAAAAACGCTGATCGCCGCCATTACTAATAAAAAAATAATAATAATAAAAATGCCATAAAACTACCTCCTATTTTGTAAACGCTATAACTTTTGCGCAAACCAATCAATAAACGCTAATTGCGATTTTTTTTTAACAAAAAATATGTAGAAGAATACGTATCGGCCTAAACTGAGGAAAAAAAAAAGTTTTTTTATATATTTTTGGGGGATATTTATTACAGAAAAAAGTAAAAAAATATTGCATTTTTTTCAAAGAAGTCGCTCTATTTTTGTTTATAGCGCAAAAAATAAAAACAGCAGAGATGATCAAATACCACCAAAAGAAAGCTCTATTTGTGGGGAAAAAAAGGACGCCAATTTTGTTTGGGAGCCACGTCGCACGATCGCGCAATTGTCAGTTAAAGCGACGCAGTGCCGAATCGCAAAAAGTGCTCTGGTCGTTGGGCAGCAATATGGTCCGGGGCTAAAGTGGTTAAGAGGCTGATCTAAATTGTAATGCAGAGATGCACATACACAGAACAAGTACTGCTTTAACCACTAGCAGACGGTGGTGGGGTGGTGGGGTTGTGGGGTGGCCACTCTGCACTGGATCACATACTGTACATTTAAAACAAAAAAGTAGAAAATATGTTGTTTTCTGAAAATTGTCAATCTCTTTTCATTTGTATAATACAAATTTAAATACCACTAAAAAAAGCTCTATTTTTGTGAATAAGCTAATAAAAATTTCACTTGGGTACAGTGTTGAATGAACAAGCAATTTCCTTTTCAACCCGACAAACCCGACAAAAAGTCTCTAAGGACATCTCACTATTCTATAACACCCTCCATAACAAGCAGCTATTTGAAAAGACTAGCCCCTTGCTCAAAAAAAAAAGAGCTCCAAGTCTCTTTCTCTGACTCTCAATGGCTCAAAGCAATTGGGCTTAACCAGTCCATCATCTGTCACTGGCATGCTCACCCTTCCTAATCTGGCATTGCCCATTCTAGGCCTGGGGATTGAATTCTTCCCTTGGGCTTAACAGAAAATATTTCTGCCAACATTCTCTTGGCCGCTAAGTTAACAATCACGAGACACTGGAAACTTGATCTAGCCCCTAACCCAGTGATGGCGAACCTTGGCACCCCAGATGTTTTGGAACTACATTTCCCATGATGCTCCACTACACTGCAGAGTGCATAAGCATCATGGGAAATGTAGTTCCAAAACATCTGGGGTGCCAAGGTTCGCCATCACTGCCCTAACCCATCAGTAGCTGTCAATGTTATGCACCAAAACTACCTACATGAAAGAGCCCTAGCGCTACAATCTTTCAGGTTTCTTTCCAGTCCTTTGAGCAGTCATGGAAACCATGGGTCAACTGGCACAACTGTCGCCATCGCTACTAGCATGCCCGCTTAGACAAATACTGAAATGTCATCTCTGCGTAATCCTTAATCTGTTCTTTGTACTCTAGAAAAGATTCTACATGTTTTCATATTTTCTTTAGTTTGCACATGAATGTTTACTCCTGTTGCCTCTGAGGTTCATTGCCTTATATTTATTATGTGTATTTCATTTTTAATTGTATGCTGCTGCTTTTTTTAAATGTTGTTTTAGGCATATTTAGCTATCATTACTGGGTCGCATTATATCACAAGAGGGGCTATTACTGAATCTGGTTCATGTAAAAACTATATTACAAGCACCTACTTCATCTGATTTTCAGACATGCTTTTTAGGTTTATACCGCTCCTTCACCGCTCCTTCCCATTGAAAACAATGGGAGACCGTGGCAATACTGCCCGCAATGCGCATAGAGGCACATTGCGGGCGGTATTAACCCTTTCACGGCCACTAGCGGGAGTTAATACCGCACCGCTAGCGGCCGCAACTTGCGGCAATTCCGGCGGTATAGCGCCGCTATTTTTAGCGCCGCTATACCGCCAGCGCACCTCCACTGCCCCATGTGAAAGGGGCCTAAATGATTAACCTCATTTGTTCACACCTTCTAAACAGATATTCTCACAAATCCACTGCCACCCCAAGAGATTCTGTTACCAATGCAAGGTAAAAAAAAAAAGAAAAAAAAAAAGAAAAGCTTGTTGGCTTTTATCAATACAGAATGAGCTCGCCACAGCCCCAAAATGCACGAAGATAACCAGAAAGGTAAGAGGGGTCTACGGGGGCCACAAAACAAAAGAGTGCAACACCAGAAGGTGTTTTGTCTTTATAGGAGCAGAAGCCCTAAAACAAGACATTTGTGGAAGAAAAAGTTCCGCCACCGGGAGTTCAAAATCTCTGCATGCGTCTGGGTCACGCACAGTACATAGATCCCAATCAATGGCCAGTTCAGGCCGCAAAGCTGATCAGACCGTGATGTCGGCAGAACCTAACACGACCAAAGGCCATCCTGACGAGGGCCGCTGCTGGGCATGTTTAGCGCCATCTGCCTCTGGAAAACTCTGATGCGCAGATCCACAGGTGTTTCTGTTTCCGGCATAACTGTCATGATGGCCTTGTAGCAGTATGAAAATCTTGCAAACTTTTTTTTCTCTTCTGGAGATTTGGTGAACATAAAGTGAATGAATTAAGTGGTCAACTTTGGAATTCTCCATCGTGATCTGTTAAATCTGCAACTTGCACCTTCTGAAGTTCGGTGGGCCTGAGTGAAGGATGGCGGCTTCCTCTTGCTAGTCTGTGGCCACCGCCGCATGGACTTTTCCTCCTGTCATTCGCTCAATTGCTTTGTTCAGTGTTTGGCCAAACAATAACCTCCCATTATAAGAAATGTTAAAGGCTTAAGTAGAGGTTCAGACTGCCCTCCAGTGGCATAGCCATAAGGCTCTCATAGCAGTCACTGAGTGCGCCAGCGCTTGTAACAGGTCTATCAAAAGCATCAGCCAGAAGTCAGTTGCTAGATTCAACTCTTTCTGGAAACTATGCCAAATCTTGTAGTTTCCTGTGTTAAATGCAATACCATTTCTGAAGTTTAAATATAGCGAGTTTATCTCTGTTGCTGATTGGTAGGCAAAACCTGTCACTGCATAGGTTTGGTGCAAGTCTGATGGCCAGATTGCCACAATTACTATGTTCCAGATGTGTTTCTGCATGAGTGTTTTTGATGTGTTTTCAAAGCGTTTTTGCCACTTTCCAGATGTGTTCCATACAGAAACAACGTAACATTCTACTTTTGTTGACTGCACTAGAATGAGCTGTTCTGGTGTGAACTAAGTAAATGGAATCAAAGTTGTCACTGTTTATGCGTTTCTTGATGCAGAATAAAAAACGTACTGGACTGCATCCGGTGTGAACAAGTACATTTTTTTATCCATAGGATCTCTGGAAGACACTTGCTGTCTCAGACACTAGAGGGCAGAATCCACCCTGGAAGTGCAATGCATAAACATACTTCAGCCATCTTATTTGGATAAAGTTCAGAGAACTTATTGCTGTAAATTGGTCTTCTGACGAGGTCTCGGTCATGCTTCATCAACGAGCAATTTATGAACTGCCAGTATGGGAAAGGACCATCATTCATGAACAAGCGATTTACGATCTGCCAGTATGGCAAAGGACCATCCTTCATGAATGAGCGATTTACGCTCTGCCAGTATGGGAAAAGACCATCCTTCATGAACGAGCGATTTACGCTCTGCCAGTATGGGAAAATACCATCCTTCATGAACGAGCAATTTGCGCTCTGCCATTATGGGAAGAGACCATCCTTCATGAACGAGCGATTTACGCTCTGCCATTGTGGGAAGGATCATCCTGCATGAACGTGCGATTTACACTCTGCCATTATGGGAAAGGACCATCCTTCATCAATGAGCGATTTACGCTCAATCGTTAGGGGTGTTGCTTGTTGCGTGGATATTTGGCAGCATACGTTCTGTTATAGCTGCCTTAATCCTTAATAGCCCTTAGAATTTTGCACAACCACATACTTGTGAGGTAACCTGTGCGATTTAATTTCTCTGCCACTGCAGATTGCATGCAGGCCCAAAATGCACCCTGAGCTTGGCAAGGCATCTTCTATCATGCTGGTATAAACGCATGGGCCAATCTCCTTTTCCTGGAAGGACTGCAGAGGGAGAGAAGCCCTCCCAACTGCAGACCTCCAAGATCATTTACCCCATTGCATGGGGTCTGGCGATTCATGGAACAGAAAGACCATTTCCAATTCAAATGTCTACCCTTCAGGACCAGCACAGCACCTTGTGTCTCTCCAAGATCTTGCCAGCTATCAATGGCGTTATACGTTTAAGAGGCATAAAGATCTTCCACTACCTAGATGACGTTTTGGTAGTGGCCCATGCAAGCGAGGAGTGGACAGCACAACGTGAGGTGGTGTTGAAGATTCTATCCAAGTTCGGCTGGATTGTCAACAAGCAGAAGAACCAATTGAGTCACTCCCAGGAGATTGATTACCTAGGGCTTGTTTTTGATACAAGCAAAAGGCCATGTGTCACTACTAAGACGCTAAACAGCCGAGCTAGTAGCCCGTGTAAACAGCTTGAGGGAGTCCTCATCGCTGTCGGCAAGGGACTGTATGATGCTTCTGGGAATGTTCACTGCATCGATCCCAGCTGTTCCCTGGTCAAGATTCCATACAAGGGCATTCCAGGCGACTTTTATGAGCCAGTGGGATGGCATATCACTTCACCAAAAATTCTGCATAACAAGACAGATCCGCCAAGACTTAACATGGTGGACAGCACCAGAAAATTCTTTCGCGGGGCATGCCCCTCAGCCCCAGAGGCTGGATTCAGATAACCCTCGCGTGCCAGTCTCCGGGGCTGGGGCACTCACTGCCTCAGCGGACAGGTACAAGGCGTATGGGGCAAGATGGAAACCAGACACTCCAACCTCTTAGAATTGCAAGCAGCATATCTAGCCCTGCGGCCTTTGAGGATCTGGTTAAAGGGGCTTGGGTCAAACTGATGTTAAAGACAACAGTACGGCGGTGGCATATATAGCCAAACAAGGCAGAACCAAGAGCTTGCCGCTATTGCAAGTGGCGACCAAGATATTTGTCTGGGCCAAAGCACATTTGGAGCCCTGACAGCAGCCTACTTTCCGGGCAGCCAAAATTGCATTGCAGATCGTCTGAGTTGGGAGTTCCCCAACAAGAACGAGTGGGCACTGAGCGAAAAGGTCCTGAAACAATCTTTTGCAAATGGGGGACACCCTCGCTGGATCTAATGGCGGCCCCAGACAATGCAAAGACACCCAGTTTGTCTCAACGTTCCACTGCAACAAAGTGCTGGCCCAAGATGCCTTCTCTACTCCATGGGATTTTCTCCTGGTCTACCTTTTTCCACCAGTACCGCTAGTAATGCAAACCATGTTGAAAATTGCAAAGGAGAAGGTCCATGCAATTGTAATTCTACCCTTTTGGCCACAGAGACCGTGGTCCCCTCTGCTCCTACAGATGATGATAGTTCCCCCCAATACGTCTGCCACTGAAGAGAGACCTCCTGCAGCAAGGCCAGTGGTATCATCCCAATTCGGGCAGGTTGCAATTGACAGCCTGGTTGCTGAATCAGCCAGACTACAGGAGCAAGGCATCTCAGAAGAGGAAATCTCAACTTTACTGAAATCTGGGAAGGCCACGGCCAATGTTACTTACAACAGAATTTGGAGAAAATTCACATTTGCTTTACAACAAAATGTCTCCCCATTGGACCTAAACGTCGCACAAGTGCTGGACTTTTTACAATCGGCTCTGAAAATGGGCTTAGCCTATAACACAATAAAAGTACAAGTGTCAGCCTTAACATGCTTCACAGGGCACAGATGGGCAGACGAACCACTAATAAGACAATTTTTTAAAGGCGGCCATAAAGTTGAATCTACCAAGAAAATCTCTGTTCCCAGCCTGGGACCTAGGCACGGTACTAAAAGCTATTCTCCTACACCCATTCATGCCGGCGGAGACATGTCCGCTTTGGTTCTTAACAGTCAAGCTAATTTTTCTCACAGCCATAATGTCAGCAAGGAGAGTCTCCAAGCTAGCAGCTCTATCCTGCAAGGACCCATATTGCATCATTCTCCCGAATAGAGTAATCCTAAGGAACTCATCGGCTATAACTCCTAAGGTGGTTTCATGTGAATTGGGAGGCGGTTCTACCTAGCTTCACACAATGGCCAAGGCAAGAAGAGGAGCTAGACCTCAGACCATTAGACATGGTCAACCTGTTTTCAATGTATCTACACCGCTTACGTATGAGAAACAGGGAAACAGAAAAATGTTATCAATACTTACAGTAATTTTCCTTTCCTGGCAGTCCTCACATCAGCACAGCTCTTTTCCCTCCCTATAAGCCTGTTATCCGCCAGTTAAGTGGAACAAGGGCAAGGGAGCAGGGGCCCCTATTTATCAGATAATAAGGAGGTGGTACTGGAGGACCGGAGGTAGGGATTAACCCATTGTGTGCTGGCGTGAGGACAGACCAGGAAAGGAGAATTACAGTAAGTATTGATAACAATTTTCCATTATTCTGTGTTAATGAGTGTTTTTGAGCCATAAGCTTTTGTGGGGGTAAAGTTCTGCAAAAAAAAAAAAATGCTAAAGAGCGTTAACACAGCATTCTAATGCTGGCATTTTTATAATGTCCAGTGTGCATGAGGCCTTACAATCAAAACCATGTACAGTAAATCTCAGAACTGGGTGGACTGAAGCACAAATCTTTTGGCCAGTATGGTTTCTTTTTTTATTTTCAAGCAGTCCCTTATGGCTGCAGGCAGATGTACATTCAAGCTTGCCGTGAGCATTGGTTCTATGTTATCCAGCTACTTTTAGATGGACTATTTGATGATATGTGATGTTGACCTTACTAAATACCTTCTGGAGTCCCTTCACATACATGTGACCATTAACCTTGGCAATGTACTATTACTTTCTATTTCCAAGTCTGTGTAATATGCCACCTTGATTGTATCTTTTTGCAAGACTACCCACCGCCATATATCCTGTAATGTGGTTTAATTCAAGATGGTTGCTGTTCACTTTTTGTCCTGTGGTGCCTGGTATGCTCCTATGCCTGCCCCAGGTGTTTGGGTTGATCGACCTATTGCTGAGTTACACTGGTAATTCAAGTACTATTGGTCATATGTCTGGATCCTGAAGAAGCCAAGTTAATGGCAAAACATTGACTGTACAGATAATACCATATCATACCATATGTATGGACTATATTTTTCTCATTTGTATATGTTATTTTATCTGCATGCTTTTTATATATAATTCTTTGTTCGGTTTAATTCCAACTTTTAAATTTTTATCAAGGACAGGTCACTTTTTTGTCATTTTTTTTTTTTTGCTATTTTCACCAATCCTTTTAGTTTACCATGTATACAATGTATACTGATATTACACTAGAGAAAAAAAAAGGTGAAATTTAGTGACACAATAAAATTATTTCACTGACCTTTATAAACAGGCTCTAAAATAACATTAGATCCTCAGTAGCAGCTACTGAAAGCATTTAATAAATGCACTGTTAAGCTCTTGTAATGGTTTATGATAACAGTCTGTTCAGACTTGTATGCTATTCTATAGGAAAAATAGATCTTTTGTATTCTTGCTGCAATGTGTTTTTATTCTAACTGAGATATGCTGAAAGCTTTGAACTTCAGAAAACATTCAGAAAACATATTCAAAGCTGGAATTCTTTACCCACCATAGGATTATTATAAATAATAATAAACAATATTATTATTTTCCGACTGTACTGCAAGTTAAAAGCTACGAATAAGTCGCTATACATATTACTTATAAAACATGCAATTTTTCATACAGATTGTACTAACATGTAATTACTAAAGGATTGTTCAGTTTGGTTAGATTCACAGTTCTTATTATGTCAAGACACTTTGAAAGTTAAATTATTAGGAATTACTTCTGTAAAAACACAGAACTTCAAAGGAACAATTATTGGCAGCTAAATCATGTTCTATTTTTGCTGTACATAAGCTGCTAATTCCTTCATGTGGAAGCATGTAGAAGACTAAATGTTGCCATAAATGTTTGAAAATTAAAGTGTAGAGATTCACATATATATACATATTCACACACACATACATACAGTACTGGGCAGAAGTTTTAGGCAGGTGTGAAGAAATGCTGTAAAGTAATAATGTTTAAAAAAATATATATATTTTAATAATTTTTTATACATTTACAAAATGCAAAGTGCGAACAGAATAAAAATCTGAATCATGAGAGCGCATGCGCGGCGAGCTCCGTAATGGCAGCTTAATCCGGGAGCTCCACACTACCGCAGCTGTTCAGGGCGAATAGTGGGGGACACAGAGGGGTGTATCACTCGTTTTAGACACCATGTGACGGCGCAGCTACCCAGGATTCCCCCGATGTCTGCTGGCTTAGCCCGAAGAGATCTGGGACCGCAATTCAGCTTAGAAGCGGCGTGGACCGATTCCAAGATGGCGGCGCCATGCAGCCACACACACAGCTCCTGGAGGACTCGCTGAAATTGCGGCAGCCTTTGGCTCCTGCCACCCTGATCTACTCACCGAAGACTCCTGTGAGTATTCCTCAGGTTGGGGCACATTCTCCAGCGACCACAAAATCTCTCATAGAGCAGACTATGGAGGAGTTGTCGGACTCCCCCTTGGGGCCTGGTTCAGTCCAGGCCTCAATCAGGCATGTTTCAGCAGCCTTGCCTCAGACAGCGGTCTTATTAGTACCCGATCTTCTTTCTCACTTAACTGCCCTGTTGGATAAGGGACTGGCACAAACTGCTGCTCAGATAATGGGGGACATCAGGCAGGATTTTCAAATGCTGGGGGAATGGATGGAAACCATTGAAAATAATCTGGATATGACTGTCTCTAGAACCATTGAGAATTCTGATCATATCCAGGTCCTTCAGGATCAATTGGATATTGCATTGTCCAAAATTGATGACCTTGAGAACAGGTCTAGGAGAGAGAATTTCCGTATTAGAGGCATCCCAGAGTCGGTTAAGGACACTGTTACGGTTGTTCAGGATTTCCTCAAACAATTGATACCAAATATACCTCCTCATAAATTGGAGATTGATCGAGCTCACAGATCCTTAGGACCTCCAAGACAAGATGGTCTCCCTAGTAGTGTTGAGCAGAATATGCCATATTCGATTTCGCGATATATCTCGAATATATAGTCGAATATTCGAGATATATTCGTTAAATGCGAATATTCGCAATATTTTTTGGAAATGAAATGATTGCGAAATTTCGCTATTGCGAATGCGAATGCGAATGCAAATGAAATTTCGAGAAATGCGGAAGGAGTACTCTGATTGGCTCAGAATATTCGTGATATTTTATAATACAAAATAATTGCGAAATTTCGAGAAATGCGGAATGGAGCACTCTGATTGGCTCAGAATATTCGCGATATATTACAATACAAAATAATTGCGAAATTTTCGAGAAATGCGGAATGGAGCACTCTGATTGGCTCAGAATATTCGTGATATTTTATAATACAAAATAATTGCGAAATTTCGAGAAATGCGGAATGGAGCACTCTGATTGGCTCAGAATATTCGTGATATATTACAATACAAAATAATTGCGAATATTCGGCAAATGCGGAAGGAGCACTCTGATTGGCAGAATATTCTTGATATTTTATCGTAATTTCGCAAAAATGAGAATGAGAAATTGATTGCGGAATTTCGACAGTAACACTCTGAAATCGAATATATGTGTTATTTTAGCTAAAAACAATATTGCGAATTTCTCGAAAATAATCGCGCGATATCACTACTGCCGAATAATCGCATTGCGATTTTTCGGCAATATAAAATGATCGCTGCAGCTACTCGGCCCAAGGTCTCTAATCATACCAGCAATGCTTTTAGACGTCGATGGGGATCTCTAGGATGTGATCTGTTCTAAAAAAAAAATCGGAATATATCGCGAATACTCGAATATGCCATATTCGAGCCGAATATTCGCAATACGAATATTCGTGAGCAACACTACTCCCTAGGGACATTGTGGAAAAACCTCATTTCTTTTCCATCAAAGAAGAGGTGATGAAGCTGAGTCACTCTCATTCTTCCCTGTCGTGTCGTGGTCATGCTATTCAGATCTTTGCTGATTTATCGCCGTCGACTATACAAAAGAGGAGATCTTTAAAACCTCTACTGAATATCCTAACACAACAGGGGGATAAAATACAAATGGGCTTTCCCTTTTGCCCTGAAGTTTGACCTAAAAAGCAAGACTTACTCTTTCCGCAGCCTACAGGAGGGTGAACGTCTTTTGCTAGATCTTCATCTCATCTCGCAAGAAGCACTGATGGACTTTGATAACTCCAATTGCGGCTCTACAAAACGCCCGTCTCCTGTGAGTCCTCTCACTGGTGCCTGGAACAAACCTAAAACCAAGCGATCCAAGGATGCTAGACCATTTTAATTCCCCAAGACCCTGAAGATTTTCGATGTTTCTTTTCCTTCCTGCTGTCCGCCGAGAAGGTGGCTCCTTGTGGTTCTCTCTTTTGTCCCGTCCCACCCGGGAATACATACGTTGATTTTCCTTTTTCTCTATATAGCTGTAGGTTGCTGTTTCAATTTTTTTTTTTATGGGAGTCCTTTTGGATTTTTGAATTTTATCTGTTTGGACTTATGTTCGGTTGCTCTTTATTTAGTACCTGGGCTGATATGTTGTCTTACTAAATTGCTGCCCACATGTAGTATGCTCTTGTTCACCATATCATAGATTTTATGTAACCTCTTTTTTACTTAGGTGGCCTGTTGCTGTGGTAGTTCTGCTGTGCCTCCACCCAATCCATGGTCTGGGTTTTTCCCTCCCTGTGAATTCGGTTTCCACCCCTCATGCAGGGTGTGGTTATGTTTTGTCTTTTTAAGGGTGTCAGGTTCTTTTTCTCCTGGTGCCCTATCAGGACCACAGAAGTCCTGAGATTTTCTCTCTTTCTTCATTTCCTTGTATTCTTTTTCATCCTAAGCCCTCCGCCGGTCTTTGTCCAAGAGGTTTTTCTTCCAGGGATTACTTTATTCTTTGGTGGCTAAGTTTCACAGCAGTTTTCAGATCTTCACAATGGTAAATGACGATTATTTGCTGATGGGTCTCGCTCCTAGGCTCCATGGCTAGCAACACTGACCATGCCACTCCTCTAAGAGTGGCTACCCATAATACTCAAGGATTATATTCTCCCGTTAAACGTAGAAAAGTCCTTGATTTCTTGAATTCCCACAAAATAGATGTCCTTCTTCTTCAGGAAACACACTTCCCTGCTAGCTATAAGCCACCATTCATACATGCTCAGTTTCCTCTATTTTTTCTCTCTAACGCTGATAATAAAACTAGAGGGGTGGCTGTTCTCTTCTCAAAACGCTGCAGATTCTCTCTGAAAGCCAAATTTGGGGATAGCGAGGGTAGATTCTTATTAGTTAAGGGGACGATAGACGGTAATTTAAATTCCTTTGTGTCCTATTATGCCCCTAATTCAGGCCAATCTAAATTTTTCCAGACCCTTTTTAAGTCCCTGGACCCCCATCTTGAGGGTACGGTTATTTTTGGCGGGGATTCTAATCTTTCTTTTGACCGAAGTGTAGATAAATCCAGACCCTTGCACGCTCATTCCGTCTGCCCGGCCAGGATTAGTTCTAAAGTCGCAAAGATCTTTCAGCGGGGCCTCATAGATATTTGGAGATAAATTAATCCCACTAAAGTAGACTATTCACATTTTTCCCATGCTCATCAATCCTATTCCAGGATTGACCATATTTTGGTTTCCCAGGCTTTTATTCTCAGGGTCCTTAAAGTGCACATAATTGATACGGTTTGGTCGGACCATTCCATAGTAATTATGTCTTTTGTCAGTCAGTTTGTTAATCCTATTAAGATCTTTCATTGGAAGCTGAATGAAGCTCTGCTTTCTGATCTTGCCATTAAGACTGAAGTTGAGAAAGCCATTTCTGACTATTTCTCCTTTAACTATACTGATGATATTTCAGCGGAATCATTGTGGGCGGCTCATAAGGTCACGGTTAGGGGAAGACTTATTCAAATTTCCTCTCAATTAAAGAAATCTAGACGGTTGGAGGTGGAGAATCTCGAGCAATCCTTTTTCTCCCTTCAGAAAGCACATAAGAAAAATCCTGCTCAGGTTCCCATTGCTCTGTTGGATAAGGCACGTCTGGATTTGAATTTAGCGTTAACTGCTTCCGCAGAAAAGAATATCAGATAGAGTGGGGCGAGGTATTTTTTTACCAGAGAGATAAGGTGGGCTCTCTTCTGGCTTCTAAACTTACGCCTAAACGTAGATCACACATTTTCCCTAAGATTAGAATAGGGTGTAAGCCTTTGGCTGCTAACCCTATTAACATAATGAAGGAGTTTCATAGATTTTATGAAGATCTGTATAGTTCTTGTGATAAGCTTAGCTCTCCGGAGCTGTTTTTGTTTTTTGACAACCTCCATATTCCTAGTTTGTCGTCAGAACATAGAGATAGACTCGAAGCTCCTTTCTCTGCGGAAGAGGTGTTGGAGGTGATTAAACATTTGAAGACTAATTCTGCCCCAGGCCCTAATGGATTCTCAGTGGCCTATTACAAAACCTTTTCAGGCACGTTAGCTCCCTATATGGCTAGGTTCTTCAATCACACTACTAGAGGTACTCCCCTAGATTGTCAACTAAACTCTGTGTTTATCACCGTCATCCCTAAACCTGATAAGGATCCGGCCGAAGTAGGTAATTATAGGCCAATTTCCCTGATCAATAATGATCTGAAGATCATGACCAAAGTGATGGCCAACCGTTTGGCTTCCTTAATTAGTGGTTATATTCAAAGAGATCAAGTAGGTTTCATCCCCAATAGGCAAGGCCCAGATTAAATACGGAGAGCTATTGACATTGTTTCTCTTCTACAATCTGGCTGGGATGGTGGTTCTAAACAAGCAGGTATGTTATTGTCTCTCGACTTACAAACAGCTTTTGATTCGGTTTCTTGGCCGTATATGTTTTCCCTTATTAAACTTTGGGGTTTCGGCCCCAGATTCATGGGTCTTATTAAAGCTCTCTATTCTTCCCTAGGATTCGCTTGCAGGGCCTTTATTCGGATCCCATTAAAATAGCTAGGGGTACCCGTCAAGGGTGTCCATTACCACCATTAATTTTTGCTATTGCAATAGAGTCCTTGGCGATAGCCATCCGTTCCAACCCTGACATTGTGGGGGTCAGTTGTGGTCCCAACGTTCATAAGTGTGATCTTTTTGCTGACGATCTTCTCCTTTTCTCCACCTCCCCAACCACGTCCCTCCCTGTTGTGTGCAAGTAATTGGAAGACTTTCACAACATTTCTGGCCTAAAAGTTAAATTTTCTAAATCTCAGGCTCTTAACTAGAGGTCAACTGATATGGGTTTTTCTCTGGCTGATGACGATGCCGATATTCAAAAATCGTGGCGGCCGATAGCCGATTTATGATGCCGATTTTTTTTGGGCCGATATGTTAGGCCGATCCCCCCCCCCCCCTTCATCTCATAAAATCTAACAGTTAGACCCCTTTCACACTGGGGAGTTTTTCAGGCACTTTTGGGCTAAAAATACGTACCTGTAAAGTGCCTGCAAAACTGCTCCCCTGCAGTCTCAGTCTGAAAGCCCAAGTGCTTTCACATTGAGGGGGTGCGCTGGCAGGACATTAAAGAAAAGTCCTGCAAGCAGAATCTTTGGAGCGGCTCCTCCACCACTCCTGCCCATTGGGATGAACGCCTGCAAAGCACTTCTGCAGTAGCGCCACATGGAAACATTTAACCCCTTAATCAGCCGCTAGCTGGGATATAAGCACCCCGCTAGCAGCCAAATAGCGCTGCTAGAATGATGGTCCAGTGTTTAGGCAGCGGAGTTCTGCGAAAAAATAAATAAAAGTCAGCAGCTACAAATACTGCAGCTGTTGACTTTTAATATCGGCACACTTACCTGTCCTGGGTGCCCGCAATGCTGGCACTTGAAGCCAATCTCTCCCTCGGGTGCTTCCGCCACCATCTTTGGTAAGGGAATCGGGAAGTGAAGCCTTGCGGTTTCACTTCCTGGTTCCCTACTGTGAATGCGCGAGACGCGCTGCACAATCCCACTGGTCCCTGCTGTCTTCTGGGACCTGTGCGTCTCCCAGAAGAAAGCTGGGGGCGGATTAAGCACCAGATGTGGTGTAGGTCGATGCCCGGAAGAGGGAGCAAATACCTGGGATTACGCAGGTATCTGCCCCCCCTCCCCCTGAAAGGTACCAAATGTGACACTAGAGGGGGGGGATTCGGAAAAGCGGAAGTTCCATTATTGCCCAGCTAAGTAATATAGAAAATGTCTTGCATTTAAACACAACAAGCCTCCAATCAGTGCACTGATGTGTATGTGTAATTTAGATATAAAAAAAATTATATTATTTATAATTATATATATATATATATATATATATATATATATATATATTGTAAACATTGGGGGTTTAACTCTTCTGGCAGATGCGTTTTGGTGTAGTGAGTCCACAGCAAACAGGCAATTAGCGTTAAGGGCCTGGTAGCCCACGTTTATTAAAAGGAGATAAACAAAACAAAAAGTCCATTCACAGGAATCCCAAATGAAAATACCAGCCCACCTGGCTACTAGGGTTACTTAGCCTTGCTGTACCTGCTAACCTGGCACACTCCTGGCCTCAGGAATAGGAAAAGGGTGCAATCAGCGCAAAATGATGAGGAAAAAATTACAAAAGAATATATATATATAAAAAATGTTAGTGAAAATAACTCCAAGGTTAAATTTTCTATGAATGCTAGCTGAACACAAAGAAAACTTTCACAAAATTCCCAAAAATAGATACAACATAGAAATAGTGCAGCGCAAACAATACAATATAGTGTCTCTAATGGTGCTTCTCATGCACCATATATCATAAATCTGTGTAAAAGGAACAAAAAAAAATATAAAAAGTGATATATTACACCAATAAATGAGTGCATAGAATATCTTAACGAATGTCCATATAATAATCTGTGCAGAAGATCCAATTTTCCAATTGGTCTAATTGAAGTCCACCAGAGTGCAAACGTGATGAAAATTGATCCAATAATTAAATTGATCTAATTAAAATCCACCAGAGTGCAAACGTGATGAGAAGATATACGGTGATCCCGCCACCAAATGGGTATTCTACTATTACCTCCAAGAGAGACCACTGTTTTACCAGATGGTCATACTGCGCATAAGTATCCAACAGGAAGCCCAGGGAAGGGATGTTATGTAGAATCCTCACATGTCAGGCATGATAATGTCAAAGCAAAGAGAGAAAAAACAAACATCTAAGAGCTTCCATAAAAACCAGGGATTTATTGCAGCATATAGCATACAGCTTACTCACATTTGGTGAGGAAATAAAAGGCATCAACGAAAACCATAAGGACCGGACGGAGAGGTTACTTCAGGAAGAGGTTCAGACCATGAACGAGCGACTATATGGGTAATTCCTGTCCCCGGACGCGTTGCGTAAAAATTACTTCTTCAGCAGGGCAACTCCTGGCCTCAACAGGTTCTCCAGCCCACTGTCTCCCAGACTTCCGGACTTCCTTCAGCCCCTCTTGGACTCTCTAGTCACCTCAGGTCCACCAGCCTCCCAGTCCCTCAGGCACGAAGTCCCCCCACACCAGGGATGTAGTCTCCAGGGCAGACAGACAGACAGACAGATCCCCACACACAGGTCTGTTTTGCAGCAACAGCCAGCTGCACACCTTCCACCTCCCTCTCTCTCTCTGTTCTGACCAGTCCCTGATTATATTGTCAGCGTTCAGCTGGGAACCCAACCTGCTGGCTGTCTGTAAGATCTGGACACAGGGTTGGATATCCCATCCTGCCCAAGTCTCTGCAGGATCTCCAACTACACAGCCCCATTCAAAACTATCAAAACCTGGAGAAAACTGACAGAGCAGTTTTCTCCATTTAAAAACTATGCTGTGTAGTTCTGCAGTCTGCTGACATGCAGACTCTGTGTCCATTTTTGCTGCGTCTCCATGGTGACAGGGACCCTCACTATTACATATCCCCCCCTTTGTTTCGATCCCGAAGGGGGCGGAACACCAGCACACGTCATTAGGGTTAGGACACCTCTGTGCCGGCTGTCAGCCGCGTAGGCCCAACCCTTTTTTCGGGTGCGCTTCCAGGTAAGTCCTACCCTGACTCTCCATGGGATCCCACTTTTTTCTATCCTACGCTTTCTCCCTGTTCTGGGGTTCCTGGGCTTATTTTCTTTTCTCAGGGGAACACTGCCTTTCCTGAAACCCTCACATTCTTCATATAGAGAACCTGTTCCTTTAGCACTTTCTCCCACAGTGTCTCCGGGTACTTTAATTTGTACCTTTGTGCGACTGACAGGTAAAATCTCTGCTACTGCCACGTCCATTTCGCTCCCTTTCTTCATGTAAAGTCTAGTGGGTGAGGCAGTGTCCGTGCCCTCTACTGACCACTGCTCAGCCACACTTTGGACTGCATCAGCAGAAATTTTCCTAGTCACTGCATCAGGCGGAGAGACTTCTGATGTTTTCAAGCGTTCTCCTGATCGCCTTCCATCCAAACCGGTAACTGGAAGCACCCTCTCAGAGAACCTTGAGAACATCTGCCATACTGCTAACAGTTTAGCGTTGCGACTGTTTCCTTGCACCATGCTTCCCAGTCTGTATTACTTCCCTGACAGGCATTCTGCAGCGCTGCATCACCTGTCCCAAGAGGCACCAAAGGAACCTGGGAACCACTAGCCACAACATCACCTGGGTCATTTATATACATATCCCCTTGGGATGACACATTATCTGACAAGGCAGGCTGTAATACATGCTTTTGCCCTACCAGCTCTGGGGGCGCTACTGACACACACAGCTCTGCACTTTCAGCTTTTGCAGGCTGAATTAACCCCTTGAAAACTGGGTTACACTTAGGGTTGTGGGGCTCCGCCCACACACACCCACTGTGTGACACAGTCTTCCCTTGTTTCACCAGAGTAGCACCACAACCATCCTGGAAAACCTCTGGCTCCAACCCATGGAGATCCCATGAGATTTCCCTGGACAATCCTGTGCTTCCGGTTGTTATGGGAGAAATCCTACTCCCACCATTGGTAGTAAACACATTTTCAACATTTTCAGACATGACATTAAAGGAAACACATTTTTCAATGTCATCATTACCAATACCATCACATTTGCCAACATTTACCCTTTTATCAGCATAACCATCAGAATTTTCATTCTTAGACACAACTTCTACTTTTGCGGATTGTCCATTACCCACCACAGCCTGTGAGCCTCTCCTCACAGCACCCTCTATTTTTAAAGGGGAACTATTTGCTCCTTGAGCAGCTCCATAGCTGACCTGGGAAACGCCCTGCTTAGCCACTGCGAGCTCCTTGGATATTTCCCTGGGCAACTCTGCAGCACCTGTCACTAGGGAACATGGCACAAAGACAGTTTTGGTCACCCCTAGTTCAACTTTCCCAGCACTCTGCTGGATTATAGCAGGCACATGCACAGTCCCCATGTCCATTTGTACTGCAGATCTCTCCGCTGAACATACCCCCACTTCACTGGGATCATAAACTGAAACAGTCTTACCATTTTCAGTGGCTGGTATCATAGTCTTCACTTGAGTTCGCTGTCTCTTAGCTGCATCTATACCAGCTACTGTCTCTTTGGGGCCAAAGGATGACACTGCAGCCTTTCCAGACCCAACACCCCCTGCAGGCCACACAGACTTCTTGCCACTGTTGCCAGGGGTGACAACCGATATGTTTGCAGAAAACGTACAACTGGTATACTGACGCACACTCATGCTCTCCTGAGCCATTGCTTGACTGGTGCTCTGTTGTCGCAGTGATGCCTCTCCAGTTGCTATGGGTGACGACCTCCCTTTGCTGAAGAATTGCTGGCGGCCCATGATGCGATGAAACTCTCCTCTAAGAAGGATTTCCTCTTTAAACTTGCGGTAATCATCCTGGTCTCCGTCCATCAAATGATAAACCGACCGATACTCTACCAGCAATAAGGTTTGCAGCAATTTTGGCCACCGGTCTCTAGGCCATTTCCTCCTTACAGCGAATTTTTCAAATTTTTCCAGGAAGTCTCCAACCTCCTCTGTAGGTAGCATGGGTTGCATATAGTCAGAGGCCACTATCTCAGCCCATTTTACCGCATCCGATTCTTTAGTCTGGTTCCACTTGAACCACTCATTCACAGTCTCATACACCACTGGCCCCTTTTTACTGGCCTCATCTGTGTTGCTATGGGCAACCACTCTACATCCTGGCTTTTGGTCAGCCTCTCTTCTGGCACAGAACACAGGATTCCTTCCGCTGGATCCTGTCTTAAGCTGTGTCGCTTTCACACTTTTTGCAATACAGTGCCTGCCGCGGAGAATGTGTTTTTAGCACGCCAGCATCGCGCTGAATCTCGGCGACAGGCTGCCGATATCTCGCACTCGCTGGAATAGTAAAAGCACATTCCAGCGAGTGCGTCATAGAAGCGACGGGGATCCGACGCGGATTCCCGCCAATTCTACACGTGGGCGGAGTTTGTTATGAATCCTGAAGGAGAAATCCCCGCCGGATTTTTAAAGAAAAATCCGGGATGGGTTCTCCCCTCAGGAGCATAACGGGCCCTTAGGTCTGTTATGGGTTGTAAGGAGACCCCCTACGCCGAAAAAACGGCGTGGGGGTCCCCCCACAATCCATAACAGACCCGTATCCAAAGCACGCCGGCCGGCCGGTCAGGAAGGGAGTGGGGGCGAGCGAGCGCCCCCCCCCCCTCCTGAGCCGTACCGGGCAGCATGCCCTCAACATGGGGGGGTTAGGTGCTCTGGGGCAGGGGGCGCACTGCGGCCCCCCACCCCAGAGCACCCTGTCCCCATGTTGATGAGGACAGGGCCCCTTCCCGACAACCCTGGCCGTTGGTTGTCGGGGTATGCGGGCGGGAGGCTTATCGGAATCTGGAAGCCCCCTTTAATAAGGGGGCCCCCAGATACCGGCCCCCCATCCTAAGTGAATGAGTATGGGGTACATTGTACCCCTACCCATTCACCTGCAAATAAAAAGTGTAAACACAAATAAACCACACAGGGTATTGAAATATTTTATTAGTTGGCCGCCGGGGGGGGGGTGTGTATGATCGCTTTTATAAAAGCGCCCCCCTCCGGCGGGCTTCTGTGGGGGGTGGGTGCCGCCGTCTGGTTCTCTTCCGCGGCCGGGGGGGGCGCTTTGATAAAAGCGCCCACCACCCGGCGGGCTTCTTTCGACATCTTCGGCGGCTGGGGGGTCTTCTCATACTCTCCGGGGTCTTCTCCTGCTCTCCGGGGGTCTTCTCCGCTCTCCGGGGGTCTTCTCCGCTCTCCGGGGGTCTTCTTCTTCTTCAGGACTCGCCGCCGCTAACTTTGTGTGTTAGCTCAATTACTAGCGGCGGCGAGTCCCCTCTTCTGTGACGTCTTCTTCTCTTCTTCTTCTCCAGATGTTGACGCGACGCTTCCTTCCGCTGTTATGCCGGGCGCGCGGCTCGCAGCGAGTTATATAGGCCTGTCTTGTGACGTCGCAGTCCCATCATGCTCCGGTAGGTAGCACGTGGTACCTACCGGAGCATGATGGGACTGCGACGTCACAAGACAGGCCTATATAACTCGCTGCGAGCCGCGCGCCCGGCATAACAGCGGAAGGAAGCGTCGCGTCAACATCTGGAGAAGAAGAAGAGAAGAAGACGTCACAGAAGAGGGGACTCGCCGCCGCTAGTAATTGAGCTAACACACAAAGTTAGCGGCGGCGAGTCCTGAAGAAGAAGAAGACCCCCGGAGAGCGGAGAAGACCCCCGGAGAGCGGAGAAGACCCCCGGAGAGCAGGAGAAGACCCCGGAGAGTGAGAGAAGACCCCCCAGCCGCCGAAGACGTCGAAAGAAGCCCGCCGGGTGGTGGGCGCTTTTATCAAAGCGCCCCCCCCGGCGGCGGAAGAGAACCAGACGGCGGCACCCACCCCCCACAGAAGCCCGCTGGAGGGGGGCGCTTTTATAAAAGCGATCATACACACCCCCCCCTCCCGGCGGCCAACTAATAAAATATTTCAATACCCTGTGTGGTTTATTTGTGTTTACACTTTTTATTTGCAGGTGAATGGGTAGGGGTACAATGTACCCCATACTCATTCACTTAGGGTGGGGGGCCGGTATCTGGGGGCCCCCTTATTAAAGGGGGCTTCCAGATTCCGATAAGCCTCCCGCCCGCATACCCCGACAACCAACGGCCAGGGTTGTCGGGAAGGGGCCCTGTCCTCATCAACATGGGGACAGGGTGCTCTGGGGTGGGGGGCCGCAGTGCGCCCCCTGCCCCAGAGCACCTAACCCCCCCATGTTGAGGGCATGCTGCCCGGTACGGCTCAGGAGGGGGGGGGCGCTCGCTCGCCCCCACTCCCTTCCTGACCGGCCAGCCGGCGTGCTTTGGATACGGGTCTGTTATGGATTGTGGGGGGACCCCCACGCCGTTTTTTCGGCGTAGGGGGTCTCCTTACAACCCATAACAGACCTAAGGGCCCGTTATGCTCCTGAGGGGGGAACCCATGCCGGATTTTTCTTTAAAAATCCGGCGGGGATTTCTCCTTCAGGATTCATAACAAACTCCGCCCACGTGTAGAATTGGCGGGAATCCGCGTCGGATCCCCGTCGCTTCTATGACGGCTTTGTCTCCATCGCGGCAAGCCAGCTCGGCGCTGGCTCCCGCGATGGGGCTCGTAGGTGGTCAATCTCGCCGAGAAAGGGAGCGAGATTGACACAATATCCCAGTCACCTACTGTAGCTGCTGGTTTAACTGCAGCAGCGTTGCCAGGGGCAACAACACCTCTCTTTGTAGTGAAGGTTGTCTTGCCTTCCACTTCAGCTTTGTCTAATTCTGCCAGGTGCCGCTTGCACCAATCCACTGCAGATTCAAACGCTGGTGGATGCTCCACACTAGCAGTCCCATATGCACTCATTGCAGCAGTGTTGCTAGGGGCGACAGCAGCCCTCTTTTCACTTGAAAAACTTTGTTCAGGCATGTATGCTTTCCAATCTGTCGGGTGGCCAAATCCGTCTGTTTGCCCGTACACACGATCAAATCTGTCTGCTGAAACAGTCTAGCAGACCATTTCCAGCAGACAGATTTGATCGTGTGTACGAGGCCTTAGAAATCTGCATGATGCACTCCACGACAACTGTACGAAACATTTTATCCTTAATGCAGAATAATGGAATTAAACTTGGTATGGCGTCTTCGAGTGGGGCAGTCAGGCAATTAGCATAAATTATCAGGAGTTAATTAACTGGGTGTCAAAGATGGATGAGTAGCAGAAGTGCAAATTTGCCCAATGTTGTTGTAGTCACACTTTGTTCACACTGTTTCTAAAACCACAACAGGATGGTGGCATGTCTTTGCACATCTTTTGTCAGTATATTTCATCTGAGCTATAATTGTGTATTTTAGGAAGAAGTGTTTAAAAGCAACAAAGTATCAAATTCTTCCCTTAAAACAACAAATCATTGGGAAACAGCACATTACTGGGGAAATATAACTGCTGGATATTATATGGCTGATTACCTTTAATTAAACAATACAAGAGGGAACAACAACATTTGAAATATTTTGCCTTAAAAAATAAAATAAAAAAAACGTTTGTGAAGAAAATCTTGTCCCCTTTCTTTCATATGACTCTATAAAGAGAATAGCTGTTAGCACACGCAGTGATTATCGCTGCCCTTGTTCACTTAGTCCATTCCTATAGTACATTTCTCATGTCCTCTAAGTAAACCTAGGCATACCACAAATGGGGGTGTGACAACTTATTCATTGCCTGTTGGGATGTGGCTGGAGCTTTCTGGATGCCAAAACACATTCTTTAACATTGCAAGTGTCGGTTTGGGGTAGATAATGCAATTTTCTTACTGGCTGTCAAAGCTTGAAGTATTTGCCAATACCCTTCTGTGAGGTCCAATGTGGTTATGTAAGGGCAGTGTGCTTTCAATGAGCTCATAAGGCCCATACACACAATCTCACTTTTTGACAACAATGGTCCGACGGACGTGTTTGATCAGACACTCCGACCATGTGTACGCTCCATCGGACAATTGTTTTTGGTTTTTCAGCGGACAAATGTTCGCTGTGAATGCTCTCAAACGTTTTCAGCAACAAATATCCGCTCAGAACCAATGCTAAAGATCAGACAATAGCAGAAGTTGCTCAAAGGGTGGCGGTAAAAAAACACTTGATTTGGTGAAAGTTGGCTGAAAATGTCCTGCCGTGTGTATGCCATTCAGACCAAAATCCACAGAAAAGTCAGATGGAAGCATGATCGTGTGTATGAGGCTTTACACTCAGATCATGAGATAGTTATCAAATTCTGAAATGTTGTTAAGTTTCTGAAGATAAGGGAAAATCGGATTGCCTTGTTCTCCTACAAATTTGAAAGAGGAGAACTCTGTGGTTGTAAACATTAATGCTGGCAAAAGGCAGTCCTAGTCCAAGCTGTCACTTGGTGATTTCAACATAGATGTAAGGACCTTATTGAATGGTTTGACCAGGCCAGTCATCTCAATGATATTTTGGATTTTTTTCTCCTGGTGAATCAGAAATTAGGAATCCAAGAAATGTGTTGAGCTTTAAAGCAGTCTATGACATCCACAATAAGAGAAATGTAATGTAAATGTTACTTATGGGAGTACCCAATGACTATAAAAGTTAACAGCTCTGACTGGGTGATAGAAAATGTCACTGGGGTCATGACATTAATATTGTTGTAACATTAAGTAAGACTGTTTTTAGTATAATACATGTATCAATAAAAATCATGTGCTTTTATGGAAAATGTGTTAGGCCGCGTACAAACGGCTAAATAAATCCGATCAAATCGGTCTGAAACCCTGTAGCTATGCATACTATCTCATTATGCCTTTGTCTTGCATGGTTTTATTTATTTTTCTTATTTTCAAAGGGTTTAGAACCACTTTAATGTGAGTGCTATTTAGACATATGCAATTGCCTAATTTAAAACAATTGCACATCTGTCGTGACCCCCTATCAGTGAGGATCTTCTTGAGGAAACCTTTTTGGATATAATTTAAAATAACTTACAGGTTACAGCTTTAGACTAAATGTTCTTCAAGGGTATCACCTTGGGGTTTCAGGTGTTCTTGTAAAGGATGACCAAAATATATTGGTGTCTACAAATGGATTTTACTAGGGGACCTACTAAATCTATTATTTTTCATTCAAAGAAACATGCAGTCACAAGTTGTGGCACCAAGGGGTTACAAAGCGTGACACTAGTGCAGTTAACTAGAATGTAAGACAGGACCTACAATACCTCAGTCTTTACTACCTGCCAGTAAAACAGAAAAGTAATAGTCACTTCTGTTTCCTTAGCCCCTAGATGTTCCGATGTCCCCATATATGTCCCTCTAGAAAATTATAAAGTGCTAAGTCAGGGGTGTCCAAACTTTTTTCAAAGAGGGCCAGATCTGATGAAGTGAACATGCATGAGGGCCGACCATTTTGCCTGACATTTTTTGAACCATTAAAATGTTATCTAAGTGTGCTCATCTGAGCACTAATACACTAACACAAATTCTCTTGCCTTTGTGGCTGTGTGTGGTGAAGATGAGTTCAGGCGTGTTATTTGGAGATATATATATATATATACACACACCTTTTGTGGCCCCAATGAATCCCTGAGCGCCGCTCAGAACTAAGGGTGAGCTTGGACGTGTTATATATTATATACATCGTATTTATCGGCGCCAATCAATGCAGCCTAATCAGTGCCCATCTGCAGTTTCACCATTGCCATGAACGAAGCCTTTCCATTGCCATGAATTCAGCCTCACCATTGAAATCAATGCAGCCTCACCATTGCCATGAATGCAGTCTCTCCATTGCCATCAGTGCAGCCTCTCCATTGCCATCAGTGCAGCCTGATCAATGCCTTGGAGGAAACAGGGAGGGGTCAGGACGAGTACCAAGAGATTACATACAGGAGAATATCCTGTTTACTCAGCGGCCTCTTTAATACAAAGTCCTGCTTCCTATGATAGACAGAACAGTTGCCCAATGGCAGCCTAGGAGACAGGACTTACTATTACAATGGCTGCTGAGTAAACAGGAGAACCTGTATTTAATATGATGGCACTTATCCCGCCCCCTCCCTGTTCCCACAGAGGCAGCACTGATAAATATGGTATATATATTGTATTTATTGGCGTATAACACTCACTTTTTTACCCTGAAAATAGAATGTAAACTGTGCCTGTGTGTTATACGCAGGGGGCTGTGGAACGTTTTTTTCCTGAAACTTCCCTCTTAAAGTTAGGGTGCGTGTTATAAGCCTGTGTGTGTTATACACTGATAAATACGGTATATACTGTATCCAAATTACCAGGGGGCCACAGGGGGGCCACATTAAACTGACGTGAGGGCTGAACTTTGGACATGCCTGGGCTAAGTCAAGCACCATCCTTCAGTATGGTGGTGGTACCAGTTCAACAATCTCCACCTGAACTGTAGAGACCCAATAAAGTTGGTAGAACATCTGTCTCCTCCTCCCCACCCCTGGGGCTATTGAGCTTTAATAGATAAATCTCTATCATGTATGCCAATCGGAATTTCAACTAAAACATTAAATGCATTTTTTGGGGAGCAAGTTTAGCCTCCTGATCAGGAGCCTGCTTCCCTACACTTTCCCACAGGGAAGAGTGCAACAATTGCAGTGCAACCTCATGTTTCACAACTTTATATGGGGTAGTAATCAACACTAGTAGGTAAACCTTAGTATACCTGTGAATACATTTGACCTATGAAAGTCCTGATTGCATGTCCAACCTCCACAACTATGTTGTCTTGTGCTGAAGTCAGAGTCACCACGATCCCCCAAACCTATGAGAACTTTCATATGGGAATTTAAACTCACTATCCACTCAAACAAATTCTCTGATGAAAGAGTATATGTAATACTGCATATGTTTCTCAGGCAACTAATAACAGTTTATGGAGAGCCCACATTGCATAGACTCCTCCTGCCAGCATTGAATGGTGCCTGCTTTTTTTGTGCCACATAATTGGTCTGCATCTTGGGGAAAGCTAAAGGCACTGTTTCTCTGTATTAGGACATGGTTACTCCAGGGTTCTGTGTTTTACTTTTTCTAAGTGAAGGAGTCTTTCATTGGTGTATAACAGATGACTCAGGACTTGGCAGTAGCTCTTTTGCTACTGTGTGTCTTACAACCATCTCAACCAACTGATTTGGTCTCCATGACAAACCCACATTTGCTGGTGGACCCATAGGGTCCAAATGTGCCAATCCATCACAGCTCTCTCCATTGTTTGAAAGACCATTAAAGATTAAGGTGTGCATTAATCTGCCTAATGTCAGGACTTATAATTTAGCATGTCTTCTCCGAATAGGCCTAGATTGGCTTGCTCAATCCTTCCAATACTCTAACTGCATTTTGGAAACAACAATGGCTTGCCCTTACTCACTGGCCACTAGGGATGAGCTTCGAGTTCGAGTCAAACTCATGTTAAACTCGAACATTGCCTGTTCGCCTGTTCGGCGAACAACAAACAATTAGGGGTGTTTGCGGCAAATTCGAAAAGCCGCGGAACACCCTGTTAAAGTCTATGGGAGAAATCTAAAGTGCTAATTTTAAAGGCTAATATGCAAGTTATTGTCCTAAAAAGTGTTTGGGGACCTGGGTCCTGTCCCAGGAAACATGTATCAATGCAAAAAAAGTTTTAAAACCGGTTGTTTTTTTCGGGAGCAGTGAATTTAATAATGCTAAAAGTAAAACAATAAAAGTGTAATATTATTTTAAATTTCGTACCTAGGGGGGTGTAAAGTCAGCATGTGAAAAAGCGCATGTTTCCCGTACATAGAACTGTCCCTGCACAAAGTGTCATTTCTGAAAGAAAAAAAGTAATTTAAAGCGGAGTTCCACTTAGGAAAACAACATTTGCCTATTTTGTTTAAAAAAATTAAATAAAAAAAAAAAACTGAAAAAAAAAAAATACTCACCCGAAATACCTGTTGCTATGCGGAAGTCCGTAATCTGCCTCTTCCACACCGCGGTGTCCTTTCTTCTTGTCCTTCTCCTTGTGAATGGGGCGCGCTGCTTTCTGGGAACTGTGTGTGTTCTCAGAGAGCAGCGCGCCCATTCACAAGCCAGCGTGAGACTCACGCAGGCGCAGTAGGAAATGGGCAGTGAAGCCGTACGGCTTCACTGCCTGTTTCCCATAGTGTGGATGGCGGCGCGGGACCCGGAGCGATCGTGGGATCGGCATCGGGAGGGCCATCAGCACGGGCAAGTAGGACAAGGTAAGTGTCCTTATTTAAAGTCAGCAGCTACACTGTTAGTAGCTGCTGACTTTAAAAAAAAAAAAAAAAATCGCGGCTGGAACACCACTTTAAAACCGGCTTTACGGCTATAATGAATTGTCAGTTCTGGCAATTCAGAGAGGATTCATTCATTAAAAAAAAAAAAAAGCGTGGGGGTCCCCCCAAATTCCATTAACAGGCCCTTCAGGACTGATATGGATATTAAGTGGAGCCCCGCCATCAATTTAAAAAAAATGACGTGGGGTTCCCCCCAAATATCCATACCATACCCTTCAGGTCTGGTGTGGATGTTAAGGGGAATCCCCCAAAATTAAAAAAAAAATGGCGTGGAGTTCCCCCAAAAATCCACACCAGACCCTTATCCGAGCACGTTAACCTTGCCGGCCGCAGAAAAGAGGGGGGGACAGAGTGCGGCCCCCCCTCTCCTGAACCTCACCAGGCCACATGCCCTCAACATGGGGAGGATGTCCCCATGTTGTTGGAGACAAGGGCCTTATCCCCACAACCCTGGCCGGTAGTTGTGGGGGTCTGCGGGCAAATTTTTTTAATTTGGGGTGGAGTTCCCCTTAAAATCCACACTAGACCTGAAGGGTCTGGTATGGAAATTTGGGGGGAACCCCACGTAATTTTTTTTAATTGACGGCGGGGTTCCCCTTAATATCCATATCAGACCTGAAGGGCCTGTTAATGGAATTTGGGGGGACCCCCACACTTTTTTTTTTTTTTTTCTGAATGAATCCTCTCTGAATTGCCAGAGCCGACAATTCATTATAGCCACAAAGCCGGTTTTAAATGACCTTTTTTCTTTCAGAAATTACACTTTGTGCAGGGACAGTTCTATGTACGGGAAACATGCATTTTTTTCACATGCTGACTTTACACCCCCCCCCCCCCCAGGTACGCAATTTAAAGTAATATTACACTTTTATTGTTAAGAGGTGGAGGTGGAGGCTCTATTCTGTCCTGTAGAATCACAACCTTTCTGGGACATCTCTCTGAACTCACCGAAGTTGGGACTACCCCTGGAGTTGAATATAGACACCTATGAACTTTCTCAACATATTCATTTAGTTTTGCTTTCTTTGATGCTAATCGTCACTTATTGGAGCACTTGGTGTTGGTCCTTGTTTATACTTCTTTCATTTATATCAAGTATATATTTTTTTGCATTCAATGTATATTTATGTTTATCATCTATATTTAGTATTGATGTATTAATTCACGCAGCACAGCATACCACATTTATTCCTTGCATTTGTTTATCTGACATTTTTGCTGCAGCAGCACCCACTTTTTTCACATAAAGATTTTTTGGTTTCGTTAGTAATCAATCTTTGGTTCACACTAGACCTGCGCAGTAATATTCACTGTTTCCACCTTCCAATACAGGACAAGCCCAACTTCCCTCTGGAGCTGGAACACAAACCCTTCCTCATTTGGAAGCAAAAAGGCCTTACCAAATTCTCACAACTTTGCGATATAGAAATCGGGGCGACCTCACCCCTTCTCAGTCGTTGCCAAAACTTTCGCCTTTCTCAATCTCATGCCTCTCACTTTAGGAAATGTGTCAATTTAATTTGCAACGCTTGTAGAGAGAAGAGTAAAAGATTGTGGCTGTTACAGACTAAAAGCTCCTAGAAGGCTCCTACACTATCTCTGATATCTATAAACCCCTCTTGATAAGCACAATTCTTCCACTAACATCCTCATCAGCAGCAAATTGGGGCAAACACTTTCAGGACACAGACATAGTGGACAAACTCCTTAAAGGATATAACAAAATCCTACAAATGTTACCCAATGAATCCTGGAGAGAAACCCAACTAAAAAGCCTCCATTGAGCCTAGATACCCTTATACCCTATATACAACCAAGAACCCGCCACCTGCCCCCTATACCAACAAGCCAAACCTACACTAACTCACCGTTTTTGGTCATGCCTTTTCATCTCCACCTTATGGGATCAAGTTATATCTTTCATGTATGGTATAACCCTGCTGAGAATACCAAAAGACTCCCTACTCCTTATCTTTGGCTATTGGGATGAACATTTGCTAACCTTGTCCTCCAAAACCCACTTACCACATAAAGACTGGATTCTGATATGGCTTCTAGTCGCTCAGAGAGCAATCCTAAAGAATTGAATTTCCCCCTGCAATCCAAAGTTTTTACAGGTCAAAAGGGAACTTCTGTATTTACTATATTAAGACAAGTTAAACACCGACTTTAACCATGCAAAAGCCAGCAAACGTCTCTGCTACAGATGCTCCCACTCCTCCTGAAGCCCCCACTCCCCCTCAAAAAAAATGACTTGCCAAATGTGGCATGTAAGGGGGCGAGGAGTGGGTTAAGCGGAAGTTCCAATTTTGGGTGGAACTTCGCTTTAAAGACTACACACAACCACTCTTCACGACAAGAAAAAAGACGACGAGAAAAAAGAGCAGGTTCTAAATTTTTAATGCCCGTTTTTCTCATCAAGAAAAATGCTCTGGAGCCTACACACAATAGTTTTTAATGACCAACTTAAAAAAAAAATTCTCGTCATGAGAAACGGTTGTGTGTACGCATCATAAGACTGGGGTGCCATTAAAGTTCATGTGTGTGTAAAGGCAGTCGTCCCAATAGTGTTGGTATTATAGCGTATATGATTTATGTGAATGAATTATTATAATTAACACTTCTCTATTTAGTATCACTTTTATTAAAGTGTAACTGTGGCTGGGGTATGGATACAATTCCTTACTGATTTGAGAGGTGCTGTGGAGCAGTTCATCAAAGTTCACAGCAGAAGTACTGAAGTTATTCAAGTCATTCTCTCAGCAGTTCAAATCAACCTGCTCTGTGTGTGCACTATGATCATAAGCATGGCAGTATTCTGAGTTACTGCTGAGATGGGGTAGAATGATGGCAAAGGCAAAGAACTCAGTGCTTCCGCCACAATTGAGGATAAATTGTTCCCCAATTCCTACGGCCACGGAAGTTAGTCAAAGCTTCAAAGTTTATTTATTACTTGCAAAGAATATGTACACACCAGAATGTCAATAGCTTGGCCACAGTTTTACTTTAAGTAAGGCATCAGAAGATTTTCTATGGGGGAGTGTAAAACATTTATTTATGGATGGATTCAGAGATGGTGATGGGGCACAAACCATAGATTGCCTTAACACCAAAACAAAATAACCTCAAGGCAAAAAACATTTACTTTATGTTGCTTCTTTACAGAAATATTTATTAGGGGTTTTAGCATCCATTATTACTAATTAGGCCTAAAGCAGTATTAAACCCAAAAGCAAGAACTTCTTATATTGTAGCTTACCAATTATTTGATGTGATGGAAGCAGGTGTTTTCTTTGTTTAGGCTCTCTTGCTTTCATTTTTACCTGGTGATTAGTGTTGCTCACGAATATTCGCATTGCGCATTGCGCATTGCGAATATTCGCTACGAATATTGCATATTCGAGTATTCGCGAATAACTCGAATATCGCGGCGAATATTCGCTATTTCGAATATTCGTATTTTTTCAAATTTCGCAATAAATTTCGCAATACATTTCGCAAAAATATTCGCAATCAATTTCGCATTCGCAATTTTTTTTTTATTTTTTTATAAAATATAGCGAATATTCGTAAATATCGAATATTCGTGATATTTTATCCAAAATAAATAGCGAAATTTCGCAATCATTTTCGCTTTCGCATATGCAAAATTTCGCTATTTTTTTTTTTTTTTATAAAATATAGCGAATATTCGTAAATATCGAATATTCGTGATATTTTATAAAAAAAAAAAAAATCACGAAATTTTGCATTAGCGAAATTTCGCATTGGCGAAAATTCGTAAATATCGAATATTCGTGATATTTTATCCAAAAAAAAATAGCGAAATTTCGCAATCATTTTCGCTTTCGCATATGCAAAATTTCATTTTGGCGAAAATTCGCATTGGCGAAAATTCGCAAATTCGTAAATATCGAATATTCGTGATATTTTATTTTTTCGCTATTTTTTTTTATTTTTATAAAATATAGCGAATATTCGTAAATATCGAATATTCGTGATATTTTATAAAAAAAAAAAAATCATGAAATTTTGCATTAGCGAAATTTCGCATTGGCGAAAATTCGCAATTTTTTTTTTTTTTAAATATCACGAATGTTCGATATTAACGAATATTCGCGAATATTCTTCGAAATATTTGCGAAATATCGCAAAATCGAATATGGCGTATTCCGCTCATCACTACTGGTGATCTAGCCAGTAAGACTTGTTTTTTCAATAGAACAAGCTGTCTTATTGATGTAGCAGTTAGAGGGATGAGACACCATTTAATACTGACAATCATCAGATTTTATTTATTTATGAAAAACCTTTATTCCAAAGGGAAATACAACTGTTTTTGTAACTTATTATTATTATACAGCATTTATATAGTGCCAACAGTTTGCACAGCGCTTTAAAAAATGAAGGCAGAAATTACAGTTACAATACCATTTGGTACAAGAGGATTCAAAGGACCTTGCTTGTTATATCCTACAATCTAAGAGGGATAGTCAAGTGATATAAAAGGTCCTGGAGGTGAGCATAGCAGGAGGTGGCAAGGGAGCTAGAGAGCAGGAGGTCTTGTGAGGAAGAAAAAGAGCAGTTTGGATGATATTTTGAGACTAGGCAATGTAGTTGCGGGCCAAGTTGTGGATGGCTTTGTAAGTTGTTGTTAGTACTTTGAATTTTATTGGTGGGTGAGCAGAAGCCAATGGAGTTATTGGCAGAGAGGGGTAGCAGATACTGAGCGGTTGGTAAGGTGGATGAGTCTGGAAGTAGCATTCATGATGGATTGAAGATGGGATAGGTTATGTAAAGGTAAACCAATAAGAAGGGATTTGCAGTAGTCAAGGCGAGAGATAACCAGGGAGTGAATTAGAAGCTTTGTGGTGTCATTGGTTAAAAAGGAACATATTCTGGAGATGTTGCGAAGGTTGAGGCGGCATGATTTGGTCAGGAATTGGATGTAGGACCTGTCACCCTGGCATGCGGGGATGGACTGATAGTTGTGCAATTGATCTTGACAGAGAAGTTACTGTAGTGGAAGGGGCACATGGTGGAGGAAATACTATGAGTTTGGTTGATTGAGTTTGGGGAAGCGGATAATACTTCTATTACTATATTAATGATGCGTGCGGAAACTGATAGGGTGAGCTGAGGGGTAGAGAAATAGATTTGGGTGTCATCAGCATAGAAATGGTATTGGAAACCATGGAAATCTATCAGCTGGCCCAGGGAAGAGGCAAAGATCAAGAATAGGAGAGGGTATAAGGTATTAAAGGCTGATGCCTCGTACACATGAACGTTTTTCTCGGCAGGAAAAAAAAACAATTTTTTTTCCAACGGTATTCCTATCAAGCCTGCCTTTCATACACACGTTCAGGCCAAATACCGCCCGTCCAAAGTGCAGTGACGTACAACACGTATGACGGGACTATAAAGGGGAAGTTCCATACAAACGGCACCACCCTTTGAGCTGCTTTTGTTGATCCTAGTGTTAGTAAAAGTTTGGTGAGGGACGATTCGCGCTATTTAGTCCGTTGCAGCGTGACGAATGTGCTATGTTCATTACGAACGCTAGTTTTACCAGAACGAGCGCTCCCGTCTCATACTTGATTCTGAGCATGCGTGTTTTTTACCCTTCGGAAAAGCATGCACATAACCGGTTTCCCTGACGGGAAAAAGTCCGCAGGGAAAACAGAAAGCTGGTTCTCTTTTTTTCCCAGCAGTTTTCCTGCTGCGATGGAGCATACACACGACCGGTTTTCCGGGACAAAAGCTCTCATGGCAGTTTTCCTGCCAGGAAAACAGGTCGTGTATACGAGGCATTATAAAGTATTAGCTGGAGTATGGCTTAAATTGGTTTAGTGTACTTAAATCTGCTAGCACATTTAACACTACCCTCTACACAGACTGACAATGCTGCTGTCCAAAGGTGCCTCTGTTGCTTTTTCTTTTTTTTTTCTTCTCTCTTTTTTTGTGTGATTTTTTTGTGCATGAACTCGAGAGAGAGGAGCCGGACTGCCGGAGTTGGGAGTAGGCAGACCCTCCCCCCGAAGGCAATCGCCATCCTTCTCCATGCCCCCGGTGGCAATGGCAGGGTGTGAGGGGGGGGCCTCCCACTCACCCTGCCCTAACTGCTCCACTTGGGAGCCCAACTGGGGCCCAACGGGACCCCAACGGGGCAAAGGGACTCCCCCTATGAGGGAGTGAGGGGGCCTAGCCCACCCAGCCAGCCCCGTAGGCCTCTATTTTAGGAGACCGCATGGCCAAAGTGCGTGTGTGTTAAACCAATTTTGTGTGCGTGCAAGTGTGGTGGTTTTTGTGGGGGGGGGTGGGCGTACTAAGAACAAGCGTACCTTGCATAGCACACCCACCGGGAGCCGGGCTGAGACCACCAAACTCAATTCACATGTAGCCGAGACCCGGATCTGAACCCTTGGCTGCAGAGGTGAACAGCTTGTCAGCGCAGTGCCAATCACGTTGAGCCACCACAGCTCTCTGTTGCATTTTCATCCAGAGTGGAGACACCCTAACACAGGTGGTGTGTTACTGGCCAGATAACCAGGTGAAAACAGAGGGAAATAAAACTGTAAAAAGAAAACTAATACAGACACCACATCTAATGACTGGTAAGTAGGGATGAGCCGAACACCCCCCCCCCCCCCCCGGTTCGGTTTGCATCCAGAAAATGCGAACAGACCAAAAGTTCACGCGAACATTCGAACACCGTTAACGTCTATGGGACTCGAACGTGAGAAATCAAAAGTGTTAATTTTAAAGGCTAATATGCAAGTCCCTAGGGGACATGTATCAATGCAATTTTTTTTTTAAACGGACGTTTTTCGGAAGCAGTGATTTTAATAATGCTTAAAGTAAAACAATAAAAGTGAAATATTCCTTTACATTTTGTACCTGGGGGGGGGGGGGTGTATAAAGTATGCATGTAAAGTAGCGCATGTTTCCCGTGTTTAGAACTGTCCTTGCGCAACATTTCAATTGACTCCCACAACCACTAGGCAAGGAATGTGATGATGAGGGCCTTGTCCCCATCAACATGGGGACAAGGTACTTTGGGGGGTCACAAACATGGCATGTGGCCTGGTACGGTTCAAGAGGGGGTGCTCTCTCATCACCACCCTTTTTTCCTGTGACCTGCCAGGTTGCATGCTCAGATAAAGGGTCTGGTATGGATTTTTGGCGAGACCCCACGCCATTTTTTTTTTTTTTGGCACAGCGTTTCCCTTAAAATCCAGGAGGATCTGGTATGGATTTTTTGGGGGAACCCCATGTATTTTTTTTTTAATTACACAGGGTTCCCCTTAATATCCATACCAGATCTGGAGGGCCTGATATGGAATTTGGGGGGACCACCACACATTTTTCTTTGTTATTATTTTGGTTCCCCGCACAAAATGTAATTTTTGAAGGAAAAAGGCATTTAAAACTTTTCGCGCTATTAATGAATTGTCGGGTCAAAAATGGCAGGGGTTCTCCTTAATATTCATACCAGACACAAAGGGGCCGGTAATGGACTGAGGGGGACCCCTGTCATTTTTTTCAATTACTTTTCTCTGTATTGCCAGGACCGACAATTTATGAATAGCCGCATGCAGTTTTAAATGACTTTTTTTTCCTTCAGAAATTACATTTTGTGCAGGTACAGTTCTAAACACGGGAAACATGTGCTACAGTACTTTACATGCATACTTTAGACACCCCCCAGGTACGAAATTTAAAGGAATATTTCACTTTTATTGTTTCACTTTTAGCATTATTAAAATCACAGCAACTTTTTTTTGCTTTGATACGTCCCCTGGTGCAGGACCCGGGTCCCCAAACACTTTTTATGACAATAACTTGCATATAAACCTTTATAAATAACACTTTTGATTTCTCCCATAGACTTTTAAAGGGTGTTCCCCGGCTTTTCGAATTTACCGCAAACACACCAAATTGTTCGCTGTTCACCGAATGGGCGATCAGCCAATGTTCGAGTCGAACTCAAAGCTCATCCCTACTTGTAACCCGCAATACATTACAGTTTTGGTTTTGGGTTTAATACCTTTTTAATGTTTAATTTTTTTTTAATTCTCAGCATTATTTTGATGCAACTATACTATGTTAGCTTTCAAATGGGATGGATATTTAATAAATAAAAAAATGGTAGCATAAAATATTTTTTTTTTAAATGGATCCTTTTTTCAAAAGCATCTGAATATGTTAGTATTTCAATTTGATGGACACATCTGTACTTTCTCTTCAATATGATAATGGTATATATGTGAGCTTTCTTCAGTCATAACATTTTATACATTCAAACCTTTAAGTAATATTACAGATACAGCGTAATTTCCTGTTGTACTCTTTTAAAAGGATATTACATTTTCTGTTTGCGTCTATCTCCCGCCATCATCTGAATATGTTGCATTTTATGTCAGAATGTGCTGAATTTTACAATTGGTACTTACTGTGCTAAAATTTGGGCTTCTGAATCATAGAATGCGTAAAGCTGATCTTTTAAAAGAAATTAAAATGTTGGCTTCTGAATCATAGAATGCTTAAAGCTGAACTTTTAAAAGAAATAAAAAGAACAACTTAATTCAATCCAGTTATACGTTCATTAAAAGTCATTGGCCCGGATTCAGGTAGAGCGGTGCATCTTTGTGCGGGCGTAGCGTATCTACTTTACGCTACGCCAGCACAACGTTGAGAGGCAAGCATGCTATTCACAAAGAATATGCGCTCAACGTTGCGCCGGCATAGCATATAGTTGTCGGCATAAGCCGACGTAAGTCAGAGTAGGTGGAAGTGGGCGTGATATATTATAATGAAGCGTGACCCCATGCAAATGATGGCCACAGCTTCAAAAAACGAACTGTGCAATGCGTCGTCTCTTGTACGCATCCCAGGGCGCATGCTCACAGTTACGTCGAAATAGCTGCCTAAGATACGTCGAACACTGCCTACGACGTGAACGTAACCTACGGACAGCCCTATTCATGTAGTACTACGTAAACCGCGTACGCAACGTTAAATTTTACGGCGTTGTTCCCTGGCCAATACCTTTGCTATTACCTGCGCCTGCTATATGAGGGGTAACTTTACGCCAGACCTAAGCCTTCCGCAAATCGCGTATATGAAGCGGACGGGCGCATCTACGTTCGTGAATCGGCTTATCTTACTCATTTGCATATTTAAAATGGGAACGCCGAATGCGTAGAGGGTAACTATGCGCCCACGATACGCCGGCATAGGCAAGTTACGTCGGGCGGCTGAAGCCTTGTTTTACGGCGTATCTAGCTTCGCGAATTGACGTAACAATACGATGGCGCACATTTGTACTTACGATGGCGTATCTATAGATACGCCGGCGTAAAACGATCGTGAATCCGGGCCATTATGTGTACCGTTACAAAAAAAAACTGATAGCTATCACTATCGATAATTGGTACTAATTCTGTAAACCCTCAATGTACATCCCTCACTTTTTTTTTAAACATTTTATTATATCTTTTCATGTGACAACACTGAAGAAATCACACTTTGCTACAATGTAAAGTAGTGAGATTACAGCACAGGTGTCACACACAAGGCCCGCGGGCCGAATCAGGCCCTCCAGGCCATTGCGTGTGGCCCTCGCACCTCTCCTGCAGCTTACAGACCCTTATGCATTGCTTTCAAGCAATGCACCAAGCTTCTTCCCAGCAGCAGCATAAGGAAAGGGGGGTGTACTGTGATGTAAGCGAGAGTGGGGGACTCAACTCCTGATGGTGGGGTGGCTCTTGACATCGAAGATATGGGGAGGGAATGTGCTGGACATCTAATCCTACATATACAACCAGCCCTTTTGAGGGCAATCATAATGCTGATGCGGCCCAGGCTAAAAGTGATTTTGACACCCCTGGTGTACAGGTTGTATAACAGTGTAAATTTGCTGTCCCCTCAAAATAACTCAACACACAGCCATTAACCACTTGTCCTCTGCCCACCGTCAAATGACGGCAGGCGGAGGACACCATTATCCTGACATCACGTCATATGACGTGATGTCCCTTTAAAGCCGCGGGCGCGCGCCGCCGGCGGCGCGCGCGCGCACCCGCCGCTCTGCGGGGATCCCGTGCACACGCGATTGCTCAGTAACTGAGCGGGGACGTGGAGCTCTGTATGTAAACACAGAGCTCCACGTCCTGTCAGGGAGAGAGGAGATCGATTGTGTCCCTTGTACATAGTGTGACAGTAGGCAGGTTAAATCCCCTGGTTGCGTCCAAGAGGACAGGTATATCTCTCCTAGATTCAGGCTTTATGCCACTTTGTATCTCTAGGGGGAGTGCTGGGAGTCCTGCTAGGAGGACTTAATTACCCCAGCTGTTTCAGGTGGGCTCGTTAGGGCCTCTTGTAAAAGCTCCCAGCATTAATAGAGTGTCACTCCAAGCTGGAGGCAGACCTGTGTGGACTGTCAGTGCTTTGTGCTGTGTGCGGTGAGCTAAAGCCTGTGTGGCTATTCCTAAAACATTTAAACTCCAGGGAGTCAGGGACTGGGGCAGCACAAGGCTGTACCTAGTTGGTAGTTAGGGACACCAGCGTGTGTAGCAAGCAGGTCAAGTTGACCAGGATTTATTTTTGTTATTTCTTTTGTTTTCTGTCATCATTTTTTGTGGTGTATTTAAAATAAAACCGCACCTTTTTTTGTTTTCTCCTACCACGGTCTGCTGTGCCTAGTTCTTTTCTGTGTGCTGAACCCTTCCAGGGAATCGCACAGACCCGCTGCCGAGCTAGCCCCTCACAATAGGGACACAATCGGTCACCTCCCCCAGTCACCCCCCCCTCCCCCCACAGTTAGAACACTCATAGGACACACATTTAACCCCTTCCCCGCCCCCTAGTGGTTAACCCCTTCACTGCCAGTCACATTTATACAGTAATCAATGCATATTTATAGCATTGTTTACTGTATAAATGTAAATGGTCCCACAATGTCAGAAAAGTGTCCGAAGTGTCCGCCATAACGTCGCAGTCCCAATAAAAAAATCGCAGATCGCCGCCATTAATAATTTAAAAAAAAATGCCATAAACTATCCCCTATTTTGTAAACACTATAAATTTTGTGCAAACCAATCGATAAATGCTTATTGCATTTTTTTTTTACCAAAAATATGTAGAAGAATACGTATCGGCCTAAACTGAGGAAAAAAAACGTTTTTTTATATATTTTTGGGGGATATTTATTATAGCAAAAAGCAAAAAATATTGATTTTTTTTAAAAATTGACGCTCTATTTTTGTTTATAGCGCAAAAAATAAAAACCGCAGAGGTGATCAAATACCACCAAAAGAAAGCTCTATTTGTGGGAAAAAAAGGACGCCAATTTTGTTTGGGAGCCACGTCGCACGACCGCGCAATTGTCAGTTAAAGCGACGCAGTGCCGGAAGCTTAAATTTTGTCTGGGCAGGAAGGGGGTGTAGGTGCACAGTAGGCAAGTGGTTAATGTCTAAACCGCTGGCAACAAAAGTGAATACACCCCTAAGTGAAAATGTCCAAAGTGATAATATTTTGTGTGGCCACCATTATTTTCCAGCACTGCCTTAACCCTCTTGGGCATGGAGTTCACCAGAGCTTTACAGGTTGCCACTGGAGTCCTCTTCTACTCCTCCATGATGACATCACAGATCTCGTGGATGTTAGAGACCTTGCGCTTCCCCACCTTCCATTTGAGGATGCCCCACAGATGCTCAATAGGGGTTAGGTCTGGAGACATGCTTGGCCAGTCTATCATCTTTACCCTCAGCTTCTTTAGCAAGGCAGTAGTCATCTTGGAGTTGTGTTTGAGGTCGTTATGTTGGAATTCTGCTCTGTGGCCCAGTCCCCGAAGGGAGGGATGATCATGTTCTTCTGCAGTATGTCACAGTACATGTTGGCATTCACGGTTCCCTCAATGAACTGTAGCTCCCCAGTGCCGGCAGTAGGGATTAGCTTCGTATTCGAGTCAAACTCATGTTCGACTCGAACATCGTATGTTGGATCGTTCGTCGAATTACGAACGTTTTGGGCCGTTCGCGCCAAATTCTAGTTACGTTTCACAGCCCATAATTCACAGCGGGCATCGCAGTGCATTGCTGGCTGATGATTGGCCAAGCATCACAGCTTGCAATAAACGGAGAGCCATAATTGGCCAAAGCCAGGGTGGCTTTGGCCAATTATGGCTCAGGGGGTTTAGTACATGCCCCACACTATAAAAGGCCACCTGCAGGTCGGGGTTGTGCTGGTTAAAAGAGAGAAGACAGAGAGAGAGAGAGAGTGTGTAATTTTTAGTAGGTAGATAGAGCAGGCAGGCAGGCAGGCTAGTCAGTTAAAGTTACAGTGTGTAGAGGATATATATGCATTCCAGGTGTTGTATATATATTTATACACTGTATAGTTTCGCTAGATCAGCTCTTCCTAATTTCCTAAAGCTACGAAGTGTGTGTACTGCCTTTGTCCTCTGCAGTTTGCACCTAAAGCTACGTAGTGTGTGTACTGCCTTTGTTCTCTGCAGATGGCACCTAAAGCTACATAGGACCAGATTCAGGTAGATGGGAGCATCTTTAATCTGGAGTAACGTTTCTCATTTACGTTACTCTGGCGAAATTTTAGGAGCAAGTGCTGTTATTCATGAAGCACTTGCTCCTAAAGTTGCGGCAGCGTATCGAAAATGAGCCGCCGTTATTCAAATTGGGTGGGTACGGGGCGTGTATTATTTAAACTAGGCGCGATCCCGCGGCGAACGTACTGCGCACGCGTCGACTGTCAATGCATCCCAGTACGCATGCTCACAACCTCCGTCGGCACCACTTCCTTGGAAACGACAGCGCAATGTGTTCCGTTGGGCGTTTAAATGCGCCCGTAGATGCGCCATTCCAGCACTAAAGTATATCCTGTTCCCCCTCCCCGCAGTGAAGTTACTTTTGTTCTGAGATGGCTGCTCCCGTTCCCCGCAAACACAGGAGAAAGCTGAACTTTAAAGGCCAGGAGCTGTCAGCCGTCATCTCGGCTATGGAGACCTATGATGTCTTCCTCCATGGCTGTAAAAGTTGACAGACAAGCAGGGACAGAGGTGTTGTCCTGCAAGTGGGGGTGCTCAGCTAGCTCTTATCGTCGGTAACGCTGCTGTAGCTGCTCTCCTGCTGACCTGTGGCCATCTGGAGTAGAGATAAAGCAGCTATTTGTAGAAATAACTTTGCGACGGACGGACGACATATGCGCGGCGCATGTAGCCAGCGTATGGTGCTAATCCGTTTGCGAATCGGGAAATCTCCCTCATTTGCATATTTGCAGGGGAAATCAATTGGCGCGACTGATGCGCTAAGCGAAACTATGCGCTGACGATACTCTGGCGTCGGAAAGTTAAGCTGGTCGGGGAAAGCCCGTTTTCTGTCGCATCTAGTTTGGTGGGTACGGCCGCGGAGATACAACGGCGCATCTTGACAGTAACGCGGCGCATATAGAAATACTCCAGCGCAACTCTACCTGAATCTGGCCCATAGTGTGTACTGCCCGTGTCCTCTGCAGTGTGCACCTAAAGCTACGTGGTGTGTGTACTGTTTGTGTCTGTGCTATTTTTCTCAATGATTTTCATCCATATTGCTGGGACCAGACATTACATTAAAGCCGCAAGCAGTTTTAAATGACTTTTTTCTTATAGTAATCTCATTTTGTGCCACTTCACAGGCATACTATAGACACCCAGCAGGTACAATATTTAAAGGAATTGTTTTTTATTTATTTTTTATTTAAGCATCATTAAAATCACTGCTCCAGAAAAAACAACCGTTTTTAAAACTTTTTTCCATTGATACATGTTCCCTGGGGTAAGACCGGGTTCTCAAAGACGTTTTCACAGGCATGCTATAGACCAGTGTTTTTCAACTCCAGTCCTCAAGGCACACCAACAGGTCATGTTTTCAGGCTTTCCATTATTTTGCACAGGTGATTTGATCAGTTTCACTGCCTTAGTAATCACCATAGCCATTTCATCTGAGGGAAATCCTGAAAACGTGACCTGTTGGTGTGCCTTGAGGGCTGGAGTTGAAAAACACTGCTATAGACACCCAGCAGGTACAATATTTAAAGGAATTTTTCATTTTTTTTTAAGTTAAGCATCATTAAAATCACTGCTCCAGAAAAAATGACAGTTTTTAAAACTTTTTTTCCATTGATACATGTTCCCTGGGGCAAGACCCAGGTTCTCAAGGACGTTTTACGACAATAACTTGCATAGTAGGCTTTGTATGTAAACACAGAGCTCCACGTCCTGTCAGGGAGAGAGGAGATCGATTGTGTCCCTTGTACATAGTGTGACAGTAGGCAGGTTAAATCCCCTGGTTGCGTCCAAGAGGACAGGTATATCTCTCCTAGATTCAGGCTTTATGCCACTTTGTATCTCTAGGGGGAGTGCTGGGAGTCCTGCTAGGAGGACTTAATTACCCCAGCTGTTTCAGGTGGGCTCGTTAGGGCCTCTTGTAAAAGCTCCCAGCATTAATAGAGTGTCACTCCAAGCTGGAGGCAGACCTGTGTGGACTGTCAGTGCTTTGTGCTGTGTGCGGTGAGCTAAAGCCTGTGTGGCTATTCCTAAAACATTTAAACTCCAGGGAGTCAGGGACTGGGGCAGCACAAGGCTGTACCTAGTTGGTAGTTAGGGACACCAGCGTGTGTAGCAAGCAGGTCAAGTTGACCAGGATTTATTTTTGTTATTTCTTTTGTTTTCTGTCATCATTTTTTGTGGTGTATTTAAAATAAAACCGCACCTTTTTTTGTTTTCTCCTACCACGGTCTGCTGTGCCTAGTTCTTTTCTGTGTGCTGAACCCTTCCAGGGAATCGCACAGACCCGCTGCCGAGCTAGCCCCTCACAATAGGGACACAATCGGTCACCTCCCCCAGTCACCCCCCCCTCCCCCCACAGTTAGAACACTCATAGGACACACATTTAACCCCTTCCCCGCCCCCTAGTGGTTAACCCCTTCACTGCCAGTCACATTTATACAGTAATCAATGCATATTTATAGCATTGTTTACTGTATAAATGTAAATGGTCCCACAATGTCAGAAAAGTGTCCGAAGTGTCCGCCATAACGTCGCAGTCCCAATAAAAAAATCGCAGATCGCCGCCATTAATAATTTAAAAAAAAATGCCATAAACTATCCCCTATTTTGTAAACACTATAAATTTTGTGCAAACCAATCGATAAATGCTTATTGCATTTTTTTTTTACCAAAAATATGTAGAAGAATACGTATCGGCCTAAACTGAGGAAAAAAAACGTTTTTTTATATATTTTTGGGGGATATTTATTATAGCAAAAAGCAAAAAATATTGATTTTTTTTAAAAATTGACGCTCTATTTTTGTTTATAGCGCAAAAAATAAAAACCGCAGAGGTGATCAAATACCACCAAAAGAAAGCTCTATTTGTGGGAAAAAAAGGACGCCAATTTTGTTTGGGAGCCACGTCGCACGACCGCGCAATTGTCAGTTAAAGCGACGCAGTGCCGGAAGCTTAAATTTTGTCTGGGCAGGAAGGGGGTGTAGGTGCACAGTAGGCAAGTGGTTAATGTCTAAACCGCTGGCAACAAAAGTGAATACACCCCTAAGTGAAAATGTCCAAAGTGATAATATTTTGTGTGGCCACCATTATTTTCCAGCACTGCCTTAACCCTCTTGGGCATGGAGTTCACCAGAGCTTTACAGGTTGCCACTGGAGTCCTCTTCTACTCCTCCATGATGACATCACAGATCTCGTGGATGTTAGAGACCTTGCGCTTCCCCACCTTCCATTTGAGGATGCCCCACAGATGCTCAATAGGGGTTAGGTCTGGAGACATGCTTGGCCAGTCTATCATCTTTACCCTCAGCTTCTTTAGCAAGGCAGTAGTCATCTTGGAGTTGTGTTTGAGGTCGTTATGTTGGAATTCTGCTCTGTGGCCCAGTCCCCGAAGGGAGGGATGATCATGTTCTTCTGCAGTATGTCACAGTACATGTTGGCATTCACGGTTCCCTCAATGAACTGTAGCTCCCCAGTGCCGGCAGTAGGGATTAGCTTCGTATTCGAGTCAAACTCATGTTCGACTCGAACATCGTATGTTGGATCGTTCGTCGAATTACGAACGTTTTGGGCCGTTCGCGCCAAATTCTAGTTACGTTTCACAGCCCATAATTCACAGCGGGCATCGCAGTGCATTGCTGGCTGATGATTGGCCAAGCATCACAGCTTGCAATAAACGGAGAGCCATAATTGGCCAAAGCCAGGGTGGCTTTGGCCAATTATGGCTCAGGGGGTTTAGTACATGCCCCACACTATAAAAGGCCACCTGCAGGTCGGGGTTGTGCTGGTTAAAAGAGAGAAGACAGAGAGAGAGAGAGAGTGTGTAATTTTTAGTAGGTAGATAGAGCAGGCAGGCAGGCAGGCTAGTCAGTTAAAGTTACAGTGTGTAGAGGATATATATGCATTCCAGGTGTTGTATATATATTTATACACTGTATAGTTTCGCTAGATCAGCTCTTCCTAATTTCCTAAAGCTACGAAGTGTGTGTACTGCCTTTGTCCTCTGCAGTTTGCACCTAAAGCTACGTAGTGTGTGTACTGCCTTTGTTCTCTGCAGATGGCACCTAAAGCTACATAGGACCAGATTCAGGTAGATGGGAGCATCTTTAATCTGGAGTAACGTTTCTCATTTACGTTACTCTGGCGAAATTTTAGGAGCAAGTGCTGTTATTCATGAAGCACTTGCTCCTAAAGTTGCGGCAGCGTATCGAAAATGAGCCGCCGTTATTCAAATTGGGCGGGTACGGGGCGTGTATTATTTAAACTAGGCGCGATCCCGCGGCGAACGTACTGCGCACGCGTCGACTGTCAATGCATCCCAGTACGCATGCTCACAACCTCCGTCGGCACCACTTCCTTGGAAACGACAGCGCAATGTGTTCCGTTGGGCGTTTAAATGCGCCCGTAGATGCGCCATTCCAGCACTAAAGTATATCCTGTTCCCCCTCCCCGCAGTGAAGTTACTTTTGTTCTGAGATGGCTGCTCCCGTTCCCCGCAAACACAGGAGAAAGCTGAACTTTAAAGGCCAGGAGCTGTCAGCCGTCATCTCGGCTATGGAGACCTATGATGTCTTCCTCCATGGCTGTAAAAGTTGACAGACAAGCAGGGACAGAGGTGTTGTCCTGCAAGTGGGGGTGCTCAGCTAGCTCTTATCGTCGGTAACGCTGCTGTAGCTGCTCTCCTGCTGACCTGTGGCCATCTGGAGTAGAGATAAAGCAGCTATTTGTAGAAATAACTTTGCGACGGACGGACGACATATGCGCGGCGCATGTAGCCAGCGTATGGTGCTAATCCGTTTGCGAATCGGGAAATCTCCCTCATTTGCATATTTGCAGGGGAAATCAATTGGCGCGACTGATGCGCTAAGCGAAACTATGCGCTGACGATACTCTGGCGTCGGAAAGTTAAGCTGGTCGGGGAAAGCCCGTTTTCTGTCGCATCTAGTTTGGTGGGTACGGCCGCGGAGATACAACGGCGCATCTTGACAGTAACGCGGCGCATATAGAAATACTCCAGCGCAACTCTACCTGAATCTGGCCCATAGTGTGTACTGCCCGTGTCCTCTGCAGTGTGCACCTAAAGCTACGTGGTGTGTGTACTGTTTGTGTCTGTGCTATTTTTCTCAATGATTTTCATCCATATTGCTGGGACCAGACATTACATTAAAGCCGCAAGCAGTTTTAAATGACTTTTTTCTTATAGTAATCTCATTTTGTGCCACTTCACAGGCATACTATAGACACCCAGCAGGTACAATATTTAAAGGAATTGTTTTTTATTTATTTTTTATTTAAGCATCATTAAAATCACTGCTCCAGAAAAAACAACCGTTTTTAAAACTTTTTTCCATTGATACATGTTCCCTGGGGTAAGACCGGGTTCTCAAAGACGTTTTCACAGGCATGCTATAGACCAGTGTTTTTCAACTCCAGTCCTCAAGGCACACCAACAGGTCATGTTTTCAGGCTTTCCATTATTTTGCACAGGTGATTTGATCAGTTTCACTGCCTTAGTAATCACCATAGCCATTTCATCTGAGGGAAATCCTGAAAACGTGACCTGTTGGTGTGCCTTGAGGGCTGGAGTTGAAAAACACTGCTATAGACACCCAGCAGGTACAATATTTAAAGGAATTTTTCATTTTTTTTTAAGTTAAGCATCATTAAAATCACTGCTCCAGAAAAAATGACAGTTTTTAAAACTTTTTTTCCATTGATACATGTTCCCTGGGGCAAGACCCAGGTTCTCAAGGACGTTTTACGACAATAACTTGCATAGTAGGCTTTAAAATGAGCACTTTTGAATTTAAATATTCGAGTCCCATAGGCATCAATGGGGTTCTAAATGTTCGCACGAACGGTCAGTCCATTCTAAGGTTCTGGTGCGAAATGAACAGGGGGATGTACGGCTCATCCCCAGCCTGGCAGCACTTATGCAGTCCCAGACCATAACACTCCCACCACCATGCTTGACTGTAGACAAGACACTCTCGTCTTTGTACTCCTCACCTGGTTGCCACCACACATGCTTGACACCATCTGAGCCAAACAAGTTTATTTTGGTCTCATCAGACCACAGGACATGGTTCCAGTAATCCATGTCATTAGTCTACTTGTCTTTAGCAAACTGATTGCGGGCTTTTTTGTGCATCATCTTTAGAAGACTTCTTTCTGGTACGACAGCTTTGCAGACCAATTTGATGCAGTGTGAGGCATATGGTCTGAGGTCTGAGCACAGACAGGCTGACCCCCCCCACCCCTTCAAACTCTTCAGCAATGCTGGCAGCACTCATACATCTATTTGCCAAAAACAACCTCTGGATATGATGCTGAGCACATGCACTCAACTTCTTTGGTCGACCATGGCAAGGCCTGTTCTGAGTGGAACCTGTTCTGTTAAACCTCTGCATGATCTTGACCACTGTGCTGAAGCTCAGTTTCAGAGTCTTGGCAATCTTTTTATAGCCTAGGCTATCTTAATGTAGAGCAGCATTTTTTATTTCAGATCCTCAGAGAGTTATTTGCCATGAGGTGCCATGTTGAACTTCCAGTGACCAGTTGTCAGGATCAGCAGCTAAGGTGACCAGACACGTAGCTACACAAGGGAACTGAGACCAAACCAAGGATATATATATATTAAGTGATATTTATTTAGCGTGAGAATACACCAACAAACATACACAGCAACAAATTAAAACAAAAACCACTCCAGCAAACAAGAATAACTAATAAACCTAATAGCTAACTATATACAATATCTACAACAAGGGAAAAGGCAACAGGGATGCAAGGAAAAGGACACGGCTGGGGACAAGAGCATGGAACAAGGCAAGACAGGTGCAAGATGGATAAGGGCAGGTAATCAGGCACACACTGGTAGCAGGCAGACAGGAAAGGAACAGAATCTTGACGCCCTGGGGGAAGGGAGGAGCAGCCTTAAATATCCCAGCAGCTGGAGCCAGGTGTGGCTGATTAGATCCTGCTGGCATCTGGGAGACACCTGTTGGTGGACACTGAAACTGCAGCAAACGCAGAGCAGGATAGTGCCACCAGCAGGTGAACTTAATCCTAACAGATTCCCCACCTTAAGGAGCGGCCTCTGGACGCTCCATGGGGCCCCACCACCAGGATCTGCAAGCTGACTGAGCACTCCACTGTCTGAAGGCCTGGAGAAAACCCTGCCGCCGGGGTCCCAAAACTGTCTGGGTTCTCTGCCGGTCAGATCCCTAAGGAGGCACAACACCAAAGGTATATTCTTAAAAGCAGCCTGTGTCCCAATGCTGAGACACCAAAGGACACCCGACCGCCCAATGCCAGAGTCCCTGGTCCGTGCAGGTACCCCGATGCCAGGGCATTCCTTCACAACTGGACCTTCTCTCCCTCTGTTACTAGAGGCCACTCTGTACTGTACCTGTCCCTCGGGTCTACCTAGCGCATAGGTTACCCCACCCGGGTCCCCAAATGCACCAGGGATCGCAGAGATGGCCCCTGGGTCACGACAAAGCTCAAATGGAACACTGTCCTTTACCATGGGATCTCTACTACCGGGGCTGCAACAGCAGATTTGGCTCTTGAGTTTAGATGGGAGATCTGGACGATCTGGCCTTGGCACAGCAGGATCCTCTGGCTGCAAAAAGAACTCGGGAGGAGCAAATGTCGGGATCTTGACCCACCCAGACAACCCATTTAGGCCACATAACACTGGATTTTTAAAAGCCTCAGACACATCATTAGGTTGGTGTTTAACCCAATCAGTAACCAGTTTGACAGCAAGTAGAGATTTGGCATAGTCCGGAGGGGCGGCAGCCCCGGGATCAGCAGAGTCCGGAGGGGCGTCAGCCCCAGAATCAGCAGAGTCCAGAGGGGCGGCAGCCCCGGAATCAGCAGAGTCCAGAGGGGCGGCAGCCCCGGAATCAGCAGAGTCCAGAGGGGCGGCAGCCCCGGAATCAGAAGAGTCCAGAGGGGCGGCAGCCCCGGAATCAGCAGAGTCCAGAAGGGCGGCAGCCCTGGAATCAGCAGAGTCCAGAGGGGCGGCAGCCCCGGAATCAGCAGAGTCCAGGTGTGGCTGATTAGATCCTGCTGGCATCTGGGAGACACCTGCTGGTGGACACTGAAACTGCAGCAAACGCAGAGCAGGATAGTGCCACCAGCAGGTGAACTTAATCCTAACACCAGTATGAGAGAGTGAGAGCGATAACACTAAATTTAACACACCTGCTCCCCATTCACACCGGAGACCCTATAACGCCAAGGAGTCACATGACACCGGGGAGGGAAAATTGCTAATTGGGCCAATTTGGACATTTTCACTTAGAGGTGTACTCACTTTTGTTGCCAGCGGTGTAAAAAATGAAAGGCTGTGGGTTGAGTTATTTTGAGACGACAGCAAATTTACACTTTGTTATACAAGCTGTGTGCTCACTACTTTACTATAATAAAATATTTACAAAAATGTGAGGGGTGTATTTACTTTTTAGATTATCTATCTATCCACAATAAAAATAATCACACAAATATACAGTTTGTGTACTCTTATAAAATAATGAATTACATTAAAGTGACATATACAGTGGTTTATACCCTTCTGGTAGGAACAACAATTGTGTCACCATTGTTTTACAAGATGAGAGCATTGGGTATATCATTAGTATATCATGTGTTTTAGACAGATACATTTTGTATGTTTCTATTTGTTTTAATTTATTGTATTTGCCTTATTTTAATTATAAAAATATTTTAATAATATCTTATGGATTTTTAATGAATATAATGGGCCAGATTCAGATACACTTAATTTTGCACTGCGTAATCAAAATACTCTACGCTGCCGTATTTTACCAGGCTCTACATCGAATTCTGGTAGATTTTTGCCCGTACGCTACGGCGGCGTAGTCTATTTCTCGCCGCGTAATCGAAATACGCGATTAGGGGGTGTGAAGCATTTAAATTAGGCACGTCCCCGCGGCGATCGAAGTGCGCATGCTCCGTTCAGAAATTTCCCGCCGTGCATTGTACGAAATCACATCGTTACGTCATTCTTTGTTTGAGTAGCGTCGTTTACGAACATTCCTATTCCCTTACATTAAAAATAATAAAAGACGTCGGAAAACGTAGAAATTTGACGCGGGAACGACGGCCATACTTAACATGGGCTGTCTAATATTAGACCAGCAAAAAGCTGGTATAGTGTTACACAAAAAAAAGATGACTAAAGATGCCATAAGAGATTGCGATTTAAGATCGTAATTTCTGGGATCGCCGGCAAAAGCTCATTAGCATACCCTGACGCGGAAAACGACGGGAAGTCCACCCAGTGGCCGCAATTTTATTGCAGCGTAGATCCGAAGGCGTACGAACATGTAATCCAGTCTAATTGAAGCCCGCAGGCGTATATTCATGGTTTAAGGTTTCAGACTAGCTAAAAAACGTGCGTAATTTGAAATTACTCCAGTCTAACACCAGTTACGGCTCTCTGAATCTGGCCCAATGTTTTTTTTAATGGATGTCATAAATGTATTTATTTATAGGTGGCTCTGTTTTCTTTTTGGAGTCATTTTATACCTATATTATTTCATTTGTTTTATATTTTTTTTCAGTAATTTTATTTGTATTACAAGTATTAGCTAATCATCTATTTAACTTTCATTTTTTTTTAAGACATTATTATGATTTGAGGGATAGCACCCTCTGGGGATTGATTCTGCAGCCTATTTAGATTTTAACATGTTCATTCACCACTACCCAGATGACATCCATTAAGACGGAATGCGCCCGGGTGGAGCTTAGGAAGGGACGTCATTACATGCATTTGGGCGAGCCGCGGTAACATGAGCTGTCTAAATCTTGATGATGTTTTATATTTTAATAAACACTACCCTATGTGATTGCTCTTGTGCTTCCTTTATGTGTATCATTGAGCCATTTTGCAAACTATCATAGATGTTGAAGATGTGGGAAAAATTCATCCCTCCTTTAGGTACCTGAATGACTTTCCTCACAAAGTGCTGTGAGACCTCTTATGCCTTATGGTGTCTATGCTTCTGGTCAGAAGTGTTGGAGAACTTTAGTTTGTATTGGCACTGTTGGAGCACAGAAACACTGGATTTATTGTGACACTGAAGACAACACTAGGCTTCACATAATGGGAAATTTGTATGTCGCCTTTATGGCATTTTTATATTTGATAGGGTAACACAAACTGTATATGTGTGTAATTATTTATATTGTGGATTGATTTAATTAGTTGTGTTTTTTAAAGAAACAGCTCAACACTTTTTATAAAGAGGGTCATATCCACAAAGAATTAGGCCGGCGTATCTACAGATACGCCGACATAGGGCCAGATTCAGGAACAGTTAGGCTGGCGGATCCAGTGATCCGCCAGCCTAACTGTGACTTTAAGCCGGCGTTTCTGTTTTCTGTAACCAGAAAACAAGAAACGCCGGGTTGAAGCTCCGATGCGAGCAGCGTAACTGAGTTTCGCCCATCGCATCGTTACTTCAACTTAAAAATGGTGCCGGGGGCGTTCCCGCCGATTTCCGCTCAAAAAATATGTTAATGAGCGGAAATCGGCAATTCACGATCGCATTCCGGCGCGACGCAGTGACGTTACGACGTTTCCGGACGGGATACGCGGCGCATAGTTATACCTACATGGGGTTGGAATATCCTATGTTAGGTATAGGCGTTGTCATCGCGTCGGAAAAAAAAAAAAAACGTCGCTTGCGTAAAACGTTCATGAATGGGAATGTGACGTCATTGACGTTCATTCACAGAATTTGGAGCATGCGCACAGGGATGTTTTGACACTCGACGCATGCGCAGTATGTTCGCGGCGGGAACGCGCTTCGTTTTAATACTACACGCCCCGTACCCGCCCAATTTGAATTCCGCCGGCTCATTTGCGATGCGCTGCCGCAACTTTAGGAGCAAGTGCTTCGTGAATGACAGCACTTGCTCCTAAAATTTCTGCAGCGTAACGCAAATGAGAAGCGTTACTCTGGAGCAAAGATGCTCCCATCTACCTGAATCTGGCCCAATATTCCAATTTCCCGCCGGCGTATCTTTGTTTTGTATCCACAAAACAAGATACACCGGAATTACGCTAAGATACGACTGGTGTAACAATATTACACTGTCGTATCTTAGTTGTAATTTTACGCTGGACGCTAGGGGTGCTTCCGTCGGATTTCCGCGTAGAATATGCAAATGAGCAAGTTACGCCAATCCACGAACGTACGAGTGGCCGGCGCATTCCCTTTACGCCGTTTGCGTAAGCGTATCTCCAGCGTAAAGCTACCCCTGCTATATGGAGGCGCAGCCAATTTTGAGTATGGACGTCGGCCCAGCGTCGTATTGGACGTTGTTTACGCCTTTTGCGTATGCCGATCCAGAATGGGCCTGGGCGTAAGTTACGTTCACGTAATTTTCATTGACTATTTGGGACGTGTTTCGCGCATGCGCACTGGGATACGTCCACGGCCGGCGCATGCGCAGTTCAAAAAATACGTCGTTTGCATCGGGTCATTGATCATTTTAATAAAACACGCCCACCAACAACCCATTTGAATTACACCCGCGAACGCTGGCCCATTTACTCTACGCCGCCGTAAGTAACAGCGCTATTTCTTTGAGATAAGTAATACTCTGCTGTAACTTACAGCGGCAAAGAGTAAATGGGTTAGGCTCACAAAGCGCAGCAGCTTTGTGGATCTGGCCCATAATGTTTAACTGTAGTAGAGAAAAGTCCAGTCACCAACCTGGCTGATAGCAGTGCCTTGATCACAAAATTGGCCAGTTTAATTTACACATTTTTGGAAGGTAAACTAGTTCATCTATACTGTATGTATTTCAACTGTATGTTTATCTGGAGATAAGCTGACAGACAAAGATTTAGGCCCAGATTCACGTACCTGGGCGCATCTTTATTCTGGTGTAGCGTATCTTGTTTACACTACGCCACCGCAACATTGAGAGGCAAGCATGGTATCCACAAAGAAAATACGCGCAACGTTGCGGCGGCGTAGCGTATAGTTGTCGGCGTAAGCCGACGTAAGTCAAATTAGGTGGAAGGGGGCGTGATTTATTATAATGAAGCGTGACCCCATGTAAATGAAGGGCCGAACGAACAGCGCATGCGCCGTCCCGTGGACGCTTCCCAGTACGCATGCGCAGAATCACGTTACGTCGAATCGCTGAACGTAACCTACACACAGCCCTATTCACGTAGTACTACGTTAACAACGTACAATACGACGGCTGTTCCCTCATCCATACCTTTGCATGACTTACCCCTGCTTTATGTAGGGTAAGTTTACGCCGGACGTACGACTTACGTAAACCGCGTATATTAATGCGCCGGAGCGCAAGTACTTTCGTGAATCGGCGTATCTTACTAATTTGCATATTTAACTTGGGTACGTCGAATCCGTCCAGCGTAACTATGCGCCCACAATACGCCGGCGTAGGCAAGTTACGTTGGGCGGCTGAAGCCTTGTTTTACGACGTATCTAGCTTCGCAAATCGGCGTAACAATACGACCGCACACATTTGTACTTACGACGGCGTATCTCTAGATACGGCGGCTTAAACTTTCGTGGATCCGGGCCTATGTATCTACCGATTGTAGCAAAATGTGCATGCTTCTTCCTGCCTTCTACAAATTCCTATTAAACAGAGTTTTTTTTTTTCTTTTATCATTACTTTGCAAAAAAAAAAGTAAGTTATAGTTTTTCAATATGTATGTTAGAAAATTCTGCCTTTGCACAGAACTTGATATAAAGCTCTGATTTTAGTCTGTCAGCGTCCTTTGAAGGCAAAAGATAATATACTAAATGCAGTCTGAAATGTCTGTCAGGTGACATCTGTAAAGGAAAATGTCACTCATTTAAGTCATGATGCCTTGCATGCTCTCCTTCCTGGGCCTGTTTATGTTTTCTTAAACAGTTAGTATTACTTTTTTTTGTCATTAGATATAACTCATTTGTAAAAAGTTTTGGAAGTGATGCTAGTAGTGTCAGAGGAAGATTGTTCTATGTCTTTAGTGTGTTTCTCATTCTACTGATACAGTAGCCCGGCGGCGAAGAACAGCGGCACCCACCCCCCCGGAGAAGATGTAGTGTACTAACCAGCGGACATATCTGACGGACATGTCAACGGCGGACAAATTTCAAAGCATGCTTTGAAATTTGTCCACTGGGAAAACATGTCCACTAGCCCGTAGACACGATCGGAGATGTCTGCTGAAACGGTCCGTCGGACCAGTTTCAGCAGATAAATTTGATCGTGTGTACGCGGCCTAGGACGTCGAGCCCTCCTACGCCCGCTATTAGACCTGGCCAAACAGAAGGGCTTATCCTATCGCTGGGGATACCCCTTCTCAGTAACCTTTCGAAGAGAGCAGGGAGCCTATACGCTTCAGACTGGTGCAGACCTGCCAGGGCTTTTTGTCTTCATGGATGCAGATTCAATCCAGGTCCCTGACTGGTTGCAGATTCTCCCACGGCAAGCCGGCAGATCGGGTGCCTCAACCCGACATGGACCCCCACCGCCTCGATGGGAGAGGGGCAGATGTCAGCAGCAACCCACCTTGGAAAAGCCCGCACATGAATAGACCCTGAACCACCAGTTGTCCCCTGACACTCTAGTGCCCAGCATGAAGGAACTAAAGTTAATATGACCCCACTGGAGTTGTCCCGTACTGTTCTTTACTGCCCTGCCCCCCCCTCTTCCTTGCCCCCCCTTTTTTTTGGGGGGGAGTATGATTTATTCTTATAATTTACTCCATAGCCTGAGTTCCCTGGATGAGAGGTTCTAGCCGACAGAGATCAAGCAGTCCGAGATACCTGGGATACCATTCTAGACTGTGTTTTTTTTTTTGGAACTTGAGAGCTCATCTGTTGGACTACAAGCGCTAACATATCCAGCATACCTAGGGGGAAGTAGAGAGAGTAGAGGGGGATGAAGGGCATATACGTGTAATTAGGAGAACGATCCTCCCGGAGGGGGAGGAAGGGTGAGTTTTAATAATACAGTAGATGTGGATGAGCACCCATAGGCCGCGTACACACGATCAAATCTATCTGCTGGAAACGGTCGCCCCGACCGTCCTAGCAGACAGATTCAATCGTGTGTACAGACGAGCCAATGGATTTGGCCAGCCGACAGATTGGAAAGCATGCTTTCCAATCTGTCGGCTGGGAACCCGTCTGCCCGACATGTCTGCTGGTTAGTATGCTAACCAGCAGACATGTCTTCTCGCACACGCGTCGAATGGTTTCGACGCATGCGCGGAAGTGTTTTACTTCCTGGTGCGGTGACGTGGCGCGTCAACGTCACCGCCACGTCACCGACACGTCAGTGCGCTGTCTGCTGGTGGGGATTTTGGTTTGATCGTGTGTACACGCGATCAAACCAAAACGGCCAAATCTATTTGGTCGTGTGTACGCGGCCTTAGAGGGGAAACGCCGGGGCTGGGGCGGAGGGAGGGGGGAAATGCGGGCACTTACCTAGTATTATGGAGTTGGTTTTGGGTATATTACTATGATCCTGATCAATGTTGGATCCCTTGGAGACCAGGCCTTTTTGAATGCCCGGGAAACTGATAAGGTCAAGTTTGTACAATGAATATTGACTACCCCCCCCCCCCAGTTTACAACCTTATCTTTTTCTTCTGATAATTTTCTAAAGGGGAGAGAGTAGGGGAAGAGAGGGCTTGTTGACCGGAAATATATAGGCCTAGTCTCTCTTGAGATAGGAACATGATCGCGATCTTAACTGTCAACGTTCCTGCACTCACAATTTTTCTTTTTTCTTTTTCTTTTTCTGTTATTACAATACTGTGCCTCTGATCATTGCAATGCCCGTTTGAATTGCTTTATTAGATTGCACCTTTCACAGTTGAATGCTACTCTGTACTTATATTTTCTGTATTATCTCTTATGCCGGTCCTACTTTCTGTTGTTATTTACATACAGATCTATCAGGGGTGGGGGGAGGCACCGGGAATGCCAATTTCGGTCTCTTCTATAGTCTACCCCAATTAGGCCGCGCTCCATATCCTGAATAGTATCCGGAGAGCGTATTAGCCGGTTAGGCTATATTTAGTTCACTGATAGCTACGCTCTCTTGCGTTAGCTTCCTAAAATATTTTCTGCCCCCCTTTTTTTTTTTTTCTCTCTCTTCCGTCTTTCTCCTTTTTTTTTTTCTTCCTTTTATGTTTATTAAAAGTCAGCAGCTACAAAAAGTGTAGCTGCTGGCTTTTAATAAACATACACTTACCTGCTCCAGCATTCCAGCGACGCGTCGCCGGAGCTCCGCTCCGCTCCCCCCCTCCCCGGCCGGCATCCTCATTGCTACTGTGGGCACCCAGCCGTGACAGCTTTCGGCTTCACGGCCGGGCACCCACTGCGAATGCGTGAGCGACACTGCGCATGCGTGCGCGGCCCGGCGTTGCGCCATCCCATTGGACAGGCGATCGCCTAGGACCTGTCAGTGTCCTAGGCCTTCGCCTACAGGGAGGGGCTGCAATAAGGCAATTAAGCTTAATCGCCTTACCAGCCCCTCAGCGGAAGGAGGAAGTGGGACAGGAAGTCCCACTCCTCCTGAAGCCCCCACTCCCCCCCCAAAAAAATGACATGCCAAATGTGGCATGTAAGGGGGTGAGGAGTGGGATAAGCGGAAGTTTAATTTTTGGGTGGAACTCCGCTTTAAATGCTAAAGGTCTTAATTCGCCTGAAAAACGATGAATGCTCCTGCATGACATGCGTCGAGCCAGAGCGGACATTGTCTTATTACAGGAAACACATTTTAGAGGAAACAATCTGTCACTACTCAAAAACAGGCACTACCCGGAAATATTTAATAATTACACTGAAACTAAGTCCCGAGGAGTATCTATACTTATCTCTAATAGAGTGCCCTGGAAGTTTATAGATTCTCAGACAGACAGGGAAGAACGATTTCTGTTTTTGAAGGGACAGATCGGAGAAAAGACTGTGACCCTCGCAAATCTATACGCCCCTAACAACTACCAGGACGTATTTCTGAAGAAACAGATAGGGCGACTTTTGCACTTTTCTGATGGACATCTTATAGTAGGGGGTGATTTTAATATACCCTTATTGCCGATGGAAGATACCTCTTGAGGAACATCGTCGACATCGCGTGACACGAGTAAACAATTGGATCGACTCTCCACTCCGCACAGCTGATTGACGTCTGGCGCCTTTTTCACCCGGGTGAGCGGGACTATACTTTTTTTTCAAAACCACATCAAACGTATTCACGGATTGATTATTTTTTAGTTCCCCACGGTCAGCTGCACGCAGTGGAAGACACTTTGATTGGGTCAATTACATGGTCTGACCATGCCCCGATTAGTATGCAATATTTTTTATCACACGCACATACGAGACAAAAATTGCAGTGGAAACTCAATGAAAGCCTCTTACAAGATGTGGAAGTCCTGGCTGATGTGGTCAGAGAAATTGGGTATTATTTTGACATTAATGTAACACCAGATAGCGACTTGGGGGTAGTGTGGGAGGCCCATAAGGTTTTTTATAAGAGGAGTCCTTATTAAGCATGGCGCAAGACTGAAGTGCTTGCGGACAGCACAACTGGATATGTTACTTACTAAGTTACATAATCTAGAGACCTCTCATAAAGCAACTCCGACTAGACAACTCGGATCTGAACTGGACATGGTACGTTCACAGATAACCGATATCCTGCATTTTAAAGCTAAGGCGGCAATGCAGGTGTGCCGTAGGAAAGTATACGAATCAGGTAATAAGTGTGGTAGGCTTCTTGCCCAAACTCTACGGACACAGCGAACTGTGTCCTACATACCACACATAGTAAACTCCACAGGTCAAAAAAAATCATTACCTCAACAAATTGCCCAGGAATTCGGAAACTTTAATGGTTCTTTATACAACCTGAGTGTACCTACCCCCACACATGAAGCTATGGCGTTATATTTGTCCCAATCTGCTATGCCTTCATTGCAGCCCAAAATATGTGAGCTTTTGGAAGACCCTATTTCATTGACCAAACTCCAACAAGCCTTAGACAGTACGAAACCGGTCAAAGCACCGGGACCAGATGGTTTTACTACTGCATATTATAAGGCCTTGTTTCCATCTCTAGGACACCGTTTAGTAGACCTGTTTAATGGCCCAGAGAAAGTCTTTCATAAAACTACACTACAAGCACAGATATCGGTCATCCCGAAGGAAGGTAAAGACCCGACCCAATGTGGGAGCCTTCAGCCTATCTCTCTCCTCAATACTGATTTTAAGTTATTTACTAAAATTTTGGCCGTCAGACTCCAACAGCACCTACCCTCCCTCATTCATCTAGATCAGGTGGGGTTTGTCCCAACTAGGGAAGCCAGGGACAGTACCACTAAAGTCTTAAACCTGTTACACATTGCGGTAGATAGTAAAACACCATGTCTTTTTTTTGGGACGGACGCCGAAAAGGCATTCGATCGGGTTAACTGGGCGTTCATGTTCGAGATCTTGCGATATGTAGGCTTGGGGAGCAAGATGCTTCATTGGATAACTGCAGCCTATACTGAACCTATGTCCAGTGTTAGAGCTAATGGGGTTCTTTCAGAGACCTTCACAGTTACCAACGGCACTAGACAGGGCTGTCCTTTATCACCCCTCCTGTTTGCACTTTCTCTGGAACCCTTCCTGTGCCACATCCGACTGAACTCAAACATCACAGGCATAGGAGTGAACGGAAGGCAATATAAGATCTCTGCCTATGCCGACGATCTGATGTTCACCCTTACAAATCCCATGATTTCCCTGCCAAATCTGTTACGCAAATTTGAATTATATGGCCAGCTCTCCAATTTTAATACTCAACCTACTAGACTTAGAAATGGCTTCCATCTCAAATGGACGGATACGGCTCTGACATATCTTGGAATCCATATACCTACGTCCTTTTCCCGAGTTTTTAAGTTAAATTTCCCACCTCTTTTGAAGTCAATCCAACTGTCGCTGGACCAATGGAATAGGGGTTTGCACTCCTGGCTGGGCCGCTGTAATATTCTTAAAATGGTGGTGTTGCCTAAACTCCTCTATCATATGCAGGCCCTTCCAATTCACATTCCTATGAACTTCTTTAAACAAATCCACTCTACCTTTACTCACTTCCTATGGTCAGGTAAGCACCCACGACTGAGTAGGGCGACACTCTCACTACCTAAATCACACGGGGGGTTAGCATTACCAGACATGCATCTCTATTATCAAGCATGCCATCTTAGTAGACTTCTTGACTGGAATAGGCATAAGGACATTAAATTGTGGACGCAGCTGGAGCAAGATCAGAGTGAAATTCCTTTTATTAGAATCCCCTGGTGTTATACAGCCATACCACCTAAAGTTAAACAACACCCACTAATAGGTAATATGGCTGGGGAGAGTGTGCACGCCTGTTATTGGGACCCCCTTTCTCAACATACGAATCCCCTCTGAGACCAGTGATAGGTCACCCTCAATTTGGACCAGGCTTACATGATAGGATTTTTTGCAAATTACGGGAAATGGGAATTCACCAGGCGTCACATTTTAGTACTCTGGGTAGATGGAGGACGTGTTCTGAGCTGGTGGACCCTGATGGTCAGTTTAAATTAGACTTTATGAGAGCTTTACAGTTAAGTCACTTTCTTAGGACCATTCCACCCCCCGACGTTCTGCAACATCCAGTTACGACCATAGAAGAGCTTTGCTCAAAGACTGGGGTGATTACCCACACATTATCTTTGACGTATGCTGTATTGATAACACCTCAGGGAGACCACCAACTCCCTACTCTACTGAAATGGGAGAGAGACCTAGACCGTCATTTTACCTCAAATGAGAAGGACCGGATAATTCAGCTCACTCATAAGTCTTCCAGGTGCTCTAAGTATCAGGAAACCAACTATAAACTCCTTACACGTTGGTATAGGACCCCGGCCCTTTTACATAAATTATTCCTGACGTCTTCTGACCGTTGTTGGAGGTATCAGAACAGTAGGGGTACCCTTCTACATATATTCTGGTCGTGCCCCCTCATTAGGGGGTTCTGGGAGGGGGTACGTGAAATTGTACAACAATTCACAGACTTTACGATCCCGGAAGACCCGGCTTTTTTCCTTTTGCACGTAGCTGATATCCCGGTACGAGTTTATGAAAAATCAATTATCCGTCATCTTCTCGATGCAGCTAAACATTGTATACCCCTTAACTAGAAATCACCGCACCCCCCGTCTATAGCCTTCTGGCTCTGGAGGGTTGATGAAATCGGCCGCCTAGAGGACTTGGTCCTCACTGGACAAAAGCGACAAGAGGCTTACAAAAATATCTGGCAGCCCTGGAATATATTCAGGTACTCAATAGAGAACTTTCACCTCAGAGAGACTGATATGCTAAACTGATAGTTCCATACATACCATCATCGGACCATATAAACCATACTTTATAAAAATACCTGGGAAGTGATTTAGGATTTAGGATAATATTGCATTCAAGAATTGACAGCTAAACCTCCATGCCTGCAAATTCCCTTCCTTCCCTCTTCCCTCTTGATTCCTCACCCCCCCCCTTTTTTTCCCCTCTCTTTCTTCTCTTTTCCTTTCTTTTATTTTTTATTTGATTTTTATTTCCCTAAGAAAATGGAAAATAAATATAACTGTTGAGTTTATGTTATCCATGCAGATGCACAAGCAATATTGCTGATTGTTTATTCTTATTGTTGTGTTCTTCTTTTTCCTTGTTTGTTTGTGGTCTATGTGGACCAGTTTCTTTTGATATAAATAAAAAGAAAATTTAAAAAAAAAATGCGCCGGCCGCAAGTACGTCTGTGAATCGGCGTATCTATCTCATTTGCATAATATACGGAAGCGCCCCTAGCGGCCAGCGTAAATATGCAACCAAGATACGACGGTGTAAGAGACTTACGCCGGTCGTATCTTGGTAAAATTTAGACGTAACTGCCTTTCAGAATCGCCGTAAAGATGCGACGGTGAAGATTTGAAATTATGGCGGCGTATCTGGAGATACGCCGCCGTAAAAGTTTTGTGGATCTGGACCTGACATGTTCCACATCATGTGATGCTTAACCTTACTGGTGTTGGGCTCTAACGGAACGGCCACGGGTGCCTTTCCTTGCGAGCCCTGTGCCGTGAACAGCGGCTCCCACCCGCATGCGAGGGAGTGATGACATCGCGGCTCCAGCCAATCACATCGCCGGAGCCCATGAAACAGGATGAAACTCAGGGGAAAATGTCAGCCATCTCATGTGCGGGAGCCGCTGGAACAGCTTTGTTGTAAGGAAAGTATTTCATAATGAGCACATATGCAATGCATACTAGCTCATTGTGCCTTTGTCTTACAGGGTTTTTTTTTCTTTTTTTTTTTTCCTGAGGTTTAGAACCCCTTTAAATAAGCCACATTTTAATAATACTTATTGTTTCTTTTCATGATTTAGGGAAATAATCAGATATTACATTTTGTTTTCAAAGTAAACATCACATTGTATAATGCAGATGAAACAAGCTCCAATCTTATTTATTCCTTTTTATTATTTTGAATGACAAGTTAATAATATGTAATATGCATGAGGTAGACTCTGTAAAATCTAATCTACTCACCAACACATTATATTGGTTATACAATATTATTTTTGAGGGCACAATATTATTTGAAAAGAGAGTTTCTTATTATTTTGTTATAAAAGAATGTTACCTCTGAATCTGTTATGTTTGCTCTGCTGTAGATAAGTTGAAAATGTAAGATATGAGGGTTATTATTTAAAAATGTACACACGCCTGCAAGCCTGTACCATGTTTTTTTGCCTTACATGTTGCAAGGAGAAGTAAATATAAATAAGGATCTATTCATGAGCCCTATCAACACTCCATTCATTGATGCTATCTGCAGCTGTTCACGCATTCTTTCAGGAGGACATGCATAGAAAACCAACAAAAAGCACCAATTTTATGCCTTGCATATAATTAGCAAAAACAATATCATGTTTACCGGGAAGTCAAACTTGCAAAGATATGTAGTATTCTGACATTTCTGTGTATATTACTTAGTCAGCTCTTAAACAACTTACTAGTGTTTAGTTTCTTACAGCTGTATAAAAAGTTCCTCATATTATTTTGCCCTAGACAACATCAAACTGCAAAACAGATTATATGGCAGGATACCCCAATCCTTATGGGATCCCAATTATCTGAATCTCTATGCACTCTATTTGTCAAACTGTGATGTCTCTTGAGGCTAACCCACCTCCTTATTCCCCCAAGTCTATCAAAATTGTGCTAATAAGAATGCCACAGGATTCCGAGTTTCCTAAGTAGATCAAGGGAAATCTCCCCAAAAGAGGATTTAGACAGCTATAAAGTGATTGAGAGGGAATCTTCCAAAAGCAGCCGCAGAAAGTAATAAGGACTTGTCATAAGTCCATTTAAAACACCTTGGTGATTGCTATTAATATTAACTCTTCTAGTGGATTGTAATAGGGGCAGAATGAGCAGCTCAGGACCCTAGACTTCAGTGAGGTCCAAGGGAGGCTAAAAAAAATCAGAACTCCAACTCCAGTACTGTTTATAATAATCAATTTTAGCTTTGCAAGTCTGTAGAAATGTATACGTTTTTCATAGGAAGGTTAGCTGTGGTAGCTATCTTGGTCTGGTTACTACAGGTTTCCTTTAAAGCAATTAAATAATTATACACAGCAAGGTAGATTTACTAAAGGAAAATAGGTTGTTAACTTTGCAAGAGAAGTTTAACTTTGCTAAGGAGTTTGCCCAGGAGTGTGAAGCTCTGATGGCTTCCATTATGCAATCATGTGCGAGCAAAAATGCTTACTATTGTCTTGCACGTGATTAGGTATTCCCTGCAAAGGGAAACTTCATCACATTCACTAAGCCTCTGGGGTAAAATCCCTTGCAAAATGCAACTTGTAAAAAGCCTAATTGCCTTTGATAAACTCTAAGGCCTCGTACACACGAGGCAATAGATTTGTTCAAATCTGTCCGTCCGACAGATTTGAACAAATCTGTCTGCTGGGATTTTGGTTTGCTCGCGTGTACACACGAGCAAACCAAAATCCCCGCCAGCAGACAGCGTGCTGACGTGTCGGTGACGTGGCGGTGACGTTGACGCCGCCACGTCACCGCACCAGGAAGTAAAACACTTCCGCGCATGCGCCGAATCCATTCGGCGGCGGTGCGGGACGACATGTCTGCTGGTAAGTGTACTAACCAGCAGACATGTCGGGCGGGCGGATTCCCACCCGATAGATTTCAAAGCATGCTTTGAAATCTGTCGGGTGGCCAAATCCGTCGGCTCGGCCGTACACACGATCAAATCTGTCTGCTGAAACGGTCCAGCGGACAGATTTGATCGTGTGTACGAGGCCTAATAAGTATGTACACTCCCTGTACCCAGAAGCATACTTTTGACAAATATGCCACAATACTCTGACCATTACGTATAAGCCCATTATACTGACAGGGAGTTCATGAATTGAACATGTCTTAGAACCACAAGCATAACTAATAAACTCCTGGAACTAATGTAATGCGTAATGACCAGTGTAGGTAAATACAGGCACCCACATGCTCCTTACGGATGTTACCATTTCCATTTTAGCATGAATTATTGTCATGGGTCACAGTGAAACTATTTGTGGTCTCTATTCTGAGATCTATTTATCTATTGCCTGGCTGAATTTTACTGTATGCTTTTGTTTTCAATGTTTCCGTGCTACTGATTTATTCTTCATTTTGTGTGAATTAACAAATCTCATTAATACACATAGAATAAAATATATACAGGAAACAGTGGTGTTGGCTCTTTGTTGCTGTAATCTCCTATCAATTATTTATTCCCCAAGTTTCCATACTATCTCGTAGGCATATCCCCAATATTGGACTGCGTGACTTTCAATAAATATAAATATATGCAGAATATTTATGCACTCCAGCATTGACTTTTTTCCTAAGAAAGGGGTAAAAAACGTTAAACGTGTGGCACCTTTCCCCTGGACAGCTATTAAGCATAGCATAGTCTGCACTCTATCCAACCAGGATGTCTGGAAGCTGCTTAAAGGGGGGTTCCAATCACATTTTGCAACTTTTATTATTATGTTAGGTCATCTGGCAAGACAATTGTGCAATTAAGTTCACTTACTATTTTGAAAACCGACGTCGATCTGCGGAGTGACAGTGTAAAGAGACTTTTAAAATACTTTTCCCCAAAGTTCTAATTTTTCTTGTGGGCATGTGAAGCCCAGAAGTACTTACTTCCTGGTCTGTGATGACAAGAGTGACCATCACGGACTGCCCGTCCCATCCCATACTCACACATGTGCCTTGTAACAGCGGGCCAGTGCGTCACCCACTCGGGTTGCCATCACAGCGGGCGGCGGCGGCGTAAGTGCCCGCCGTTGTGATGGCAACCAACATCAACAATGAAGAACAGTGTAAAAAGCCGCCAAAATCTTCATTGAATCGCGTCACTTCCTGTTTCAAAGTCCCGTGATTCCAGCGCTAGGGGATGCGCACTGCATCCTTGGAAATGACACACACCAAGAGCAGTAGCGCGCTGAGGAGCCAAGGGAGATGACGACACAATCCAAGATGATTCAGAAGGCAGATTTTGTGGGACCACATAACAACAGGTATTTCCAGGTGAATAATAAAAAAAATTATCCAAATGGTTTTTTTTTAAGGGTATTATATGCACATTTATTGTATTGTATTTTTGGTGGAAACTCCACTTTAAACTAAGGCTGCTGCAGAAACATTTCCCCAGCTCTACCACTGGTGATGGAAAGTGGGTCACAGCTAGGCAGTCTCTGTCTGGCCTGCCATGCACTCTAGATGCTGTGAAAATGAGAGTTGCCACCTTGTTCTTTTATGTAACATATAGTAACCATTTTAATTGTGCAAGATCCATGCCCTCTTTCTGTTTTTTTTTTCTTTTAATTTGCTACTGTCACTTTAATTTGTAAGGTTAGAATGGAGTCAAAATGTTTGTTAATTCCAAAAAATTAATAAAAAAAAGTATCCTCTTACCTTAAAGCATTTTATACAGCACAGTACTTGTACTGTGTCATTTGGTCCCCTGTAACACCTGAAATACCTGGCTGATCCTGCCTGATTCTGTCCTCCCCTCTGTAAACTGACCACTATATATCATGGCTGCTGAGTCCTGACACCGTGGTCAGTTTACATGCCTCTGTCATCCGCTGCTATCTGCAACTCTCCTGTATCTCCCTCTGTCCTCCTCCCCCTCTCTGCCTGTCAGCTCTCACTAGCACTGATCTGCTCCTTTCCCCACTGCTTCCAAACTATCTGACCTTTATATCATCCCCTCTGTCCGATACAAATCTGTATCCTAGTGCTTCTGCTTTATTAAAACAATGACTAAAATGACTGTTTACAGGGTATAGAGACATACAAGTTAACCGATTCCTTTTCAAAATGATTAAAAATAGATAAAAATCAATCATATAATGTGCCTGCAGGTTAGTTTCACTTTTGAACTGGCTTCATGTTTCTGTGAAGTAGAAATACACACAGAACAAAAACAAACAAATCCAGGGCAGTGTTTTGTTTTTAAAATGAATCTGATTGGTTCTGGGAAGTTTTAGACACACAGTAATGACAGCTTAGACCACCGTGAGAAAGCTCCCAGCACTGTGGTTATAAGGAAACAGACAAGCAGGAAGTGTGGAGATCAAAGCAGGATTACAGCAAGTTCAAAGCAAAAACAAACAATAAGGACATGAAACGAGTACTGCAGTAAGGTAAAAAAAAAAAATTCCTTTAGTGATCCTTTAAAAAACACTTTAAAATTACCCTGTCATTGGCAAAAAAAATCCAGATGAGAGCTCCTTGCAATAGACGAGCTCTTAGGCCGCGTACACACGACCAAATCTGTCTGCTGGAAACGGTCTGTCAGACCGTCCCAGCAGACAGATTCGATCGCGTGTACGGGCGAGCCGACGGATTTGGCCAGCCGACAGATTTGAAAGAATGCTTTCAAATATGTCAGCTTGGAAGCCATCCGCCCGACATGTCTGCTGGTTAGTACGCTAACCAGCAGACATGTCTTCTCGCACACGCTTCGAATGGTTTTGACGCATGCGCGGAAGTGTTTTACTTCCTGGTGCGGTGACGTGGCGGCGTCAACATCATCGCCACGTCACCGCGCCGTCTGGCGGCGGGGATTTTGGTTTGATCGTGTGTACACGATCAAACCAATATGTCCCCAGCAGACAGATTTGTTCAAATCGGTCTGTCCGACCGATTTGAACAAATCTGTCTGCTCGTCTGTATGGGGCCTTAAACTCACTTTCTCATTTCCTGAGGTATTCTGCTTTCACTCGTTTGGCCTCTTTGGCATTCAGCACTTCTTGGGAGTATGAGGGTGATTTTGTCCACTGATGTATGCCTAGATTTGTTTCTCACTGCTGAGTCCTGTTGTGACAAAGGGGTTGGAGGATGCAGCCACAGGCTGCCAGAGAGGTGAGTATAACTGTTATTTTGAGAGGTTCAATTTAATCCTTTCAAAGCATATAACAGCTAATCTAAATGCTATAGCCTTTAGTTCAACATACCCATAACATACCTGCATAAAAAAAACTCTGCACTATTCCCTGATAACCCCCTTTGTCCTCTAGCTCAGGGGAATGGCCGTCTGGTACCAAACATCTGTGCTGCAACACTTCATAGGAACTGGGGAATCATGAGCATTCTGTTTGATGAAATGATATCTCCATTCTTGCCATTTACAATAGTATGTTACTTTAAACGAGGAACACATGAAATATTGCATGCACCATTTTCACTGAACCATCTTACCATTACCATTTACAGTATATATGAACTATGATGTCTGTTCACTCCATGCTGGTGTACCACATTGCCAATTGATGCCTATTTTTATCCAAGTATTATAAGCTGCATATCCACATTGCCTTTGAGGAACGTGTATTTGTAAAGTAGAAAAGACCCACACCCAACCCTATTTTTACTAATTGCCTCTTGAATAGTGATCATTAGAGCCTTGACTTTTGAACTAACATTGCAGTGATCTTAGTCCCATGGTCTTGGGAAATTGAGAGGGTATACACTTGTGTACTGTTTGTGTGGATACTTATGCGAAGGAGGGAATGCATACTTGCGGCTGAAACACAACATAACAAATCTTACAACCTCCTCTGAACCAGAAGTACCCTAAACGCATGCTCTGAAACATCTAACTATATATATATATCTGTGAGAGAGGCACTATGGGCACACCAGTATGGACACATAACAGTCGTAGGTAAGTTCCTTTCTATCTCATACTCTTGACCACAGACTTGATGTTTATTTATTATATATATGAAATTTGAGTGATACTCTGCAATGGAATACAATCAATGTTTACTTTTATAATACTGCATGCATTCTCAAACATAATACTGTCATGGACATGCAATAGCATGGCTGCTTACCTTTTGTTCATCTGTCCATTAGAAGCCTGTCCCTCTTCTGGTTTCCTTTTTTATCACTTCCTCTTCCTGTATGGCTCCACCCAAGCCATCACAGGAAGTCTTTATTAACAATCGCACTACAGGTCTGCGGTGCTGTTCAACAGTGTTCTTGCCTAGTTCCTGTTTGCTGTGTTTTGTTAACTTCCAGTGTACCAATTCGGCTTGTCCCTGACTACGCTTGCTTGCCTGTGTCCCCGACCTTTTGGCCTGTCCCCTGGATTACCCTGTTCTGCCAGTTGCCCCGACCTCGGCTTCCAACACCACCGTTTGCCCTGCTGCGACTTCCCTTCTCCTCCTGGGGAGTGTGACCTAGGGGATCTCGGGGGACGCAACCTGGGCCCAGCTGCGGCCAAGACCATCCCCACCACTAGGATCTCTGGTGAAAACAAGCTGGGCCTTAGACCCCGGGCCCTGGGTAATCATGGGTTACGCTTTCTCCGATCGCAGCAGTCCGCCAAGGGTTCACTACCCTGTGGTGCATCCCCATCTCCCATGTGGTGCACTTGTCACCGTGCCTCTGGTGACCTGACAAATACATCTAAAGGATTTATAAACGCACTATTGCTAACAGAAGTATATTTGCAGGACCAACATAAGCACACTCAACTCAATTGTTTAATGTTTGGGGGTCTGAGACAATGTATCTTCTCAAAGATCAATGCATTTGACAGGATGGCATATTTAAATCTGAGTATTTTATGGTCCTATGCTCTGCACATGGAACCACTGCATTTACACATAACATCCTGCTAAGAGACTAACAACAACTCTCCAATATTTACCTTGGGTAGCAGTCCAGAGGTTTCATATATATACTGTACATTTGATATTAAGATGTGTACAGTTTGATACATATAGGGCCAGATTCTTATACCTGGCGGTGCATGCTATTTACACTACGCCGCTGCATTTTACAGGAGCAAGTGCCGTATTCTCCAAGCACTTGCTCCGTAATTTGCGGCGGCGTAGTGTAAATGGCCCAGCGTATCCCCGCGTAATTCAAAGGGGGCGGCTTGTATTTAAATTAAGCGCGCCCCCACGCTGAATGAACCGTGCACGCACCGGGCGTAAACGTAGCCCAGTGTGCATGCTCCATAGTACGCCACAAATACATTGGTTTAGACGTGAACGTAATTAACGCACAGCCCTATTCGCGACAAGTTACGTAAACAACGGAAAAACACGACGCTGTCCCGACATCCATACTTAACATGGCGTACGCCGGACCTACGCAAGGTTACCCCTCATATAGCAGGGGTAACCTTACGCTTACGCAAACGACGTAAACTACGACGATGGGGTGCAAATACATTCGGGAATCGGCGTTTCAGGCTCATTTGCATATTCAACGCAGAAATCTACGGCCAGCATAACATTGCAACTTAGATCCGACGGTGTAAGTGACTTACGCAAGTCGGATCAAAGCAAAATCTATGCGTAACTGATTCGAAGAATCAGTCGCATAGATACCCAGCTGAAAAAACAGAGATACAATGCCGTATATGGAGCTATGCCGTCGTATCTCTTACGAGAATCTGGCCCAGTATGTTTAGATATTTGGGTGGAATGTGGGCAGCTGGTTGTTTTTAACATATTGTGTGTGTCTCTGTGTCTCATGTGGATGAATTCATATTCATTTTATAAAGAATAAAGATATTGGTGATTTTTCAATTGGGAGTATTCTTAAGTCAAAATATTTCTCTCCAATAATTTTTGGGATATTTATACCAATCAAGTAGGGGAGGATTAGAGCCCATAACGATATCTTGTTAAGGGTTTTGTTTCAATGTATTTGTAAAGTAGTTGGCACTGTCTATCAGCGTGTAATAATCAATTTTCATGTCACAAGTATGTTCATGTAAAAGGCTTGCAACTCGGATCTATCCATTGGTTTCTCAAAAGTGTAAGCTTCTTCAGGGTAAAGAACAAGATCTGGAACTAAAAAAAAAGAGTGGGGTAAGAGGCTATTAAGAGAATTCACCAGTCACGTTTTAATCTAGTATTATTTATTATAGTAATATGACCAGGTTGTGTAACCATAAAATGTCCATCGACAAATGGAAGCCTCCACAAGGAGATTAGAAGAAAAATCTAGAAGGAGCTACAGAGTATAGAAGAGAGGTGTAGCAATATGTACCTTCATTAAATGTAACCATATTTCTACACTTAGGCCGCGTACACATGATCAAATCTATCTGCTAAAAACGATCTGACAGACCGCCTCAGCAGACAGATTCGATCGTGTGTACGGGGGAGCAGACGGATTTGGCTAGCAGACAGATTTTAAAGCCTGCTTTAAAATCTGTCTGCTGGGAACCTCGTCCGACTGATATGTCTGCTGGTTAGTACGCTAACCAGCAGACATATCTGCCCGCACATGCGTAGAATGGATTCGACGCATGCGCAGAAGTGTTTTACTTCCTGGTGCGGTGACATGGCGGCGTCAACGTCACCGCCACGTCACCGCGCTGTCTGCTGGCGGGGATTTTGGTTTGATCGTGTGTACAGCGATCAAACCAAAACAGCCAGCAGACAAATCTGATCAAATCGGTCTGTCAGACCGATTTGATCAGATTCATTTGCTCGTGTGTACGGGGCCTTACAGGTGCCTCTCTTCTCTTTTATACTCAGTTGTGACATGAGGCTACTGTTATATCAAGACATTGCTTGTATATCAAGTCAAAAGTTATTAAAACAGTTTGCTTGTCTTGCAAAACGCTCTCAAACCAAGGTTTTACTGTATACAGATTTCTTAATTGGTAGGTAGGTGCTTGATTGCTGGACTGTATTGTCTTTATAGAAAGCAAAACGCATGCTATTTACAATTACTACTTCTAATAATTTTCCCTGTAATTGTTTTGTGATTAAACATGCTACACAGGGACAACCTTCTGCATGTTTTCTTGCGTAGGGCAGCTTGGTCTCTAAGTTTGGCCCTGTCAGTGGGGTAGGTAATCTTCAACTTCCTATTCAGTTGAAATGAAGTAGGAGGATTGCATGGAAACAATAATTAGTGTTGATTAGTGTTAATTAGGCTTGACACAGCCCCCCCCTCCCATCTAAATAATAAACAAAATAATTGGTGAAAATGTGACAGATTCCTCCGACACTAAGTTTTCAGGGTTAAGAAAAATAGTCACCATGCTACAATGACTAAGTATAACACATTATGTCATTTTATTAATCACTGTGTGGTAAAGAGAAAGAGTTAAAACTGCTTTCAATTTGTAGGTATCATTTAGCATGGCCATTGAATACATCTTCCTAATTTAAGTGCAGCAGTTTCAATTAGATAAGCATTTCATAATGTCAAATGTGTATCAGGTTAATTCTATTTTTAAGCTAACATCTGCACCCAGTTATAACCAAAATGTTCATGTGCTTTTCATGGGTCTGTGGAGGCAGACATTTCCTGTGTACAAAATATGCATCTTATTTAGAGTGTCCTTGTAAATCTTCTCTATGTATACTGTCTGCATTTCTTTTTAGCTTATATGCAAAAATTATTCCAAAGGACTAGAGTTTTATGGTGCCCTTCATTTTTTCTCCCGAAGAAACCTCTAATGAGATCATTAAATACAATGCAATTATGTTTGCATTTATGATGCTCCATAATTGTAACAGCATGACATTGTTCTGATGATAATGTTCATTGATCATTCATAACACAGTGGGCTCATGCCGTTAATCATGAATCAATCATGTCAACTGTTTTGCAGATGAAGACTTTCTGCAGAGAACCAAATCTACATTTTTTACCTAAATGTATGCTGCCCCCATAATGTACAATTACATATCTGTGATGGTTCCAATTTATCTAGGGTTATGGTAGTTAGTCACACTCAGCTTCCTTTGTTCTGTCATTTTAAAGACGTTTTGATGCTTCTCTAAACCACTTTTCCAGTTCCAATGAGTACAAGGAACATACACCAGGTTTGATATCCACAGAGATAGCATTGACACTATAACCTAATCACCATGTAATGTGTAGATGTTGATTCTACTAGAACAAAATAAAAGGAGTTAAAGCTATGGAACATCCTATTCTGGTTACATAATCTCATCCTTGGTGTCAGGAAGATTGCATAAGTGTTAATTCTTCAATTTAAATGACTAAAGATGTTAAATATTGTCAGATTGCCAGGGTAGAGATGTAAAAACATATGTATTACTATGTTGTATGTGAAAGACAGATGTTGTCAATTACCCCTGTTCAGGGATTGTTATTTCAGTTTGACATACAGTAGTTAGCCTCTTTAACACCTCTATCCTCACATTTCTCAAAAGAATAATCCTCTTCCTTAAGGTGTATGAAGACTGCTAGGTCTTGACCTATACTGTAGAATTTGCTCTCCTATGTTGGGTCAATCATTTGTTGAGGTGAATTTGTTTTTGTCTCCCTATTGTACAGGTCTCACTATACTGTGCTGCAAATAAGTTACTTTGCTTGTGTTTGGGTACGGAATCTATAGGGATTTACAAGCTTCTGTCTCAGTGTATTGTTGGCCTTAAAGGACACAGGGATGTTATGGGTCTGTTTGTCGAAGATTTAAGGCCTCGTACACACGATCAAATCTGTCTGCTGGAAATGGTCTGCTAGACCGTTTCAGCAGACAGATTTGATCGTGTGTACAGGCAAACAGACAGATTTGGCCACCCGACAGATTTCAAAGCATGCTTTGAAATCTGTCGGCTGGGAACCCGTCCGCCCGACATGTCTGCTGGTTAGTACGCTAACCAGCAGACATGTCTTCTCGCACACGCGCCAAATGGTTTCGACGCATGCGCGGAAGTGTTTTACTTCCTGGTGCGGTGACGTGGCGGCGTCAACGTCACCGACACGTCAGCGCGCTGTCTGCTGGCGGGGATTTGGGTTTGCTCGTGTGTACGCATGAGCAAACCAAAATGCCAGCAGACAGATTTGTTCAAATCGGTCGGACAGACCGTTTTGAACAAATCTATTTAATCGTGTGTACGAGGCCTAAGAGTTTTTCCAACACTACAGTTACATACAGGATTACTACACTATTCTGTGTTATCTGTTCTTCCTCCGTTTGATGTTCTCATGCTTTTTCTTGACCTTGTGGATGTTATTTTGATAAAAGCCCAGTCTGGGTAGCTACAAACGTTAAAATCACTCCAAAGGTGATTGTGTTATTTGTCTCTCAACTCTCGGTTTGTTGTTACCATCTCTGCCTAATGGTGCAGTCCTAAAAAAAAAACTGTTTGTGTTCCATTATGTGGTAGGAATAAAAAGATAAAAATAGAAAAAATCGCTGGTGTGGTGTATCCTATGTGGGTAGGTTTCTCTGTTCATTTCGCAATGTCCAACTCACCCCCTTTGTTCTGTCAAACATATTTGTATTGTTTCTGGGTTGCATCAGGTTACTATTGTTCTTTTGTATGCTGGTCCCTCATGGCAGTTTACAATGTGTTTACTTATGTGACTTGGTATTCCCCCCCCCTATTTAAAGCTAATTAGTTCAGTTCTAGCTAGACCCTCCCTTTTACATCTATGTTTCCTTTAAGTGTTAGATATTTGCAGAAACAGGGCTTATAAAGTAATTGTCTTCTTATACTTTAAAATACCTCAAAAACATTCTCTGTGTTGCAGTCTGAAGTAAAATTATGTTGGTTTCAACGTTTATATTTCATTGAAGTGTTAAAGTGAAGTTCCACCCAAAAATGGAACTTTCACTTTAAGGGAAAGTGACCCCCTGACATGCCACATTTGGCATGTCATTTTTTGGGGGGGAGTGGAAACCCTCTTTTTAGAGGGTCCCACCACAGCGCCGGAAGGAAGTTCACCTCTCCCCCCCTTCCTCTCAGCAATGATCTGGGACACGTCACAGGTCCCAGATGATTGCTCAGCCAGTGACAATGCGCAGCGCATGCCCGGCTGTGAAGCCACAGCCGGGTGCCCACATTGACAATGCTGGCGCCGCGGAGAGGAGGGGGAGTGGAGCGGGGCTTTATTCCTCTGCATTGCTGGACCCTGGGACAGGTAAGTGTCCGATTATTAAAAGTCAGCAGCTGCAGAATTTGTAGCTGCTGACTTTTAATTGTTGTTTTTGTTTGAACTCCGCTTTAAGCTGTCTGTGGATGGTGGTAAGTTAGCAGGTGACCACACTGTCAAGACAGACTGGGTCTAAGAAGATATGTCAATGCATAAAGTGGCATTTGAAACCGAACATCCCTTCTTGCCATGTAAAACACAGTCCAAAAAGGTAATTTGTTATTCTGTGCCTTTTCCTGTGTAATATTGATGTGTCTGTCCGCTAAATGTATGTGTTCACTAAAAAAAAAAAAATTGATGTTCTAATCTTGACTACATATAGTATTATCCATACACTATACCGAACCAATGACTTTGAGGAATTATTTTAAAAAGTTGAAGGTTCTCCTCTCCACCTCCTCCATGTACAGATTATCCCTTATCACAGCCACGTGTGTGTCCATAGAAATGATCCATGTACACGCAGATCAAACAAAGTAATAAATTCATCCCGTATGTAGCTAAAAAAAAACAGGAGGATTTTTTACAAATATGGCATCTTGTGTCCTTTTATGGGATTCTATAGCTATAGCTGTGGAATTGTTCCACCTCTTCTTGGACAATTAATATTTGCATATTCATTGATGATTACATTACACTGCCCCTGCTGTTTTTCTATAAAAGCTGGGGTATCGCTCTGACACTCATTAGAGCTGAAGAAATAGCTTGCAGAAGCTAGGAAATGTTTTCAATATTTTAGAAAAAGTCCAGTTGAATGTGACTAACTGCTAGTAAGTAATTAGTATAAAAACTGACATTACACGGCAAATAGCAGCCATCCATGTCTTGAGTACAGACTTGCTTAACTACAGCACAAACAATGTGTTTAATAAAGTGCATTACCAGACAGATCTCTAAACAGTATGCCAAGAGTCAAAAAGTAAAACTAAGATGACCAAACCTTTATAATTGTACTATTCATTGATACGGTTTTATGTTCTACACATACATTAAGCTCATTTAATAATTAAGTAGAAAGCAGAGTGTCAAAGTGAAGTAAATCACAGCAACCAATCAAATTATCAAAATTTCTCCGTTTGACCTCAGTATACCAAAATATGATTTACAGCAGTAATACCGTGGGATGAAATGAACCTTAATTTTTTGATGATCACACTGTTTCAAAGAAAACTTACCAAAACTTTCACTACATAAACTTTACACACTGATATGTGGAAACCCAGGGTTAATCAGACGGTCCTTTTATTTTCAAAGTCAGGCAAACAGAAAACAGCTTTGTCCTCAGGAAGGGAAAAGCACACACAAATAGCTTTCCCAATCAAAACAAACAACCAGAATTCTGTTGTGATGAAAATTAACAGCTCACAACCAGTACACCAATTCCACATAAAGGTTTTAGAGTTCCTGCCTGTTTTGGAGTGCCAGAAGCTCAGCAAACACTGTCTCAGTCACCAGAAAGACCACCCATTCCCACATCTGTGATCTGCCTCACACTCCACCACAACTACAGGTCCTGCTTCCTTCCTGTAGCCTATCAAGCCTCCCTTGCAGATAGGTCAACGTCTTGACCAAGCTCCCTGCAATCAGGGTTTAGAGGCATTTCCCACTCAAAGGTCTCTCCGAGATGACAAAATCCAGGTATATAATTTTTAGTCAGTTTTAAAAAAGATCTTGCTGAACAACTTGTTCTTCTGTTGCTTAGTTTGTGTTAACATACTTCTAAATGTAATTTTATATTGGATTCTATATTGTAGATTATTAACAGTATTATAGTTATGATCGTATAGGAGGTGTGTATATTGCCACTCATATTGTTTTTATGTTTTGTAGATCGATTACGGCAGTGGTTATGGCTACTTCAAGACAGAGCTGCCTAAATCATCCTGACGTATTTTGCTATATTCATATCTTGATTTTTGATGGGTGACCAGAGTGAAGAGTGGTATATGACATTTATGCTGTAATGCTAACACTACAGCTGATAGGGAAAACTTGGTGCCATTTTTGGAATCATTAGATCAAAAATAGCCAGGAACAGGTCTAACATTTGGGGCACCAAAATGCTTGTTGGCCTGTGATCCACCATCAATAACTTTTCAAAAGTACTAACAGAATTAGCTGAAACTAGATGAAGTACAGTATGTAGACAAAATCATCTCTTCCTGTTTCAAAATCATCTATTCTAATATAATATACTGAGAACAGAATATGCAGTAAGTAAGTATAGACTGGGAATTTTTATGAACAGACTACATCCCAGCAGGGAAGAACTCTGGAAGGTTCGGACATGATTTAGCTGTCAAATGGACATCCAATAATAGGCGGCAGAGGCATTCCCTGCCCCACAGCTATGTGTATAACTGCCCCTTGTATACGTGTGGCTTTTTGGGTGGGGAATGCCTCTACCACCTATGTTTGGCTATCCAATGTGACAGCTTCCTGGTGAAATAGGATTTGTGGCAGAAGCAGCCTGAATTGTGCATTGTGAATACATGCATTGTGAAAATGCATGTATTTATTACATCTTCTAAAAAAAATATTAATACCAGTTCTATCCCATTACATATTGTCCTTCCTATTCTATTCCAAAACACAGCTCTGATTTTTTTTATACATTAAAGAAGGAGAAGCAATATATTGCTATGCTGTAGACATTTTTTATACATAACTTTTATACATAACTATTGGTACACTGTATAAAGGAAATAATGAAAGTATAAATACAAAGTCACTTAAAAGTGGCTAATCAAGACTAGAAGATGTCCAAATGCATCTTTGGGATTTTGCACAGACAACATTCTTTTTTTCCATTAGATTGGTAAAGCCAGCATCATAAAGCAGTGGCGGCTGGTGCTTTTTGGGGGGGTGCAAACAAACGAAAAAATGTAGAGGCCATCAGTCACCCAAGCAACAGTCCATTCATTCCGGCTCTGACAATCTAGGGGTTGTCTTTTTAAGATTTATTGCTTAAAGAAACTTTAACAGGGAAGGGATTAGGTTTTAGGATACTCCAAAATTATTAGAAAATAGCCGTTAGAGGACAATCTTCTCCTTAGGAAATGTAAGTAAAGATCAGTCTATACCCTCACAGTTGGGGACCATGAGGCACGTCTCTTTGGCACCTGGATACTTTGTGCTGGTGCACAACTGCTGGTACCCAGTGCAGTTTCCAGCACAATACACAGTCACAGAGATCAGTTTAGGGTCCTTACTGACCAGCTCTCAGGACAACTACCATTTTTCAGCTTCTGCTGGACACTGTCCAGTGACAGAGACGGCACCTCTCCAAATCAGATCCCTTGTGGTGAAGTTCTGCAATAATTTTCTAGCAAAGTCCATGTATGCCCTAAGCTTTGGCACCACTGAGGCCTCCAGAACAGCTGCACAGTCCATGGGCTGCCTAGAACCAGCAGCTCTTTAGGCTTTGGAACACTCCTGGGAGAAGGAACTCTGCTCTCCAGTGTCATCATTTCAGCCCCTTTCTGGACACTCCTTTTCAGGAATTGACTGGTTTATTTTTGCCCTAAGCTCTGCAAGCTTCTTCCAGAGACAGGGGGAAGCAATCAAACCATCCTCTCTTGATTACAGGACTCAAAAATGAAATTTACCTAGCATCCTACTCTATGCTAGGATTGAGTTTGCCTGCTGGTAGCACTCTGGTGCGCTGGGCTGATTGCTGCAGTTCCAGTGTCCACCAGCAGGTGTCTCCAAGAAGAAAGCAGTCTTCAGGGATTAGCTCCACCTGATTTTAGCTGTCACGTGGCTATTTAATGGCTGTACCTATTAACACACCTTGCATCACTGTTTTGATTGCCTTCTTGCTGCCATATCCTTGTTTCTGTGTATCCTGTTTTTAAGCTATCTTGCATCCTGTACACTGTTGCCTTACTCATGCTCCTTGCTCTTGTACTTGTGTCTTGATTCCCCCCTTCCTTGCATCCCTGGTATTCCCTTTTATCCTTGTCCCTTATTTTGTATTTATTTTACACATAGTCGATTGTTAGGTATTTTGTCATTGGGGTTTGTTCATGGTTACTGTTAGATAAAACTGTACTTACAGTGTAAGGATCTGTCTGCTCCTGCTTCATTCATTCTGCACTTTTGAATTTCTGCACCTCTCTTACTGATTATTTGTATTATTCTCTTACCAATCATCAGATTACTAGTGTTCAGAAAGAGAATCTGTCTTGAGAAAGAAAAGCCCTGTAAAATCTTTCTTGAGGAAGCAAAGCCCTCTACCAAAAGGGGTGTCTTAACACAAAGACACAATGCAGACAAAAGTATCAACACAAAGTGGCACATAATTGTGAAGTGGAAGGAAAATGATAAATGGTTTTCAAAATGTTTTACAAATAAATATGTGAAAAGTGTGGCATGCATGTGTATTCAGCCTCCCTGAGTTAAAACTTTGTAGAACCACCTTTTGCTGCATTTTTACCCATTTTTACCTATTCTTCTCTGCAAAATAATTAAAGTTCTGTCAGATTGGATGGGAAGCATCTGTGAACAGCATGTTTCAAGTCTTGCCACAGATTATCAATTGGATTTAGGTCTGGACTTTGACTGGGCCATTCAAACGCGAGCATATGCTTTGATTTATTCCATTTCATTGTAGCTCTGGCTGTATGTTTAGGGTCGTTGCGCTGATGGAAGGTGATCCTCTGCCCCAGTCTCAAGTCTTTTGCAGACTCTAGTGCCGTGTACACACAATCGGAATTTCCGACAAGAAAAGTTTGATGTAAGCTGTTGGTCGGAAATTCCAACCATGTGTAGGCCCCATCAGACTTTTTCTGTCTGAATTTCTGACAGCAAAAATGTCAGAGCTGGTTCTCAAATTTTCCAACGGGAAAAGTTCTTGTCGGATTTTCCGATCTTCTGTGTGCAATTTCGATGCACAAAAAAACATGCATGCACTTCGACGCATGCTCGGAATCATTGAACTTAATTTTTCTAAGCTTGTTATTGTGTTGTACGTCACCGCGTTCTTGACTATGGTATCCCAGATATAACCTTTACTGCTAAGACCCACTGATTTATACTCCCCCTTAAACCTTTAATAATAATGAGACCAACACTGTAACTTGGAGTAAAAACTGGCTGTAGCAGCCTCCTTTATTTTAGATAACTTCCAATAATAAATTACATATATAAACCATATAATTCCTGAGAAAAACAGTTCTTCTCATACTGGTGCTGGACTTTGCAGGCACCACTAACACTGACTTGTAAAACCTTTTAACATTATAACATTTTATTGGCAGTGCGGTACCTCACCTCTGGTCATAGGCCTCAAGCTGACAAGCTGGCTCAGAGACGACCACTGACCGCAGTGCCCCCATTAACCAACATTCCAGCTACACCTTGGTAGACTGGAAACCACACCCCTTCAGAACCCATACCACCTCTGGGTAATGGCATCCATATTTGGGGTAATTTCTTCTCCTGCAAAGTCCAAACACCCGCCACTGCCACGACAGCATGCACCTCGTACCTGCATAAGGAGAAACAAAACACAAGGAAAGCACCCAAAACAAAATTCTCTCAACCATTATCACCACTATCAGCAAGCCCATAACAAAAAGGGAGGGTGGGTGGGAACTTTTCTCCCCAGACTGTGTGTTACCCGGGAAAGGAGGGGGGAGGAATTTATAGCCTCTCCTCCCCTCCCCACTGCACCTCTCATGACCACTCCCCCCTGGCTTGTAAGGGTTTCTGTTAACCCTGTCATGCCCGGCCCTACGCCTATGGCTTGTTCTTTTGCTCCGGGCCTCTCTTGACTGTCGGAATTTCAGACAACATTTGGGTGACCGTGTGTATGCAACACAAGTTTGAGCCAAAATTCCATTTGAAAAAAATCCATGGTTTTCCTGTCGGAATTTCCGATCCTGTGTAAGATTTTATTTATAAAATTGTCTTGTATTTGGCTCCATATTTCTTTCCATCAACTCTGACCAGCTTCCCTGTCTCTGCTGATGAAAAGATGGTATGTCCAAGGGGATGTGCAGTGTTAGTTTTCCACCACACATAGGGCTAGATTCACGTAGGAGCGCATATCTTTGTGCGGGCGTAACGTATCCTATTTATGTTACGCTTCCGCAACTTTTAGAGGCAAGTGCTGTATTGACAAAGCACTTGCTCCGTAAGTTGCGTCGGCGTAGCATAAATGGGCCGGGGTACCCACAAGCAATTCAAATAGGGCAGGTAGGGGGCGTGTTGTATTTAAATTACCGGTGACCCCAGGAAAATTATGCTCCGAACGAACTGCGCATGCGCCGGCCGTGGACGTATCCAAGTGCGCATGCTCCAAATCACGTCGCAAATAGTCAATGAAAATGACGTGAACGTAACTTACGCCCATCCCTATTCTAAATCGACTTACGCAAACGACGTAAAATTTATAAATTTTGACGTGGTCCCGAGATACGCCGCGTAACTTCCTACTGAATCTGGCCCATAGCGTTTTGCATTTAGGCCAAAAAGTTTCATTTTGGTCTCATTTGACCAGAGCATCTTTTTCCACATGCTTGCTGTGTATGGCTTCTAACAAACTGCAAGCGGGACTTCTTATAGCTTTCTTTCAACAATGGCTTTATTCTTGCCACTCTTCCATAAAGGCCAGATTTGTGGAGTGCACGACTGATAGTTGTCCTGTTGACAGAATATCCCACCTGAGCTGTGGATCTCTACAGCTCCTCCATAGTTAAAATGGGCCTCTTGGCTGCTTTTCTGATTAATGCTGTACTTGCCCGGCCTGTCAGTTTAGGTGGACGGCTATGTCTTGGCAGGTTTACAGTTGTGCCATACTCTTTCCATTTTCAGATGATGGATTGAACAGTGCTCTGTGAGATGTTCAAAGCTTGGGATATTTTTTTATAACCTAACCCTGCTTTAAACTTCTCCACAACTTTATTCCTGACCTGTCTGGTGCGTTCCTTGGCCTACATGATGCTGTTTGTTTACTAAGGTTCTCTAACAAACTTCTGAGGGCTTCACTGAACAGCTGTATTAATACTGAGATTAAATTACCCACATGTGGATTCTATTTACTAATTAGGTGACTGAAGGCAATTGGTTCCTCTAGATTCTATTTAGGGTTATCAGAGTAAAGGGGGCTGTACACAAATGCATGCCACATTTTTCACATATTTATTTGTAAAACATTTTGAAAACCATTTATCAGTTTCCATCCACTTCACAACTATGTGCCACATTGTGTTGGTCTATCACATAAAATCCCAATAAAATACATTTGTGTTTTTGGTTGTAACATGATAAAATGTGGAAAATTTCAAGGGGTGTGAATACTTTTCCAAGGTACTGTACTTACTCAGCCATTGCTTTAATGTGTTTTTGAGTGTAAGGTGACAGGTCTGTTTGGGTGTATTGAATCTGTGACTATGTTGCATCTTCTATCCACAGGTTAAACTGTTGCAAAGTACGATTGATAGGTGCAGCGGAGACAGTTGAGATCAGACATTGTGTAGTAACAGGAACTGGCTTCTTTATTGGAACATCATCACACAGAGAAAAATGTCTCTCTGCACATGGTAGGTAAAACACAAACAGCTTACAGGCAGGAAAAAGAAAAACAACAAGTAGATCACTGTGGGCAGGAAAATACAACACATCATAGAGTATACATAGAATAGCATATCATTGAGCATTAGCAACATCTTGTGTCCTTTTTCTAAACTGCATTCCATACAATAGGCTAAGCTGAAATTTTGTTGTATTTCCAACATAAACAACAAATTGGTGCATGTTTAGGTTATAAATATCTTGGCAGCGTGCACTGAGTTTTATTTTCAGCATCACTTCTATAATATCTATCTGCAAGGTAGCTTTCACCTACTGTATCTATAAATTTAGTTTCAATGAAGTGGAGCGGTATGTCTGCAGGCTGATGAAATAGCATCGCCATGAAATTTTTCATTAGGAATAATCACTGCATAGCAGATAAGCAGACCTCTGCTAATGAGGTTGAACGCACAGGTAATCTGCAAGATGGCCAACTCGCTGGTGACACTATTTTTAAAACATTGCTAAAGAAGGGGTGCCAAGCTTATGCACATTAGTGATATTGCTCATTAGAATTCACAGCTTGATGTGCATATATTGCTTTGTTTTCAACTAGAGCAAAATTACAGGGAATCCAGTTAAAAGATATTCCTCCTATAATTACAATCCTTCACAAATGCCCAGTGCTTTCTTTCAGAAGCTGTGCAATGGGACATAAGGATGCAATACATGCTGCTGTGAATTTCCTGTAGTCAAACACCTGCCAGATTGTGAATTATAATATTTAAATATTGAAGTAATGTAATTTAACTATTTATTCCATGTGGAATGGAACACAAACTTAAAGCAATCTTATGGAAAAGCATTTTCTATACTAATGTCAGTGCCAAAACAACCCTCAGGCATCTCGCAAATAGTTTAAGACAAAATGTCAAAATAAAAATCAACAGGGTTTAAAATGTTATGAAAAAGATTGTATTAATTGCACAAGCTACTTTCTTCAGTAGATTAAAGTATGAAAGTACAATCCTTTTGTTGGCAACACAGACACTTTTTCTAGATGGGCATCTCTCCTAACTATACTAGGTTGTAAGCATTCTGCTTGACATGATGATTACTATACTGTTATGCCGCGTACACACGGTCGTTTTTTGCGATGAAAAAAACGACGTTTTTTAAAACGTCATTTAAATTGATCGTGTGTGGGCAAAACGTTGTTTTTTGTCTTAAAAAAAAACGACCAAAAAAAAATTCCAACATGCTTGAATTTTTTGTGTCGTTTTTCAAAACGTCGTTTTTTGTTTCACAAAAAGTCACCGTGTGTAGCAAAAACGTCGTTTAAAACGACGTTTTTCAACCCGCGCATGCCCAGAAGCTAGTTATGAAGCGAGCTTCAATGGAAAAGAGTGGTGAACGTAACCTCGCTTTTTGTGAAAAAAACGATGGTGTGTATGCAACATCGTCCTTGAAAAGTGATGTTTTTTACTTCACAGAAAACGTCGTTTTTTTTTCATCACAAAAAATGATCGTGTGTACGCAGCATTAGATCCACTGTTTCAGAATGACATAACTCTGGCATGTACCAAAAAAATATGGAGAAAATAGCACAACCATTGTAGGAAATGTCTACACACACAATATTAGATTAGATATTTAAATGTCTAGTTGTGCTCACTATCTCTCTAAAAGGACACTACAGTCAGATTATTGTACCAAAAAAAACTAAATTAACATAATTGTAAGAACATGTCAAAGTCCAAAAGAGACATTGTAAAAATGTAGTCTTTTATTAAAAATGTAATGCTCGTGTCACCCACAAGACATATTGACCAGAGCATAAACACACCTCAGCTTCTACTTGGAAAAGCTTCAAACTCATTTTGGAGAATGCATTGAGGGTTTGCTGACCTCCATTACTGATAAGAGCAATTAGCTTATCAGATTTATGGTTGAAAATATATTTATTGGTATTTCAACATAGTATACATAGAACAGTATTTAGAGTTACAATCTGAAAACAGTCACCAGAACCTGCGAACACACAAAATGTTTGTGTGAACTTTAGAACCCTGTTAAAGTCTATGGTACTTGAGCGTTTGAAATCTAAAGTGCTAATTTTAAAGGCTAAAATGCAAGATATTGTTCTAAAAAGTGTTTGGGGACCTGGGTCCTGCACCAGGGGGCATGTATCAATGCAAAAAAACAGTTTTAAAAACTGCTGTTTTTTCGGGAGCAGTGAATTTAATAGTGCTTAAAGTGAAACAATAAAAGTGAAATATTCCATTAAATTTCGTACCATGGGGGGGGGGGGGGGTGTAAAGTATGCCTGTGAAATAGTGCATGTCTCCCGTACTTAGAACTGTCCCTGCACAAAGTGTAATTTCTGAAAGAAAAAAAGTCATTTAAACCGGACTCGCGGCTATAATGAATTGCGGGCTCCCGGTAATTCAGAGAGAACTCATTCATAAAAAAAGAAAAGCATGGGGTCCCCCCAAATTCAATTACCAGGCCCTTCAGGTCTGGTATGGATATTAAGGGGAACTCCACCGTCAATTGAAAAAAAAACTATGTGGGGTTCCACCTAAATATCCATTCCAGACCCTTCAGGTCTGGTGTAGATTTTAAGGGGAAGTCTACCCCAAATTTAAAAAAAATGATGTGGAGTTCCCCCAAAAATCCACACCAGACCCCTTATCCAAGCACATAACCTGGCCAGCCACAAAAAAGAGGGGGGGACAGAGAGCGCCCCAGCTCTCCTGAACCGTACCAGGCCACATGCCCTCAACATGGGGACAAGGGCCTCATCCCCAAAACCCTGGCCGGTGGTTGTGGAGGTATGCGGGCGGGGGGCTTATCAGAATCTGGAAGACCCCTTTAAAAAAGGGGACCCCCAGATACTGCACCCCTATGTGAATTGGTAATGGGGTACATTGTACCCCTGCCATTTCACAAAGGAAGTGTAAATAGTTGTAAAAAACACACACATACACACACACCGTGGAAAAAAGTCCTTTATTAAAAATATATATTTTTTAAAAATCCAGTGATGGTAATCCACTCGGTCCCGTCTCCCCGCTCCAACGTTGTCGGTATCCAGCGACGGGTGATCTCCTCTCCGGTCCAGTGATGAGAAGATCGTCCAGGATCCAGAGCGCAGCATCGGAGACAGCCTGGCGAATGACACTGCTGAAGCTGTGACATTTCTTTTATAGGTGAGGCGGGGCCCCCTCTGACGCGAAGGGGAAGCCTGGGCTTCCCCAGTGATGTAGCAGAGGGTGCGTCAGAGGGGGATGGAGTCACGTGACGTGTGGCCCCTCCTCACCTATAAAAGAAATGTCACAGCTTTAGCAGCGTCCGGTGGAGACAGGCAGCCGGCGATGCTGCGCTCTGGATCCCGGACAATCTTCTCATTGCTGGACCATAGAGGAGAACACAAGTCGCTGGATACCAACAATGTTGGAGCAGGGAGCCAGGACCGAGTGCATTACCACCGCTGGATTATTTATTTATCTTTTTAATAAAGGACTTTTTTCCACCATGTGTGTGTATTTTTTTACAACTATGTACACTTCCTTCATGAAATGGTAGGGGTACAATGTACCCCATTACCCATTCACATAGGGGGGGGCAGAATCTTGGGGTCCCCTTTGTTAAAGGGGTCTTCCAGATTCTTTTTTTATTTATTTTTATGAATGAATTCTCTCTGAATTGCCGGGAGTCCGGTTTTAAATTACTTTTTTCCTTCAGAAATTACACTTTGTGCAGAGACAGTTGTAATTCTGCATACACACGATCACTTTTTGTGATGAAAAAAAAACGTCATTTTATCTCACAAAACAAAACGACGTTTTTCAAACTTCATTTAAAAAAACGACGTTACATTCACACCATCGTTTTTCCAAAAAGCTCTAGCAAAGCGTGGTGACGTACACCACGTTCGACAGCAAAAAGTTGTTGTTTTTTCATCACAAAAAGTGATCATGTGTACGCGGCATAAGTGCGGGAAACATGTGCTATTTCACATGCATACTTTACACACACCCCCCCAGGTACAAAATTTAAAGGAATATTTCACTTTTATTGTTTCACTTTAAGCACTGATAAATTCACTGCTCCCGAAAAAACTGCAGTTTTTAAAACTTTTTTTGCATTGATACATGTCCCCTGGTGCAGGACCCAGGTCCCCAAACACTTTTTAGGACAATAACTTGCATATTAGCCTTTAAAATTAGCACTTTAGATTTCTCCCACAGACTTTAACAGGGTGTTCCGCAGCTTTTCAAATTTGCCGCCACCACCCCAAATTGTTCGTTGTTCGCCGAATAGGCGAACAGGCAATGTTCGAGTCGAACTCAAAGCTCATCCTTACTGAGGAGATAATCAAAGAAGGGTAATTAAGGGCCTGCAGGGGAGGGGGGACCCTGAGGTACGAACCCAGCCCGTCCCACTGTCATGGGACATACAAGAATGATCAGGTCGGAGTTGACAACATATTTGCAAGAGTATCGAAGGAGGAGGAGAAGTGGAGCCAGATGAGCCACAATAGTATATATTTATTAAAGGTGTCATTGACAAGGGCCAGCATCTCCTCCATTCTTATAGTGTCGTTCAAAATCGAGACCCAATGTGACAAGGGAGGAGTGGTGATTGACTTCCAATAGGACGGGATGAGCTGTCTGGCTGAAGACATAAAAACGTGGAGGAGGTTCCGCTTCTGTGAGGTAATCGTTCCCGGAAGTATAGAGAGAAGGGCAATCTTAGGAGAGGTCCCTGTAGCGGTAGAATATTGTCAGCAGGATGCTGAGGTTGATGGGAAAATTGTGTGTAATGTTGAGGGGTCCCTGTAACATCTTGACAGAATCTTAGCTTATCAGATTTAAAGGGCTCTTACAGTGTTTTAGAAATGTCTTAGCTATGCCCACACACAATACAATGAATCATTTTACACTTGTTCTTCAGCCACAGGGGTATTTCCATTTATAGCTGTGTATAAAGCAAATCAAAATAGCACTTGTATCCTGGTCCACAATGTCTCATACTGGCATCATGGAGATGTAACATTATTAATACCTAACTCAGTAAAATAACACATGCAGTCCTTAGTTCGGTTTTGCCAGATATGAAACATTAAACCTACTGTACATGCTCTAAAGCTAAACATGGCATCACAATAAAGAGGAGCGTTAAAGCTTAAGAGAGCACTGCTTTATATGCAACAATAGGAATCTCTACATAAGGATGTAAGATCTTCCTTTTCCTGAATCTAATATTGTTTTAAAATCTACGAAAGGATGGATGAAAACCCAAGCAAAAGACTACTTGTACAGAACTATAATTGCACAGTACAATATCAGAAGGTCATAGACCGATAGCTTAAAGTGATAGGATCAATAAATCTATCAGTATGCTACTCTATTATTAAAGAACATGCAGAGGAAATCCATAAAAAGGGAGAATGTACAAACTCCATAGACATAGCATATTTTCTAGGAATCAAGCTTGGAACTTTAGTGATGCAATCAAGGGTGAAAATTATTTAATCACCCTGGTTCATGTTACTGACAGCTAAACAAGCTTGTAATAAGGATTAGCATACAGTGGCAAGAAAGAGTAAACCCTTTGGAATAACTAGTTTTCTGCAGTATTTTGCCATAAAATGTGATCTGATCTAAGTCACAACAATAGCCAAACACAATGTGCTTACGCTGATAACACACAATCAATTGTAATTCCTTGTGTCTTTATTGAACACACTCATTAAACATTCACAGTGATGTAAGAAGTGAACCCATAGAACACCATGGAGAAAGTCAGGGCTCTTCAAAAAAATATTGCTGCACACCTGAAATTTGAACCTTGGCAAACCTCAACACTACTTGGGAAATGTTTTGGGATATTACCAATCCAAGACATGCCAAACACCTTGTACATACAGTTATTCATAGAATTTCTTGCCTGTCAATGTTTAGACAGTTTTTATAACAGATTTTATAACACTATACAGGCTATCACACTACGTTGACACAGGCGTTAGTTTTACACTGAGTGACCACGAGAACTTTGCTTCTCATGCCTTCACAAGCTTACGGTGCACGGGCTGCCTCATTCTTCAAAGTGTGTGTAAGGACCCAATAATTTTTGGCATCAAGGAGAAGAATCACTAGTGGTTTTCAACCTTCCTTGACCACCATTACAAGAGGAAACTCTTGGAACTGACCTGTCCCCACAGAGGGAGCACAGGATGAAATATCTTGAGGATACCTTAAACAGCAGTTTATGTAATGCCTTTCCAGATTTTGATAAGCTAGTTTTGAGGCGTCTGTTGGTCAAGATAGGATAGTCCTCATCTCCCAGAGCTTTCAGCTTCCACATCCCATCAGCAGCATCTGCATCATATAGTGGGAGATTATCTATGGGCAGACATTCAGTACTGCAGAATGGTTTGTGACAGATAAATAAGTGCATCTGTCCAAAGAAATCGTTGACTGGCTGACATTTATCATTTCTGGTAGCAGCTATCAAGCCCATAATGCTGATGTTGCCAATTAAGTGTTTTCTGGATCTGGAATCTCTTCAAGACTGTCTATACTGCCTAGCTTTGTGGGTCTTGATTTTTTTTGGAGGACATTTTTGATATAGGTTTTATGGGCAGAATTAACACCCAAGGACCAGTTTTCACACCTGTTTGACAGGTGCATATAAATTCAATTTGTGACAGCAAGGCCAATTCTTTCATCAAGAGCGCCTCTATAGGGTTACGGTGTGAAGGCACCACCAACACCCAAAGAACAATTTTTCTACACCTGTTTCTTCTATCCAAAGTCTGCGAAACAGGCACCAGAATCTATCCAAAAAATCTCTAATCTTGTTCCAAGTGCACTAAAATGTGGCCTCATCATACAGACTGGCTTCCCAAGTCGTTGTTTATAAAATAAAGAAAGCTTGCAGGGAATTTTTTTTTGTCTTTAGAACTGTAATTTTTGCTTTAGCAGGTTCTATACACGGTACAGATGTGTCACTTTATAGGCAATCTAAGGGGACCGCCCAGGCGCTATATTTAACCCCTTCAATACAGGGCTTTTATACCCACCTCCATACCAGGCCTATTCTGGCACTTCTCTCCTACATGTACAAATCATCATTATTTTGCTAGAAAATTACTCAGAACCCCCAAACATTAAATATGTTTTTTTAGCGGACACCCTAGGGAAAAAATGGCGGTCATTGCAACTTTTTATCTTGCACGGTATTTGCGCGAATCATTTTTCAAACGGCTTTTTCTTTAAAAAATGGTTTCATTTTTCTAAAAATAACAAAACAGTAAAGTTAGCCCAATTTTTTTGTAAAATATGAAAGATGATGTTACGCCGAGTAAATAGATACCTAACATGTCATGCTTTAAAATTGCGCACACTCAAGGAATGGCGCCAAACTTCATTACTTAAAAATCTCCATAGGCGACGCTTTGAAAAAATGTACAGGTTACCAGTTTAGAGTTACAGAGGAGTTACAGAGGAGGTCTAGTGCTAGAATTGTTGCACACGCTCTAACGCACATGGTGATACCTCACATATGTGGTTTGAACAACGTTTACATACGTGGGCGGGACTTATATGTGCGTTCGCTTATGAGCGCAAGCTATCAGGGACAGGGGCGTTTTAATTTTTTTTTATTATTATTTTACTTTATTTATTTTTTACACTTTTTTTACATTTTTTTTTATCACTTGTATTCCTATTACAAGGAATGTAAACATCCCTTGTAATAGGAAAGGTGTGTGACAGGTCCTCTTTAAGGAGGGATGCAGGGTTAATAAGACACCACATCTCTCCTCCAGGCTGGAAAGCATGCTATTGTGAAAAAATATTCACCGATCTCATGCTTACTAGCCGCAATTGCGGCTTTGTTTACTTCCTGGTACCCGGACGTGATGTCATCACATTGCGCCCGGGCCTCCGACAGTCATAGAGATGACTGGTGACCATCTGGTCACCAGTCATCTCTATGCTTCCTATGCGGCGCTGGGCGATTCTTTCTCCGGGCCCCCGATGGCACGGGAGAGCCTGGAGAAGCACCGGATGGCGGCAGGAGGGGGGCGGTGGAACGCTATGATCATTCCTATGGTGCGCAGGATCGCCGCCAGAACACAATGATATCTGAATGATGCCTCTAGCTGCAGGCATCATTCAGATATCACCGCACAAAGTACAGGACATCATATGACGTCCACCCGGGACGGGAGATCCCCTTTGTGGACGTCATATGTCTATGTGCGGTATTGAAGTGGTTAAAGGAAGTTTTCATTTTTATTATTTCACTTTAGGCATCAGTAAATAACTGCTTATTAAAAAAATGATCTTTTTACAAACTTTTTTTTCATTTATACATGCCCCCCCCCCCCCCAGGGCAGTATCCAGACCCTTTGTATGTCAAATAACTTGCATACAAGCCTTCAAAATAGGAAAAAGAAGTGTAGCAGCGCTCACATCAGGGACCTACTGTAATAAATCCAAGTCTAGAGTCCTACAGTATCGGTGCTCAGGCTTTAAGTCTCCTCTTAATCGCTTAACCAAATGCAGATAAGATATAGGAAGCCGGCAACTCAAAACATCTCTATTGAATCTTTATGTGCAATGAGGTGAAAACAGATGAAAAGCTTACATGTTTTCATCTGTTATCACCTTGTAACAAATAAAGATTCAATACAGATGTTTCAAGTTCCTGGCTTCCTATATCTGCATTTGATGAAGGGGTGTGTAGAATTCCAAAATGCATATCCCAAGTGCCCTTGTGTATGGTGGATCCCTTGGTGCTGTCATTGTAGTGTTGTTGTGGATGAAATTGTGTCTGACATTACGGTTGTCCATCCCCTGCCACAGTGGTTCTTGTTCCTGACAGCTGTACTAGCTCTCATGGCAGTTGAGCTTTTCGGAGGATCCAGTTATCTGTTAACCCTCTAGTCAGATGCCAGACATGTCTTTATCCATTCACGTTTGTGAGCGCATAACTAATTGTATTTACAATAAAACTAACTTGCTACACTATATGGTTGCTTGGTGCCCCTCTCTCCTCCCCTAACCTGAGAAACACTCAAGACTAAGAAATTGGACACACAGGTGGAGTTCTCATTTTAAACAGGATAAAGTCCTGAAACTCTCCAACAAGGACTTCCCTTGGGCGTACCATTGTCCCTCCCCCTTTTTAAAACCTAAGGGTGCCAGTAAATTGTTAGTGAACTTGGTTTCCTGGACTTTTACCTGGTCTACCAAAGTGTCTTTTGTGGTGAATGTGAACTTCCCCAACACTGAACACCTTAGGATTTTGGATTCCCAGGTCCCTACCCTCCTGGAGTTCATGGAGGGTATCTTTGTGTTGGGTAGAGAGACATCAACTTCTCTCCGAGCCTTTACTAGACTTGTCTAGGGGTTCATCCCACCTGTCTTATATGTACCTCAAAAAAAATGTAAATGAAATTTCAAGCGCTCAGTCTGGTTAATCAATGGAGATGCACCTGAAAGGGAGGGATTATACTTATTTCTTCTTGGTGCATCACATGTATTTCTTTTCAAATGTTTTTATTAGTTTTATCAGAAAAAGAAAAAAAAACAATAGTACAGTATTGATGCACAAAGCACAGATTTTAAATCGATACACAACATAAGCAAAAAAGAAGAAAACATACCTGCATAAGCTTGTTTTAGTAGAAGACCGTGCATCCTACTGCCAAATGTGGATGCTCCAATCCCTATACTAGTTACAATGCAGGAAAGATACATTTTAGTCTCTAGAAAGGATATCAATAAATGATCCTAGACTCTGGTAAACACATATTAGGAACTAAGTTAGATTTCCATTTGGAAGTAATGTTAACCTGGTGGCAATTAATATATGGTTTACTGTGCTTCTAAATTCCCTTGGAATATTTTTAATAGTTAGAGTGAGGAGGGCCAATTGAGGAGTCGGCTTCACAAAGAATATAGGATCTGTGTAAGATCTTCAACATGAGGTTCCAATGGTTAGTGCAGTGAGAGTATCTATAACAGGTTTTTATTGCATCTTTCCATTCTTCCGGAGAATGGGTGGATCCTAGGTCTTTTTCCCAATTTGTCATGCTAGAGGTTTTAGTGAAAGTATCATAGTGTTGTAGAAGAGAATAAAACCATGACAGGCCTTTGGGCCTATTATAGTTAGAGAACAAATAACTCCACGCGCCGCAGTGCAAGTTATAAGAACTATTTAGCTGGTTGGATTGAAAATGCTGTATCTGGGCCCTAGCATAAGCATGAGAGGTGGGAGGTGGGATTTTTAACAAGTAAGTCATCCCAAGAATACCCTCTTTTAGCCACACCTGTATATTAAGGTTCGGAATCAAGTACTCATAAATTCTAAGATTGGTTATTTCTTGACACATTTTAGATTCAGATTTGTGATCATATGGGACTTTTCCCAGGCAGAGAGTGTCACCACAATGGAAGGTAGTGGAGGAGAGATAAAGGGTATATTGGTCAATTTAGCTAACAACAATGAATGAAGATCTCTGTTTTGTAAAATAGAATTCTCTATTTGAACCCATAGTTTAGTGGATTCTGGTTCGAACCAGGCCTTCATTTGATCTAGGATAGCAGCTCTATAGTAGTTACGTATATTTGGAAATCCTGTCCCCCCATTGGATCTATGTTTTTGAATAGTTGAGTAGGGCATTCTAGACATTTTACCTTTCCAAATAAATTGCCTGAACATTTTATCGATCAACCTAAAAAAGGATTCCGGTAAACATATGGGGATTGTCCTAAAATAATATATTAGTTTAGGCAGGAGGGTCAATTTCAGAGCAGCTATCATGCCTAACCAGGAGAGCTCATAAGAGACAATATGGTGTAAATCTGTTTTTACAGTGTCAATCAGGGCAGGAAAGTTAGCTGTATACATGGATGAAGTCGGCGAGGACAATTTAATGCCCAGATAGGGAATAGCTTTGGTCATCCATTGTAACGGGTACCTATCCTTTAGGAAGGATATTTGTCTTTTGGTTATGTTGATGGGCAACAAGCAAGATACATTCAGTTTATAATAAGACACTGCACCATAAATTTGCAAAACTGTACTAATTCTGGCCAGGGAAGAAGACGGATTGGAGAGTGTTTGCACCACATCATCAGCAAAAAGACCAATCTTATGAATTTGGTTTGTCACTTTGATTCCTGTGATGTCGTCATCTGACCTAATTGCCTCCGCCAGGGGTTCCATCATTAAAGTAAAAATGATGGGAGATAGTGGACATCCTGGCAGGTGCCATTGGTGATATAAAATGTATCTGAAAGGGCGTTGGACGAGAAGACTCTGGCTGAGGGCATAGAATATAAGGCTAAAATTGCTGATAGGATCATCCCTTGAAGACCAAACTTTTGTAGAGTCGCTCTGAGGTATCCCCAATGTACCCTATCAAAAGTATTTTCTGTGTCCAACGCTAAAATTGCCGTGGGTATTTTTTTGGTTTCTACTATATGGAGAAGATTAAGCAACCTCCTCATACCATCTGTGGCCTGTCTGGCCTTGACAAAGCCCACCTGATCCGCTTTCACTAAAGTAGGGGTAATTTTGGCTAACCGATTCGCTAAAATTTTGGCATCGATTTTTAGATCCGTATTTAATAGTGAGATGGGTCTACAATTTTGTGGGGGATCCGGCTTCTTACCTGGCTTTGGCAAAGTGACAATTGTAGCTTGTAACATTTCCTCAGGGAAAGGTGGCGCTGTTGTACAAGACACTCAAGTAAGGGACTAGGGTCTGCGAGAATGTTCTCTAATATTCTGATGAATATCCATCAGAACTTATTTTTTGGCAATGCTTGTAGGTTGTCTAAAATTTCTTTAGATAGAATTGGGGCATTAAGTGCAGCTAGGTCCTCCTCCGTTAAGGGCGGAAGGGACACCGAGTCTAAAAAGCTAGAGATGGTTTGTGCCATGGGTTGTGGTGTGGCGCTGTCTAACTGCAAGTTGTACAAATCTCTATAGTACTTCATAAAAGCATTAGCTATCCTCACCATGTAATATTCCAAGACATCTGTGTGTGGGTCCCTAATGGAAGTGAGATTTGATTTATGTTGCCTCCTGGAAATATAATTAGCCAGCAATTTACCAGCTTTGTTGCCTTGAGCATAAAATGTAGCCTTTGTGCGTCTTAGGCTGCGTACACACGACCAAATACATCTGTTCAAATCGGTCTGACAGACCGATTTGAACAGATTTGTCTGCTGGGCTGTTTTGGTTTGATCGCTGTACACACGATCAAACCAAAATCCCCGCCGGCAGACAGCGCGGTGACGTGGCGACGACGTTGACGTTGCTACGTCACCGCACCAGGAAGTAAAACACTTCCGCGCATGCGTCGAATCCATTCGACGCATGTGCGAGCAGATATGTCTAACCATGTCGGACGGACGGATTCCCAGCAGACAGATTTTAAAGCATGCTTTAAAATCTGTCGGCTGGCAAAATCTGTCTGTCTGCCTGTACACACGATCGAATCTGTCTGCTGAAACGGTCTGTCAGACCGTTTCCAGCAGATAGATTTGATTGTGTGTACGCGGCCTTAGAGAATTCTGATGGTTAGAGAGAAGTGTTAGGCCGCGTACACACGATCGAACATGTCCGCTGAAACTGGTCCGCAGACCAGTTTCAGCGGACATGTTTGATTGTGTGTACGGCCTAGTGGACAGTTTTCCAGCGGACACAAGTTTCTAAACATGCTTAGAAACTTGCTCGCTGGAAACCTGTCTGTCGGACATGTCTGATGGTTAGTACGCCCAACCATCGGACCGAAATCCCGCGCATGCGTCAAATTGATTCGATGCATGCGTAGAAGCATTGAATGTCCTTTTTCCAGCACGTCGATGTGTTCTACGTCACCACATTCTGGTCCGAGGGGATTTTGGTCCGATGGTGTGTACACACATCAGACCAAAAGATCCCTTCAGACATGTCTGATGAAAACGGTCCATTGGACCTGTTTCTTTGGACATGTCTGACCGTGTGTATGCGGCCTTAAACGTACCCTCTGCCTGCAGTTAAATAGATCAGTTTCTATCTTAGGGGAGGGATTTTGTTTATGCAAATTTTCCAAATTTTTAAGGTCATTGAGCAAAGTTTTCAACAGCTCCCCCCGTTTTCTGTCTCGTGCTGCTGCTTGGATAAGCAGCCCCCTGCTAAACGCCTTGTGGGCGCACCATAGAGTTGTTATGCTAGTATCACCCGTGTCATTTAATAAAAAAAATCCAAAAGTTGTTGGTCTATCTTTGAAGTAAGGGTGGGACTAGCTAGAATCCCAATGTTATTCCTCCATAGGTAATGGAGAAAACAAATCAAAATATTATATCTGCCATTGGGGTTGCATATTACTTCATGTAATTCAAAGGCAACGGAATGTCTGATAGCTATCAAAACTCCCCTCTTTTTAACTGGAGCAGGAGCTTGTCAATTTCCCTCCACATTGCAGCTCTCTTAAAAGGACTGTGCAAGCCATGAACATTTATGGAGACAATTGACAAAGTCATTATCCCGGGAAAATGTGGTTTGCTATGTATAATGCTGATCTGAAATCATACAAGTGCAATGATATTATGTCAGAGCTGTGTTGTAAAGGACATTTGATATGGACATCCAGTCTTGAAGTAAGGCGGATTCTTCATAGTGCTCCTCAGGTACGATAAAAATGAGAGAAAAAAAGAAAAAGAAAAACTGAAACAGAAACATAGACGTAAAAAAGTGAAAACATTCACAAAGTGCGAATACATCTCACATCATTTCAACAAGGTGGGAATGAACTCCAAGCGAACCAAAATTGGCTTCTTCTCAGCCCTAAAGAACCAAAACCTCATGAGAGGTAGGGGTGCAAGCACTTTAGTTTGAGTCAAGTTGTGCACCACTCAGGGTACATCCTAGTAGGTATTTGTTTAGGCGATGGGATATGTGCATCCTCAGGTAGTAAGTCCCATTTTCTGGCCAGAGACAGACATTCCTCCATGTTTTTAATAACACGAGTGCGGTTATACTTAGTAGTCAGAAGGTTGGTAGGGAACCCCCAGGAATAGGGGATTTTGTGGTTTTGTAGTAGCTTAATCATAGAGGACACATTTTTACATGCCATCATGGTATGTTGTGACAGATCCGCAAATACAGAGATGTCTGAATAGGGAGCTGGTAAAGGGTGATTTTTCCTGGAAAAGTGCATAAGTTCATCTTTAACATGAAAAAAGTGTATGCAAAAAAAAAAAAAGTGTATGCGAGCAATCACATCCCTTGGAACTTTTTCAGGTAAGAATTTGGGTTTGGGAAGGCGGTAAGCTCTATCCACAATGACCTCCCTGTCTGGGATGTCAGCTAAAATGACAGCTATGAAATTGTGGACATAGCGCCACAATTCAGCCAGGGTCACAGATTCCTCCACCCTCCGCAGCTTAATATTATTCCTTTGAGATCTGTCCTCTGTCCTGCAATCTTTTCCTTAATGGCTTGTATATCCCCTTCTGTGTCATTATGTGCATCTACCAATTCGTTGTGTGCAACAGTAAATTCACCCATTTTGTCTTCTAAATGGCTGACTCTGTCTCCCATAGAGGTAACATCATTCTTGATTTGTGAAATGCAGTGCATCATATCCTTATGCAGCGATCCCCTGAGTGTCACCAACATGTCCTTCATCACTGTGTCACTAAGAGGTAGCCCTGAGGTGGGGAACTCATTAATCTGTTCAATAAAGTCTCTAGTGCTATTTTGTGAGTCACAGTGGTCGTCCAGCTCACCTGCATACTTGTGGTTGGCGGATTGCTTCAGGGACAATTTCTGTGGGCTGGTGATGGGAGAGGGCCCCAGTGTGGATCCTCCACTGCTAGCCTGGGATGCCGATGCTCCAAGGTTAAGAGCCGGGCCGTGATGCTCCCTGTTGTGCCGCGATCCATGCCGCATGTCCGAGGCCTTGCAGGCTTGTAAAGACAGAGGAAATATACTCAGGGGATGTCATTTACCACCCTTTAAATAAGCCCAAATACTATATGTAAAACCACAAAATGATAAGCTATTTTTCACCAAATACTTTTGTGTGCATTGTTATTCTAGAAATTAATCCTAATTAGTAATGGTATTTTGTCTTGCTACATCCAGGCACATATGATTTACTGTGCTTCCAAGATACAAGCAGCAAATGTTAATGATTCCTTTTGCCTTGAATTTATAACCCTGTTCATTTTCCGTTTGCTGATCAGTGGCTGCTCATCAAGATTTCAGTGTTTCTACTAATGAACTAGCGGCCTCCAAGGAATAAAGGCACTTTCACAACAATTTTTCCATTACTGGTATGTGTAACAATGCAGGCACCTTTATGAAAAATAAAATTACTGGAAGAATGGGGGATGACGATGACATAAATGCCACATGCAATTTATAATTTACTTGTTTAATGGTTTTAACGCTTGAAGATTTCTGAGTAATGCATTTAATTATCGTAAATTCTGCATTTTTAGGCATGTGAGACAAGTCATAAAAGAAGGCATTAGTATTGTTCATTTGTAAAAGTTTTTCATTTATTTCCTAGAAGCAATGATATGTCATTGTGGGTAGTATGCTGTATAAATTAACTGTATTAATATTTACTTTATACAAATGGTTGCTTGGTTCTTTTATAACCTTTATCATCATACTTTACATATTTAGGGGCACATGATTCAGTATTTAAGAAGACCAAGTACACACAGAAGGATTGAAAAGATGTTAATGGCTTGAAACAGATGGAAACTGATCTAGTTTGCTGGTGTCGTACAAAACTAAAATACCAGTTTTCTGTGGATTTATCCTTTATCATTATGAGTTATAACAAAACTTGAAGATACAATCTTGGAACTTCAAACTGACTGCTAAGGCTGTGCTGTAAAGTTTTTGCTTTTCCTTAGAATTTCAGTGTGGTACATATAGTATACAGCATGGGTCTTCAAACTACGGCCCTCCAGGTGTTCAGGAACTACAATTCCCATCATGCCTAGTCATGTCTGTGAATATCAGAGTTTTACAATGCCTCGTGGGAAGTGTAGTTCCGCAACAGCTGGAGGGCCGTAGTTTGAGGATCCCTGGTATACAGTATATATCCTGAATACGTATAGGTATTCGTATATTATGTGTAGATAGGGATGAGCGATTGGTTCAAACTTTCCCTGTTCAGGCATTCAGTCCCCTGTTTGGTGAGAGCCAAGCATCATATATAGAAGCAGTATTTCTACCACTTTTATATATGACAGCTTCCCGTCGTCCTAAGGAAGTACTGGCGCCCGCTGCATTCCTAGCAATCACTGATGTCACCGGCACATTGACTTACATGGCCCAGAGTCCCAAGCTACATAAGCAAAGAGGTGGGGATAGCAGTGACATCACTGCCTAAATATGGTAACTGGCCTTTCTGCTCATTTGAGCTGTCATTTATCTATGAATATCCTTCGGGATTGATTATGTGTCAGGTTCTTAGTTTTGATGAGTATTTTTTTTTTTATAAAAGACTTGTAAAAATATTTGGGTGTCTATTCAAAGGTTACACTTTTTTTATGAATGAGTAAGGGCCCTTTCACACAGAGCGGTCCATTTTTCGGTCCGCTCTGTGTGTCCATCAGCTCAGTGGGGGGTCTCCGCTAACGGATCCGCTCCCATAGGGGCCCATTACAAGTCCGTAAACGGACTTGTAATTAGCGGACCGTTAGTCCGCTCATGTGAAAGGGGCCTTAGGGTACTATGATTTCCTGTGGACATTGTTTTTTTTGTGGGAGGTACTCCCTTGAAATCCATACCAAACTTAAAGGGACTGGCATGCATTTTGGGGGATTCAATTAATATATATTTTTTTATTCTTGCTGTAGGATGTGCTATGGAAAAAATAACATTTACAAATAAAAAAAGAAAATAAGCATTTTAAGACCAGGCCTTTTCCTAAACTTGTTCTTACATATTTAAACTGATATTTTTTGCTAGAAAATTACTTAGAACCCCCAAACATAAATGTATTTTTAAGCAGAGACATTGGAGAATAAAATTGTGATCATTGCAATATTTTATGTCACGTTGTATTTGCACAGCGGTTTTACAAATGCAATTAAAAAAAATACACTTTTAAATAAAATAAAAAATGTAACAGTAAAGTTATACCAAATTGTTGTTTAATGTGAAAGATGATGTTATGTCAAGTAAATATATATCCAACATGTCATGCTTTAAAATTTCACATGCTCGTGGAATGGCGATAAACAACAGTAGTTAAAAATCTCCATGCTTTAAAATTTGTTACAGGTTACCTGTTTAAAGTTACAGAGAATGTCTAGCATTATTGCTCTCACTCTAACGATCATGGTGATACCTCACATGTGTAGTTTGAACAGCGTTTACACATGGACACCACTTAGGTATGCGTTTGCTTTTGCGCACAAGCATTGAGGGACAGGGCAAGTTTAAAAAGAATAAAATTCTAATTGATTTTACATTTTATTTTTTGTTTTTACACTGTTAATTTTTTTTTAAATCACTTTTATTTCATCTCTTGTATTAGAAATAAGCATGGCAGGGCCTCTTTATTGCGAGTTCTGGGATCAAAAAAATAGATTTTGCCTTCAAGAGATGAAAAAAAAATTCTTTAAGGCTTGGGAAGGTGGAAGTGACACTGGACATCACGCTGGTCTTCCAAGGGCATAGAGCCGATTGGGGCTATTTTGCCCCCGCTGCCCAGACTACTTTTTCAGAAAGAGAATCGCCCACAGTATAAAAAAGTACCTGGGTTATGGCAGCTAGCTGATGCCATGACAATGGTATTTAACGTCAAATTAATGAAGTATATATACTGTGGGCGGTTTTGAAGTGGTTAAATTGCCAGTAAATGACATTTGTTGCTGGCTTCTTTAAAAAAAAGGAGGGGGCGTGTGAAAATGTTTCTTAAACCATAATGCACTGCATTTTCTTTGAACTATGGCCAGCAGGATTAGAAGACCCAAACAGCCCAAACTGCTCTGCAAGTCCCCCCCCCCCACCCCAGGAGAGTACCTGCTTCTGCTCCAGGCTCCCCTGGCTGCACCTATCCACCCCCAGCTCACAGCCCCCAGCCGATCGGCAGCTATCTTGCTATACCTAGCCCCACTCTGCCCCTTCTCATCATTGAACTTGATCCAGGGTTTATCCGATCGCCTCTTAAGGGGTCAGGAAGGAATTTTTTTGCCCTGCCGGCGCATATTGGCGTAGCACTGCCAGGGTTTTTTTTGCTTTCCTCTGGACCAAGTGAGGATAGAGGATTCAGTTAATCCTTGAACGCCCCCCCCCCTGGTGTTTGGCGACTATGGTTAATCTGCAATATTCTGCAGAAACCATTTGGGATCTGAGGCGATTTTCCGCAATACTGCCAGCCATCACCAAAAAAGCCCTAAGAATTGAACGACTATTGAGTGCCCTCCCAGTTGAAGGAGGGCATAATTCGACCCATCTTGAAGAAACCCACCCTGGACCCCAAGGACCCACTCCACCGCCGTCCCATAAAAGGCCTAAATGTACTTTTAAAAGTAATGGAAAAAGTAGTGGTACAACAGCTGCAACAGCATCTAGATACCAACAACCTACTTGATCCATTATAATCGGGATTCCGGCCCGGACACGGAACAGAAACTGCATTGCTCAAGATATGGGACGATGATCTCGAGGCCGCAGACGAAGGAGAATCTTGTCTTCTGGTTCTGTTGGACCTAAGCGCAGCCTTCTACACAGTAGACCATAAGCTTTTATTGACTGAAGTAGCCAGAGTCGCAGAAGGCGATATATCTTGGTTCTCCTCTTTTTTGGAGAACCGATCGCAAATGGTGAAGTTGGGACTTTTCACTTCTGAGAAACGCACATTATCGTGTGGAGTCCCTCAAGGATCCCCCCTATTGCCGGTGTTATTCAACATCTATCTCCGTCCTCTTTTTGAAATCATCAGCAGCCAAAAACTGCTCTATCACTCATATGCAGACGACACGCAACTGTATTTCCGCATTTGCAACAAAAATGATCATCACATCAATCTAGAGACATGCCTCTCTTTGATAGAGGACTGGATGTCAAAGAGTTATCTTAAACTGAATGGAGCAAAAACAGAACTTCTCCTGTTTCACACCAAGCGTATGAATCAACCTGCAACAACTTGGACACCCCCGCCCATTCTGGGAAAAATCATCACCCCTAGCGCCAAAGTCAAAAGTCTAGGGGTCATTTTCGACTCCTACATGACAATGGACGCACAAATAGGGTCAGTAGTCAGCGGATCTCACCATCTGCTGCGCCTACTACGCAGACTAACTCCTTTTATACCCAAAGAAGACATAGCGGTCGTGGTGGGAGCAATTGTGAACTCCAGATTGGACTATGCAAATGCCCTTTACCTCGGACTCCCCAAGTACCAAATCGCCCGTCTGCAGGTCGTTCAAAATACGGCTGCTAGACTTGTGACTGGGAAAAAACCCTGGGAATCTATCTCACCTTCACTGAGATCCCTTCACTGGTTACCAGTAAAAGACAGAATCACTTTTAAAGCACTCTGTCTAACGCATAGATGTATTCATGGGAATGCCCCCCATTATCTATGCGAAAAAATAAAAGTTCATAACCCCAATTGCGTTTTGCGATCCACCAATCAAAGTCTACTCCAGATACCGAAAACAAACTACAAGTCCAAAGGAGATAGAAGATTCGCGGTCCAAGGTCCCAGACTATGGAACGCTTTGCCAACCAGCATTCGGTTGGAGGAGAACCACTTAGCATTCAGGAGAAAGATTAAAACTCATCTCTTTTGATATCAAAGGAGACAGGAACAACAAGCGCCCAGAGGCGATTTGGTTTGCATGTGCCGCGCTATATAAGTTTTCATTCATTCATTCATTCATTCATTCATTAGTGAATTGGAAGCTGTTGTAGAGAAAGCATAATAATAGCTGACAAATTGCCCAGGGAGAGTTTACAGCCAGTTAACCCTTTTGCTGCTTTCTTTTATTCTTATTATTAGGGGCTATTTATCTCTTTTTCTATTATGTGGGACCAGCCACATTTCGATCCATATATGGGCTAGCTGTACACAGGCCGATCAATCGATTGACTTGTATACAACAATCCTGTTGAGTTTTTCTCAAACATTTAGTGCCACTGGCTATAGCTGGAAATACTGATCATTGTATTCTGCCAGCGAGTAGGCTCTCATCTGGCAGAATAGCACAGCAGGAGTATTCCCCTAATGCACGTGTGGATGGGGGAACCAGTGATTTTTGTATGTTCAACCTGCAGGTTGAACAAAAAAAATGTATCATGTATTGCTTCCCTTTCTATTGTCCCTTTCGTAGCAAACTTTTTTTTTTTCAGAAATCGATACCTTTAAAAAACTAGCTTTTGTTTGAGGGGTTGGTATTCTTGTGGTTTCTTTGTTTATTTGATGCTTTTGTTTTAATTTTTTTAAGTTTGGGGCTCTCAAAGTGGAGCATTCACTTATTATTGAGCATCCGTTCTTCAAGCTGTCTTTTGTTCAGTGCATGAAAACTGTGTGCACCTAAATCAACTCACAATATATAAAAAGTGAAAGAATAGGCTATGGGGGCACCTCATCCTATATAGAATTTAGAAAAAAGCAAATCAACATGATGGACTATCACGGTACCATAAAGGAATTAGTACACTTAGAGCCAGTTCATACTGGGGCGACCCGGGATCTGACTCCAAGACGCCCCAAGTTGTCCCAAGTTACGCGGTCGAGAAAATTAATGGAAGTGAATTGGAGCCGTCTTAATGTACACTACTGAAGTTGCTCTGACTTCAGAAAAGGTTCCTGTACTACTTCAATCCGACTTCTAGGCGTCCTGCACTCATTGATTTCAATGGAGATTGCCTCCAAGTCGGATACCCGTTCACAGTGAGGCAACTTTACATGAAGTAGCCCCCGTGGAAACCTGTTCTAGGGCAAGCTCCTATCTCCCACAGGGGAAATCCACGCCAAATCCATACCAGACCCTTATCCGAGCACACAGCCCGCCGGTCAGGAAAGGGGGTGAGGATGGGTGAGCGCGCCCCCTCCTGAGCCTTACCAGGCAGCATGCCCTCAACATGGGGGGGGTGCTTTGGGGCAGGGGGGCGCCCTGTGGTCCTCCTGCCCCAAAGCACCTTGTTCCCATGTTGATTGGGACAAGGGCCTCTTCCAGACAACCCTGGCCTTTAGTTTTTGGGGTCTGCAGGCGGGGGCTTATCGGAATCTGGGAGCCCCCTTTAATAACGTGACCACCCGGAGCATGCTGGGACTGTGATGTCATAAGAGGGCTAAATAAATCGCCGCACACCGCACACCCGACATTACAAAGGGAGGGAGCGTCGAGTCAACATCGAAGAGGAGAAAAAGAGAAGAAGACCGGGCCCCTGCTGGTGAAAGAGCTGAAAGAAGACAGCTGAAAAACGGTGCGTTTGCTGGAGGTGCGTTTGCTGGAGGTAGATTGGCGCATACACGGCAGTGTATGAGATACGCTCAATGGTCCAGCCCACCGGAGGCAGTTGTGCCTGTGCTGTCTCAATCCACAGTTAGAAACAAAACCAAAACCAATCACATGCGCAGATGAACCGGCTCAATCCCAACATGTCAAAAGCAATCCACTGCGAAAATGCCCGTGAACCTACACCAAAAAACATGCACCAGTACAGTCATTGTACAGTCTACTAGGAGACGGCCTATAACAGTGATGGCGAACCTTGGCACCCCAGATGATTTGGATTTCCCATGATGCTCAACTACCCTGCAGAGTGCATGAGCATCATGGGAAATGTAGTTCCAAAACATCTGGAGTGCCTAGGTTCGCCTTCACTGGCCTATAACATCGCCAGGCAAAGTATAATATCAAGAACATAGCTACAAGGACCCGAAGAAGGGGGAACCTTACTATATGATGTTTATTGATTGTAATCTTCTTTTATCTTTTTTTGTTAAATAAAATATTGAAAAATACTAAGTGTACTAATTCCTCTATGGGTACCGTGATAGTCCAACTCACAATATATCATTCACATTGACTTCAACCCCCTAACCCCATTGATAAAAAAAAAGTTAAGCAGACATTAGTAAGATATACTATCCATAATGATAAAAAGAGTGAGCCACTGCCCCCATCTATAACTGGCCTATACAGCAAGGATCATTGGAGGGCAACAAGTGACAAAAAAACAGCCAGGGAAAAATGCAAGGGAAATGTCAAGCTCTACTTACTGACCAACCAAAAAAACCTGTCTAACAGTATGCATTAAAAACAGGGGTTTGGTCTGCACACATTTGCAAATACATGCGTAAGCTGCAGGCTCCCGCAAGGCACCCTGTTACCTGTAGTTTCTACCTCTAACTATTAAGAGGCTCCACAGTGGGAGCACAGGCATTCTGATGGGATAGATGAAGTACAGATGGGCTGGAGGGAGCACAACCCTCCTTAAAGGTACAGGGACACACTGTACACCCAGAAAATTGCACAATGGCTGCAAAGGTGTCAGTGCATTAACTGACCTATATATTAAGCATACAAAAAGTGAGCAAGCTGCCCCCATCCATAACTGGCCTATACAGCAAGAAGCATTGGAGGGCAACAAATGGAAAAAATAGCCAAGAAAAAATCCATACGCATACTGTAAGGCCGGGTACACACGATGAGACATGTCCGCTCAAACATGTCCGACGGACCATTTGCAGAGGACATGTCTCATCGGATTTTGGTCCGATGGCGTGTACACACCATCGGACGAAAATCCCCTCGGACTGAGGACACGGTGACGTGGCGATGACGTTGACGCCGCCACGTCACCACTCCAGGAAGTAGAATACTTCCACGCATGCGTCAAATCCATTCGACGCATGCACAGAGATTTCTGTCCGCTGGTTAGTACACTAACCAGCGGACAGAAATCTCCGCGCATGCGTCGAATGGATTCGACGCATGCGTGGAAGTATCTCCGGCGGACAAATTTTAAAGCATGCTTTGAAATTTGTCCGCTGGGAAAACATGTCCGCTAGCCCGTACACACGATCGGAGATGTCTGCTGAAACGGTCCGTCGGACCAGTTTCAGCAGATAAATTTGATCGTGTGTACGTGGCCTTAGATAGACAGGTTAACTCCATTATTTTAATTTTTACGCCAAAATCACCAGGTTCTTGCCAGAAAAATTGTGTCCTTGCCACTTGTGAGCTAAACTGAAAACACAAACAATGTTTTATTGCTCACTGTAAAATTTTAATTTCCCCACCCCAGTATAACGGAGATTAAGGCCTTGTTCACGTGGGCAGACTAAAGCATATGCCTGTGTGTGGGGCTATGTTTGCCCATATGGGGATTCCTACGTATTCTGTATGCAGGCAGGTGCTGGGCTACAACAACATGGAGAAGGAGACATTGCTCTATTTTTGCCACTCTCCCTTTACTGTTATATTAAAGCGTTTGTTAACAGAACACCTTAGAACAGATTAACCACTTCGGGTCTGCCTCATCGTCGAAAGACTTGAACAACGCAAACCTGAGGCGCCGGATTGACGTCTTTGGACGTGACTGTCTTTCCCCGCTCCCCGCGCGTCCCCGCGAGCGCGCATCGGCGAAAAACTGTGTTGGCCGTGTCCCTTGGACACAGCCAATCACAGATCGTGCTGAATGGCCAATCGCAGAGGCCATTCAGCACTCGATCCAACGGTCCAATGAGAGATGATCTCAATTGTAAACAAATGAGATCATCTCTCATCACCGGCTTTCTCTCCTCACACACAGCGTGTGAGGAGAGAAAGAAACAGCAACAAGTGAGTGAAAAAATGTCAAACACAGTTAAACACAGTGCCACAGTCTCTGCCAGTGCCACCTGCCAGTGCAAATACCCAGTGCCACCTGCCAGTGCATTCTTATCAGTGCCACCTGTCCCTGCCATCAGTGCCACCTGCCCCCAGTGCCACCTACCCCTGCCATCAGTGCCACCTGCCCCTGCCATCAGTGCCACCTGCCCCTGCCATCAGTGCCACCTGCCCATGCCATCTGCCGTAAGTGCCATCTGCCATCAGTGCAATTTGCCATCAGTGCCACCTGCCAGTGCAATCTACCATCAGTGCCACCTGCCAGTGCAATATACCATCAGTGCCACCTGCCTGTGCCACCTGCCTGTGCCATCTGCCTATGCCACGTGCCATCAGTGCTATCTGCCCATGCCACCTGCCTGTGCCACCTGCCCGTGCCATCTGCCATCAGTGCCATCTGCCATCCGTGCTATCTGCCCGTGCTATCTGCCCGTGCCATCGGTGCCATCTGCTATCAGTGCCATCTGTGCCATCTGCCCGTGCCAGCTGCCATTAGTGCTACCTGTCATCAGTGCTACCTGCCATCAGTGCCACCTGCCATCAGTGCCATCTGCCATCAGTCCGTGCCATTTGCCGTCAGTGCCACCTGTCAGTGTCATCAGTGCCAACAATGGCTAAAAGATCATTTTCACTTGAGGAGGCGTATGAATATATTGCGGCTGACGAGAGCAACGGGGAGCTCTGCGATTCGGATTCCTTTGAAAATTCGGACAACAAATCTGACGTCACCTATGAGCCGATAGTCAGCAGTGGAGCAGAGACATCCTCGGAGGAGGAGGAAGAAGAGGAGGAAGAGAAAGAAGAGGAAGAAGAAGAAGAGGAGGAGAGTCCATCCGCCAGAAGAAGGCGTATTGCTAAGGAGGCAGTGCCATCCACCAGCACCGCTGTGCCATCCACCAGAACCGATGTGCCATCCACCAGAGCCGCAATACCTCAGCAAGCAAGGTCACTTACCAGTGGGGTGTCACCTCAGTCCCAAAGGGTTAGGTCCCATGCCAGCCTTCCCTATTCCCTTCAGAACCCCCTGTGGCTTCCTTCTAATTCAGGAGAAGCCAACATTCCCCCTTTCACTGCCCAGCCAGGAGTCCAGGTGGACACAGAAAATTTTGCCCCGATTAACTTTTTTAATTTAATTTTCATCGACAACATGCTTGCCTCAATTGTGACCCAGTGCAATCTTTATGCACAACAATTTATTTCCAGCAACCCCACATCCCATTATGCCCGTCCCTTCGAGTGGAGAGCCCTAACAGTGGAAGAGTTTAAAACAATTTTGGGCCTCGTATTCTGTATGGGACTAAACCATAAAAACCAATTACGTTCCTATTGGTCAAACCGCCCCATCTACCACATGCCCATCTTTTCCTCAAAAATGCCCAGGTCCAGATATCAATTGATCATGAGATTCCTACACTACAATGACAATACCCAGTGCTCTCCCCGAAATGACCCAAATTTTGATAAACTTTATAAAATTCGGCCACTACTTAATTATTTTTCCGAAATTTTCCCCCAGTTGTTTACCCCTGACCAACATATATGTGTAGATTAGTCCCTTATAAAATTTTCTGGCAGGCTGGGCATAAAACAATTCATTCCCAGCAAAAGGGCCCGCTATGGGGTGAAGCTCTATAAATTGTGTGACCGAGCCACAGGTTATACGTATGCCTTCAACGTATACGAAGGAAAGGACAGCCAGCTACACCCCCCTAATTGTCCAGACTACGTAGGAACCAGCGGGAAAATTGTTTGGCAACTCCTGAACCCACTCATGGAGAAAGGATACCACTTGTATGTGGATAATTTTTACACAAGTTTGCCCCTGTTCCGAAACCTTTTCCAAAAAAACAACCCAGCATGCGTCACCGTGCGATCGAACCGGAAGGGCTTTCCTCAAAGTCTTGTCACCAAAAAATTAGAAAAAGGGGAGACGGCGAGTTTACGCACAGAGGAAGTTCTGGCTGTGAAATGGAGGGACAAAAGGGATGTGTACGTGCTTTCTACCATCCACAACAACACATTAGTTGAGACCAGAACGAGGAATGGGCTAATCCAGAAACCTAAATGCATTCATGATTACAATAAGTTCATGGGGGGAGTCGATTTGAACGACCAGATGCTGGAACCCTACCTTTCCACAAGAAGATCATACCAGTGGTATAAAAAAGTTTTGATTTATTTGTTCAATTTGGCCGCGTACAATACCTATGTAATATATCGGAAATCCACTCCAAGACCCAAATCCTACCTTTTCTACCTGGAGGAAATCACCACTGCCCTTTTATACCCGAGCAACCCACCAGCAAACATTCGATCCGATGTGGTTAGCCGACTCAACGAGCGCCACTTTCCAGATAAATTCCCTCCCAGACCAACAGGCCAAAAATGCCACAAAAGAGACACCACTTTTTATTGTCCTAAATGCCCTTCCCAACCAGGCCTCTGCGTAGTTAGTTGTTTCGCCCATTACCATACCTCACTAAATTATTAGTCACTTCCTGCCATTTACCTTTACACCCCTTATACCTCTGCTTATGACCCCGGCTTGTTATTTGACCACGATTCTGCCTACTGATTCTGTTTATACCTCTGCCTGATCTGGAACTGACCCTGGACTGTTTGACCATTATTTTTGCCTGCCTCTTGGACTGATCTTTTACCCTGCCAGTGGACTAGTGGGATTCATAGCACAGGGGTCTCACATATGTGAGGGGCTCCAGAATTGTTTTTCTGGATGAAGAAAACAAATTGTTTTTGTTTTCTCATTCTAGATTAGGGTCTGGTTGCCCGGAGGCTTCAAAGAGATTTGGGTGGGAGAAGCCTCTACCCCTGTCCCCATTCTGTCCTGAACGAGGCCCTACTTCTGCCTGTAGGACCTCTGCCATCATGCCTCTTCCTGTTGCATGAACTGACCACCTGCACTAACCCTGACGGGACAGTATCCCTGCCTGGACAATTGTGTATGCCGTTGCTGACCAAGTCCCTGCCTGCTGCCTGGACCAGTGCTATCCTGCTGTGTAGAACTGCGCTACTATTACCACAAGTAATCTTTTGTTTACACTTTGCTCAGCATAATGTATTTTGAGGTGTAACTCTTGGTATGTGCATGCTATGTGTCTCTGGAACACCTGACCGTGTTCCTTGCATGTTTGATCTCTGTATGTGGTCAGGCTGTGTAGAAGTCTCACACATGGGGTATTGTTTTACTCAGGAGGAGTAGCAGAATGTATTTTGGGGTGTCATTTTTGCTATTTAAATGCTATGTGTTGGAAATATCTTAGAAACGGACAACTTTGTGTAAAAGAAATGTGTTTTCATTTTTTTTCCACGTGTTCCAAAAACTTCTGGAAAAAAATGAACCGCTCAAAAGACTCATTATGCCTCATAGATTATACGTTGGGGTGTTAGCTTTCCAAAATGGGGTCATTTTGTGGGTAATTTCATTGTCCTGGTGTTCCAGGGCCTTCAAAAGTGTAATAGGTAGTCAACTGGTTAGATGTGCAATTTATGCTCCTAAAACCCCTGATGGCGCTTCCTGCATGTTGGGCCTCCGTATGTGGCCAGGCAGTGAAAAAGTCTCACACATGGGGTATCGTTTTACTCAGGAGGAGTAGCAGAATGTATTTTGGGGTGTCATTTGTGGTATGCACATGCCATGTGAGAGAAATAAGATATTACAATGACAATTTTGAGAACATTTTTAAATAAAATAAAAATCTTAATTTTGCAAAGTATTGTGGGAAAAAAATACAACTTCAAATACCTCACCATGCCTCTTAAGAAATACCTTGGAATGTTTACTTTCCAAAATGGGGTTATTTGGGGGGCATTTGTACTTTCCTGGCTTGTTGGGGTCTCAAGAAATGAGATAGGCCTTCAGTACATCAGGTGTAATCAGATGTGATAACTGTTTATGATTTGCACTATAGCTTGTAGACTCTAAAACTTTCACACAGACCAAATAATTTCGAAAAATTTTGGGTTATTTTTATCAAAGACATGTAGCAGTATAAATTGTGGCCAAAATTTATGAAGAAAAATTAATAATTTGCAAAATGTTATCACAGAAACTAAGAAAAAATCTTTTTTTTTTCAATTTTTTTTTTGTTAATAGCGCAAAAAAAAACAACCCAGAGGTGATCAAATACCACCAAAAGAAAGCTCTATTTGTGGGAAGAAAAGGACAAAAACATCATTTAGGTATAGTGTTGCATGACTGAGTAATTGTCATTCAAAGTGTGAGAGTGCTAAAAGCTGAAAATTGCTCTGGCAGGAAGGGTGTTTAAGTGCCCAGTAAGCAAGTGGTTAAATAGCACAGTGCTTGTGATGTGTAATCTTCCCTCCTCTAAACTATATAAAATAAAATGAACCTGGCACTTCCTGTATTCCTCTAAACAGACCACGAAAATCAGGGCAGCTCCGCCCTGATCACTGTGGTCTGATTACCACCCTCCGACATACTCTGCTGTCCCCTCTGCTCTCCTCTCTGCCCCCTCACCCCCTCCTTCATGCATATTATCTCGTGACTGTGTCTCCGTCACCACCACCCCCCCCCCCCAGCCTCTTCTAGTAAAATTGTAAATGTTGTATGCTCACTGCCAGCAACTCTTTCATATCCTGGCAGAGCACACTGCATTATTCTTTAAAAAAAAAAAAAAAACATTTTAGCGCTGTCTTCAAGTCAAGTGACTTCCATGGCTACTGCAGGAGAGGCTGAGCGGCCATGTGATCTCCCCAGCTGACGTCAGAGGGAGATCATGGCCCCTCCTGTAGTTTCTATTCATCAGAGCTGTTCAGTAGCCGCAAGTCATGTGACCGGCCTGGAGACAGCTCTAAATCAGCATTTACAATGCTCATTTTTCTAGAAGACAGGTACAGTGTGCTCTGCCATTCTCTAATAGAGAGTCTGGGGCGGCGTACACACGATCAAATCTGTCTGCTGAAATCCGTCTGACAGGCTGTTTCAGCAGACAGATTCAATCGTGTGTACAAGCAAACAGACGGATTTGGCCACCCGACAGATTTCAAAGCATGCTTTGAAATCTGTCGGCTGCAAACCCGTCCGCCCGACATGTCTGCTGGTTAGTACGCTAACCAGCAGACATGTCTTCTCGCACACGCGCCGAATGGTTTCGACGCATGAGCGGAAGTGTTTTACTTCCTGGTGCGGTGACGTGGCGGCGTCAACGTCACCGCCACATCAGCGCGCTGTCTGCTGGCGGGGATTTGGGTTTTCTCGTGTGTACATGCGAGCAAACCAAAATCCCAGCAGACAGATCTGTTCAAATCTGTCGGACAGACAGATTTGAACAAATCTGTCTGCTCGTGTGTACGAGGCCTGGCAGTGTTTGAGTTATATGGGTCAACAAACGCTTTAATGTTATGTCACACCATCCTCCTGCAGCCAACGGGGGCAGAGCTAAAGCCAAGCAAGCTTATAGCCATCTATGCAGTGTGCTGAGAATCCTGGGAGTACTTTGAGATGATTTTTATTAAAGGATAAGTTAATTTTAAAAAAAATGCCCATTTTCTTTCGCTATAAGCCTGCAAAGCATCGTTCTCGTGATCAGCAGATGGGTGGGGGGGGGGGGGGGTACCTGTCAGAACATAACAGCATAGGGGATGAGATCACAACACCAACATCACTTGTGCTGGTACAGAAATCTGACAGTTTTTCTTAATGTTTTCATTTAACCCGCAGGGTTGAAGAAAAAATTTGTAGTGTGTGCCAAGCTTAAAGGGACACTAAAGTCAGGGATTTTATTTAAAAAAAATAACAAACATGTGATACTTACCTCCACTGTGCAGTTCGTTTTGCACAGAGTGGCCCGGAAACCTGTCTTCTGGGGTCCCTCGGCGGCTGTCTGGGCTCCTCCTCGCAAAAGCTTTCCTTCTTCATGCGAGGGCGCTCGCATGGAGGAAAGCTTTTGCGAGCGCGCTCCCGTGATACAGCGGCGGCCATAGCCGCCGACTGTATCACTCGGCTCCGCCCCCCAGCGCGCCGCGCCATCCGCCCTGATTGACAGCAGCGCTAGCCAATGGCTGCGCTGCTATCAATCCGCCCAGCCTAGCCAATCAACGGCCAGGCTGAGAACCGAAGAGGACGACGTGGACGCGCCCGGGAGATTCGAACGGTCAGGTAAGTACAACGGGGGCTCGGGGGGGACCGGTGCTGCTAGATGTTTTTTTACCTTCATGCATAGGATGCATGAAGGTAAAAAAACTTGTACCTTTACAACCCCTTTAATGCGCTTGTTACTAGACATGTGCAGACTGGAATATTTTGTTTCGTTTTTTCGTTTTCGTTTGGAAAATAAATTTATTTAGTTACTCCCGAAAATCGTTTTGATTTATTTAGTTTTTCGTTGGGGAATAGCTTTCGTCCGAAAATCCAATAATACTTGGTTTCTGTCTAATGGGCGCCAAAGAACATTCAGCGGAACGTCGAATCTTCACGTCTCATAAATCGAAATCTATTCTCTGAAATGTCGAATCTATTATTTCTATAGTGTCGAATCTTTTCTCTATGATGTCAAATCTTTTCCCTATAATGTCGAATCTCTCTATATCGAATTTTTACCGCAACAAAAACGTAAATAAAGCATTTTTTATGTCGGATCTTTCGTTTTTCGTTTCTTGCACTTTCGTTATCGTTTGTTAATACGATAACGAAAAAAACAGATTTTCGGACGAAAATGCATTCTAACAAAAACGAATGCACATGTCTACTTGTTACTCCAACACTTTATATTCCTAATATGAGCCTGCTGTACCATGTACTTGTATGAGAAAGTATCCCGTTTTCTTGTATTGCTTCTTTTATGTGAAATCACTGGTGTTTCTGTTAGTCCCCTTGCTTTCCTATTAAAAACTGACCACACTAAACAGGAGAGCACAACGTGGTCAGTTCTCTAGCTATGCTGGGAAATCAGTGTACTCTCCTCCAGTTATCAGACTTGTTCTGACATGCTGCCATTGCACTGCTGATTCTCCTCCCCCAGCTCTTTTGCAGCTGAGAACAGAGGGAATATGATCAAAAAAAGGGGAAAATGTATTTATAATGTTTTTTTTATATATCTATACAAAAATGTTTTGCCTTTTATTACTATTTTAACCTCTTCCAGCCCGCACGGCGGGTTTTTATGGCCACATTGTGGCTCTGAATTGCCGGGAGGCCGTCTATATACGGCCTCCGGCCTCCAGGCCACTGGGGGGCATGCAAGCGATGAGCGTGTCTGGCGGCCGCGATGTTTGCCAGGCACCCGCGATCGGCGGTCACAAAGACAGGGACGTGGAGCTCTGTGTGTAAACACAGAGCTCCACAACCTGTCAGGGAGAGGAAACCAATGGTGTGTCCCTTGTACATAGGGACAACCATCGGTCACCTCCCCTAGTCACCCCCTCCCCCCACAGTAAATATCACTAACTAGGGCACACATTAACCCCTTCCTTGCCCCCTAGTGTTAACCCCTTCCCTGCCAGTCACATTTATACAGTAATCAGTGCATTCTTATATCATTGTTCACTGTATAAATGTGAATGGTTCCAAAAATGTGTCAAAAGTGTCCGATGTGTCCGCTTCAATATCGCAGTCCTGACAAAAATTGCAGATCGCCGCCATTACTAGTAAAAAAAAAAAAATGTCATAATTCTATCCCCTATTTTGAAGACGCTAGAACGTTTTTTTTTTATTGGATATTTATTACAGCAAAAAGTAAAACATTTTGTTTTTTTTCAAAATTGTCGCTCTATTTTTGTTTATAGCGCAAAAAATAAAAAACGCAGAGGTGATCAAATACCACCAAAAGAAAGCTCTATTTGTTGGGAAAAGAGGACTCCAATATTTTTTGGAAGCCACGTCGCAGGACCGAGCAATTGTCATTCAAAGCATGACAATGCTAAAAGCTGAAATTTCACCTGGGCAGGAAGGGGGTATATGTGCCCAGTAAACAAGTGGTTAAACTGAATGGGTTGCTTTACCAGGTGATTGGTTACATGATTCTTTTGATGTTGTGTGGTATAATCAGTACTTCATTGAGACACAGCTAGCAGTATATTTTATGGGAGTGATTTAACAACAAACAAATCTGGCAGCTTTCTGTCAGATCCGATCCGTAACATGTGTGCATATGCAATATGAGGCTCATTGACCCATAGAGGGACTTTAGTACAATGCAGTAAAAAAAGAGGGGTTTGGGACTTTGAATGAGGTATGCATGAAAACTCAAAGATAGACAGTGTAATATGGATGCGTTTATTTGTCTAAAACACATAGCAGAGCATGCAATTTTGAATGTATACACAATAGTAAACATACATGACAGTGCATAAAAAAAGCATGATGCAAAAACCATAAACATTGTATAACAACTTGTTCATTGCATTATTTAAAAATATAAAGTCATTAATAGTGTTGCTCACGAATATTCGCATTGCGAATATTCGCTACGAATATTGCATATTCGAGTATTCGCGAATAACTCGAATATCGCGGCGAATATTCGCTATTTCGAATATTCGTATTTTTTCAAATTTCGCAATCAATTTCGCATTCGCACTAGCGAAATTTCGCAATTTTTTTTTTTTTTTTATAAAATATAGTGAATATTCGTAAATATCGAATATTCGTGATATTTTATCCAAAAAAAATAGCGAAATTTCGCAATCATTTTCGCTTTCGCATATGCGAAATTTCGCCATTTTTTTTTTTATAAAATATAGCGAATATTCGTAAAATATCGAATATTCGTGATATTTTATCCAAAAAAAAATAGCGAAATTTCGCATTATCGAAATTTCGCATTGGCGAAATTTCGCAATTTTTTTATTTTTATAAAATATCACGAATATTCGATATTAATGAATATTCTTCGAAATATTCGCGAAATATCGCGAAATCGAATATGGCGTATTCCGCTCATCACTAGTCATTAAACCCAAAGTAGGTCCTAAAACTGAAACATGTAGCATCTGTGTAAGCCCGAGACGCCTTTCATGGCATTATAGCCAGTAGAGTTGCCACCTCATCCCTTTAAAACAAAACACCTATTATTTACACAGGTTCTGAGGCAAATTTAATGCAAATAAGGCACTACTTTTTTAATTATAGCCTTAATCTGCCACATAAACTGTGTAATTAATAGGTGTTCAGTTTTAAAGGGATGAGGTGGTAACCCTAATAGCTAATCTTCAGGGACGGATGGATAGTGGGGTAAGATCTGCAGAGGTACACAAGTATAATAGGTAAGTTTTAGCATAACATCCAAATAATGGGAAACAGTAAGAGATGGAAAAAAAGAACCATCTCCAAAAAACGTACTCATTTCCAGCATGTGAGGATGTGCGACCAGGAATGCATGGGTCGCTAGTATTGTCTGCAACCGGGAACTGAGGTAGGGCCAGTGGGAAAACCAAGAGCATAAACATGTATCACAGATGAATGTATGTTCAACTGGCAGGTGACTGGGGCTCCCATCTAAATTAGATAATTGATAACATTAGTGAAACCCAGATGGGTAAGTAGTAATTGGGTTATAGTAAAAGCCCCTAACCCAAGTAGTGGCTGGGGATAATAAAGAGGCATTTGTTACCCTGTATGGAGATGAGACCCAGTATATAGGTATATGTAAAGCAGGATTGGCCTTCAGCTGATATCCTAAGTGAATGCTTGCGATGTTAACCACCCAGCCAGACCAGCGTCACGCTGGTATGACAACAGGAAAGAGAGTGTCTGGATCACAGCAGCAGCTGCCACTCATTTGAAACCAGACAAAGCTTCCCATTGGTCAACCAAGATGGCATGACTTGCCCACAATGCTGAGGTAGGGCCAGTGGGAAAACCAAGGCAGGTGCGTGGCACGGATGCTATGAGGAAAGACCGCCCACTCTCCGCACTCAAAATGAGTGACCAATGGGGGGATGGGAAGGCACCTGAAAGCATCGCAGCTCCCGGGAAGTGCAGGCAAAAGCAACCCCGTAGTCCCTAAATGCACAACCAAAACACGCCGGAATAGAGCAGATAAAGGGTGTATCTGAAAAATCGCAGCTAAAATTGCCCAATGGAGCATGGACACAAAACCAAGGGTATGAACCACCAATCCAGCTTTACATATACCTATTTAATGGGTCTCATCTCCATACAGGGTAACAAATGCCTCTTTATTATCCCCAGCCACTACTTGGGTTAGGGGCTTTTACTATAACCCAATTACTACTTACCCATTTGGGTTTCACTAATGTTATTAATTATCTAATTTAGATGGGAGCCCCAGTCACCTGCCAGTTGAACATACATTCATCTGTGATACATTTTTATGCTCTTGGTTTTCAGAATGGCCCTACCTCAGTTGCAGACAATCCTAGCGACCCATGCATTCCTGGTCACACATCCTCACATGCTGGAAATGAGTACGTTTTTTGGAGATGGTTCTTTCTTTCCATCTCTTACTGTTTCCCATTATTTGGATGTTATGCTAAAACGTACCTATTATACTTGTGTCCCTCTGCAGATCTTACCCCACTATACATCCGCCCCTGAAGATTGGCTATAATGCCATGAAAGGCGTCTCGGGCTTACACAGATGCTACATGTTTCAGTTTTAGGACCTACCTTGGGTTTAATGACTCTATATTTTTAAATAATGCAATGAACAAGTTGTTATACAATGTTTATGGTTTTTGCATCATGCTTTTTATATGCACTGTCATGTATGTTTACTATTATGTATACATTCAAAATCGCAATCTGCTATGTGTTTTAGACAAATAAACACATCCATATTACACTGTCTTATCTTTGAGTTTTCATTCATACCTCATTCAAAGTCCCAACCCCCTCTTTTTTTACATATAACATGGATGGAGATATATGTTCACATATTTCTCATTTAAAGTCCCAAAAATTCTCTTTTTTTTTTTTTTTAGTACAAGGCAGAAGTCCTGGAAGACAAAACAGTTACAAATTATAATAGATTTTTTGTATTTAGATGTATTTTCTTGAGAAAGTTCAGTCTTGGGTTATTCCATGATTCCTAATGTAATAGCATTTACAGAACATAATGTGCAAAAAAAAAAAAAAAGAAGCGATTAATGTTTTCTGCATTTTTAACAGCTTAGATGTTTCCTTGCTCTGTGACAAATGCAAAATAATGGTTTCACTCTCAGAATTTTACTTGACGCTCTAAAGCTTTTTAAAAATGGTTTTGTGTACATTTAGAGGTTTATAGCTTTGGTAGATGCAACATTATACAGTGGCTATATATTTCTTTGTTATATTTTATTTATCATACTTTGTATTGAGATTTTTCTATTTGACTTTGAAGTATTTTTTTCAGTTCTCACTGTCAGTTTAACACCAGTGAAAAGAGAGAGGTAAAGAAGAAGCTGTCAAGATTTAAAAACCCTCTCTTTTCATCTATCTGAAATGGCATAAAACTGATGCATGTTATGTCAAAAAATAATTAGTTGATACTTTACATTAGTTATTTCTTCTTCTTCAAGCAAAGAAACAGTAGTAAGATGCAGTTAAAAACAGTTTAACTTTAATAGAAAGATATATTTTTTTCATTGTTTTTAAGATGTACAAGTAAACAAGAGCAACTTAACTAAATAATTGAATAATATTTGTTAATATGTATGTGTGTAATTTGAAATGATATGGCCCCTTTCACACCAGTGGAAGAAAATCGGGTCTGCCTGCCCATTTTTAAGGCAGACCCGATTGGACCACCCATTGTTCTCTATGGAGCGGTGGATGTCAGTGGACATGTGTCCACTGACACCTGCCAACATCCGATCCAATCCAGTACGCTAAAATCAGATGGTGTGGATATGTTCGCCATCGGATTTGATGAAAGTCGGATGGAAATGGACAAGCGATCAGTTTTTCTCCAACTGCGCCATAGAGAACAGCAGGCTGTGTCCATGTCCACTCTGCTATGCCTGTCATGAGCAGAGAGATTCCCCCTACGGAGCAGATCAGATCTACTTGATGGAGTCAAGAAAGGGGCCTATATTTGCATGAGAGAAGCCATATTTGCTAATTAGGCCGCGTACACACAATTGAATTTATCTGCTGAAAACGGTCCGACGGACCATTTCTTTTTTTTTAAAACTTTGTTTATTGATTTTCAATCAGTACAATTTCCACATGGCACATGTGTCTTTACAGCACCGGTAGGAAATGAAACACATAACATTTATGCCAATTGGATAGACCGTGCATTAGAAACAAAACCCATCACATCCCACACATACACCATCCATAGCCACTCACACACACACATCCCTCCTGGCCCTCACCTCCGCCCCAGATGTTACCTGTGCCCACCCTCGCCACCCTCCAAACACTCTACGGTTCACTACACCCTCACGTAATCCCCCCATACACGGCCCCTCAAGGCTGAGAGAGTGGGGTATCCTTCCAGAAGGATTCTTCAATATCCAGCCAGGGTTGCCAGATTTTGTAAAACTTTTGGGGGCAGGCCCTGCTTTTTGTATACACATTTGAATATGGGTAGGACCTTGTTCACCATACGATATAACATTTGAACAGTGGGGGAGGAAGCACTCTTCCAATTTAGTATAAACAGTTTCCTGGCATAGAAAAGGATTATGCGTACCAGAGTCCGAGCATGAGCCTTGGAAACAAAGTCATTGAGCACCCCCAGTAGTCCAACCTCCGGGGTGAAAGGTAAAGGAAAATGTAGGTTGTCCTTAAAAAAAGAAAACAAGTCCATCCAATATGACAGTACAGTAGGGCATGACCAGAAACATATGTATGCAATCGGCCTCAGTGGAGCCGCACCTAGGGCAGTTAGCAACAGAAATCAGACCCATTCGGGCCAACCTGGCGGGAGTATTAGTGCAACTGGTGGATAAACTTAAACTGAACAAATTGATCGTTGGTCCAATAAGGTCAAGGAAGCAGAACCTCCGAGGCCTCCTCCCACCCTTCCTCGGACAGCCGGGGAACTATCCACTCCCATTGTTCCGCTTGAGTGACATGTATC